>OZ026612.1:84364682-84733683 GCA_964020975.1 Hermodice carunculata
GTAATCAAAAACAATAATGCATCTTTATATCCCTTGAGGGGACTGTAGGAGTCTTTCAGGATACATTATGTTGCATTTCTAAAATATCTTCAACATTAGATCACACCCCTTCCCCCCAATCAATCAATCAATCAATCAATCAATTCATCAATAAATAAATAAATAAATAAATAAATAAATAAATAAATAAATAAATAAATAAATAAATAAATAAATAAATAAATAAATAAATAAATAAATAAATAAATAATCACAAAAACAAACAACAGAGACCAAGGAATATGGGTATGCAGATGTTACATGTAGGTTTTCCTGCGAAGGTAGTGTATCTAATCCGTCTGAAAGTCAAAGAGTTAAGCTAAGAGACAGAATCGATATTGTGTACACACAGACATGTGCGTGACTTTAACTGTGATTCCGTTCCATTTGTTCCTGCCCTTATGCTATATGAAAATGCCTGCCATTACACCGCATGCACACAGTCTAATAACTAAAGTGGGCCTAACCAGCCATGTTACAATCCTGGCGAAAATATCTGAGCAAACATTTATTGTTCCGGGCCAGTCTTGCTGCCAAAAATATGTAAGTTTGTTTTGTTCCAATGAAACATGGGACTGACTGACAAGTAAATTGTCATGGCGTGATGATGACCGGTGTTTCAGGTATACTACTTTCCAATTACCAAGTCATACGGACGCTTGCTCGGTTCATCAGGTTTGTGGTTAGTATTATACCCTGAAAAAACCCTCCCGACAACAGGATGCATAGTGACTTTAATAGTGAAATACACTGCTGATAAAACAAGTCAGAGAGTTACTGTGTTATTGTTATTAGAGGAAGTATCAAGAGGTCACTGTTAAACTGCTAAGCAAACTCAACAAAAGACCCCGGCAAAAGACTGTTGAAGATTGTGCCATCTATCATTTGACCAAAACCATCCGTTTGAAAAAAAAATGGTTTTATGGAAAAGGGCCAAGAACAGTGTAATTTGATGTACATTTTATATGTTATCAGACGATATCAATGTCTCGCACCTATAATTGTGTGCCACTTTAGCTTTTTTGCTTCTGAACTACACGGAAGATGTGGCACTGTTGCTCCTGTTTGCATAACAATTTTGAAGATATTCGACCTGAACCTTTTCAAGTGTCCCAAATTGGCATAACGTAAAATTTATAACTTTCTCTTGCAGTGTAACCTGGTGCACCTACAGCACAAACCTATGGTAGCATCGTGTTCTACATATTTATGTCTGGGTGCCAACCCAGACATTTTGTTTTTCTAAGAATTCTTTTTTCCTTTCTTTCTTCTCTCTTTCTCTCTTTCTTTCCTCCTTTCTTTCTTCTTTACAACCAGATTTGTCTGGAGTTTTTCTCGGACCCTACTGTTTCGAAAACCACCAAACTTGCCATGGTGAATGACCTACCAGTGAAATTAGGCACCTGACTTGGAATAGTCATGATGATTAAAATTATGCAAATGAAGGGCAATTGAAATTTTAAAAGCTCCATATCTTCTAAACTATTGGAGACAAAGTTCTAACTATTGGACACAAAGTTCTAACTTACACATATAGGTTTGAGACAACTGGCAAATCAAATAGCATACAAACAAAACTTGAATTTTAATGTGTGCTAAATTCACCGAATTTCTCCCCAGTCCACATGCAGGCCTTAAAACTTTTGCTGTATGACCTATTGCTTGACCCCCATGGTGCCAGGCAACCATTTTACATCATAATTAATTAGCTTGAACCTGTATATCTATGCATGCTAAGTGTACACTTTGGAAGGTTTGTGTCTTGTAGCAAATTGGGGGGTGGGGGAGACTCCCTAAAACTGTGTAATGAGGCTCTTAATAAAATACAGAGTATCTCTTTCTGTTCATGCAGGAACAGATTGACTCCATGCTGCCATATGTACCAGGCAGGCGTTTGTTTGCACTAGTGCAGAACAGACCTGTCAATGCACCTTGACTGAAACTGGTGTCCTAGCTGGCCTGTTTGTGCCTGAAGCAATGTCAGTCTGCTGAGCTTATCAGTTCCAAGGGAACTCAGGCTCCAAACTTCTAGGCAGAACAAGCCTGAGTGTACCCTCTATTAAAAATACACTACATACAGAGCTGAGTCGACCAGACCAAGGAGGGTAGAATTTGTGTCATCTCAGTGGACGCTTCCATGTCTTTGTTTTCTTGTAACCAGTGAGATGAAGCTTGTTCTTCATAGCCAATACTGAGACAGTATAGTTTTGTCTTGGTTCACAGGTACATGTTTATGTAGTTTCTTGGCAGCTTCTGTTAAAATTTGTTTATGTAATAAAGGAAGAAAGACAGTTTTGTATTGCATGTATACACTGTACACATCCCCTTGAATTATAATATGTATACACTGTACATATACATATGTGCATGTATGAGTAATGTACATATACATGCACACATACTCATCCATACTGCCCAGCAGGGCTGACCCTCTCAGGAGTGGGCACTTTTCTCTGGTCCCATGGGTGACTTTTCTCTGGTCCCTATAATGCCACTTTACAGAGGTTTCACTGTATCAGTAAACATTGGGATTTTCTTTCTTTTTTCTTTCTTTCTTTCTCTTTCCTTCCTTCCTCCTTTCTTTTTCTTTCTTTTTTTTCTTTCTTTCTTTCTTTCTCTCCATCTCTTTCTTTCCTTCCTTTCTTCTTCACAACCAAGTTGGTCTGGAGATTTTCTCAAGCACTATTTTTCCGAAAACTACCAAACTTCCTATGGTGACTGACCTAACCAATGAAATTGTGCATCTCATTTGAAATAGTCATGATGTTTAAATGTATGAAAATTTTCGGGCAATTAAAATTTTAAAAGATCCGTATCTTCCACAATATTGCAGATACTCAAAATTTCAATGTGTATATATAGGTTTGTGACACCAACCAATATAATGGACAGTATAAGTTAAGTAGATTAGATTAGATTAGATTAGATAATTACGGCTTGGTAGGAAATGTTATTCCATATAAGCCGCTCACAGTTCATTACACAATTGTCCTATTAGGTTTAAGAGGATGATCTAGTGCTCTATAAGTATACAAAACTGGATGGTCCTTAAAATGTGAATCTAACTTATTTTTAAATGTTAATATGTCAGGAGCATGTACAATGTCACTCGGTAATGTATTCCACCAGTCTGAAATCCTTTGACCAAAGACATATTTACGAACATTCGAAATGTTCCTTATTTTTAAAAGTCTCAATGAGTGACCTCTAGATCTTGCATTTTCCAGGAAGGGTGGTAAGCAGGTATCCAGATCATAGTATTCATCATGCGTGTACTTGTAAGCACAAATGAGGTCACCTCTTAATCTCCTGTAAACCAGAGTAGGCAATTTGAGTGTTCTCAGCCTGTCCTCATATGATAAATCACTTAAACCTGGTACCCTCTTGGTCGCTCTTCTCTGGACAGATTCAATCAACTCAACCAGTCCCTACTTCCCTGGAGACCATATAGGTGCAGCATATTCCAGATGTGAACGAATCATACATTTATAAAGAGGTACGAAGGTTTCCTCATTGATATATTCAAAGGATCGCCACAAAAGACCGGTTATTTGATTAGCCTTTTTCACAATGTTATGTATATGATCATCAAATGACAAATCCTTACTGATTAACACCCCTAAATCTTTCTCAGCGACTGATTCAGCTAGGTTAATATTTCTATCTGAAGAAGTCATTTCATATTGATAGTCAGGATGGTTATTTCCTAATCTCAAAACTGTACATTTTGGAGGTTGAAAGGTGAGTTGCCATTGTTTTTCCCATAGTTGTAAACACTTTACGTCGTTCTGAAGCTCCATACAATCAGTAATGTTAATTGCAGGTTTGAACATTTTTATGTCATCAGCAAAAAGTTTAAGGAATGATTTAACAACTTCAGGAATGTCATTCACATATATAACAAAAAGCAAAGGTCCCAACACACTTCCCTGAAGTAGAATTTCAAATTATGCTTATAAGGGGCTTTGAAAAGTTTCAAAGTTGAATATCTCCAAAACTATTATACATAGACATGCCATTTCAACTTCAATTTATATGTTTGTGGCAAAGCCGCATCCAAAATAAAAATGAAGTCTGTCTCTGTTGTTGTCATTGGCATGTAGCAGCGCGGCTGTTGGTAGGCATTTTTCATGACGTCGCTATCGCGACGTCATGAAAAAAATGCCTACCAACAACCGCGCCGTTACATGCCAATGACAACAACAGAGACAGACTTCATTTTTTTATATTCATACTCATATTAACATTAATACTATAATTAAATTTGTTATGAATATTTGTGCATGAAAGTTTTGATAGCCACTGCGAAGGACCTTTTGTTTATCAGTGGGAGGAGCTATGGGTGTGGCCAGCCGCTTGTTACGCAGCAAAGTAGGCACTGGCACGTGCCGTGCTGCACATGTATAGACCCATATCTTTTACATGGATTGCGAAGCAGGCAAAGCCTATATTAATCACTCTCCATGGCACAGATCGTGGCGTATACTTCCTACCTACATGTTTGGTGGAGGAAACCGAAGGACTCGGAGAAAACCATCGTGCACAGTCAGAGTGGTAGGAACTCTTTCCACATGCTTCCCTGGCCGTGAATCGAACCCGGGCCGCAGAGGTGAAAGGCGAGCGTGTTGCAGCTCGGCCAACCGTGCTGCACATGTCGTTACCATCGACTGATGAAAACAAAATTTGTCGCTATTCTTTCAATGCTAACAAAAACTCCGAATGTAAATATTGAACCATGAACCACAGTTGTATGATTTTAATTTATGCAAATTAGATAAACATGCAAAATGTAAATCTTGCTTTAAATTATTAAATATAGAGGTGCCATTCCTACTTCAATTTATGGGTTTATAAGCCCCATCCAATGAACCATAAACCAAAGTTGCAGGCTTTCAATTTATGCAAATAAGCCAAATACACAAAATTAAAATGTTGAATAGCTTCAAGACTATTATGGATGCTAGCTTTATTCACACTTCATTTTATAAGTTTGCGACATGGTCACATCCAATGAACCAAGAGCCAAGGTTGTCGCATTTTACTTTATAAAAATTAGGCTAGTACACAAAATTTAGATTATGTTGAAGAATGGCAAAGTGTAGCATTTCAAACTGGTATCATTTTGAAGGCACCCAGACAGATTTGCAGTGAAGCAAATCTTCTTTTCTAGTTTTGTTTTTAGTTCATTGGATGCTCCTGCTGCACAAACCTATCACGGAAGCTAGAATGACAGCTCTATCTATAATAGTTTTCAAGATATTAAACTTCAAAATTTTGAGGAGACCATACTTCGCATGAATTTTAATTCTACAACTGCAGTAATGTGCCTAATATGCGCAGCTACAGGAAAACGTTCCAACATTTCTGTCTCTCTGTTGAATACTATAGAAGCTAGAAGCGATTGAAATTTTTTAATTGCTTCCGTTTGCATAATTTTCAGCCTGTTGACTGACTAATTTGTATGATTTGCAAAACTTCACCATAAATGCAAAACTCATGCCAAGTGTGTGGCTCGCGCCGCAGTGTCTGAATCGAAGCCGACTCGAAAGAAAGAAAGAGAGAGAAAGAAAGAAAGAAAGAAGAAAGAAAGAAAGAAAGAAAGAAGAAAGAAAGAGAGAGAGAGAAAGAAAGAAAGAAAGAAAGAAAGAAAGAAAGAAAGAAAGAAAGAAAGAAAGAAAGAAAGAAAGAAAGAAAGAAAGAAAGAAAGAAAGACCCTAACAAATACGCTGGTACACCTGCTGCATGTGGTCACTATTATGAACAACCACATTTGCATTCATTTTTTTTAAAGTTTTCTTAGGAGGGACTATTTGGCATGTAAACCTTATTATGTATTTATCTCTAATAGATCTAATGATATGCATGATTTAGACGTGATGAATCTTGCTAAGTGGCAAAGTGACTCAGTCAACAGAATCCTATATAATATATTTAACCGGTACATCCTCTTTGGCACAGTCAACATGTTCCTATACATTATTGAACCAGTGCATCCTCTTTACCTCAGTCAACAGAATCCTATATAATATATTGAACCAGTACATCCTCTTTGGCACAGTCAACATGTTCCTATATAATATTGAACTAGTACATCCTATTTACCCCCACCTTAATACTGACCCAGTCCATCCTCTTTACCTCAGCCAACATGTTCCTTTATATAATAATGTACCCGTCCATCCTCTTTGCCATAGTCAACATGTTCCTATATAACATTGAACCAGTCCATCCTCTTTACCACGCTCAACATGTTCCTATATGATATTGAACTAGTACATCCTCTTTACCTCGGCCAACATGTTCCCATATAATATTGAACCAGTACATCCTCTTTGGCATAGTCAACATGTTCCTATATGATATTGAACTAGTACATCCTCTTTACCTCGGCCAACATGTTCCTATATAACATTGAACCAGTCCATCCTCTTTACCACGCTCAACATATCCCTGTATGATATTGAACTAGTTCATCCTCTTTACCTCGGCCAACATGTTCCCATATAACAGTGAACCAGTCCATCCTCTTTACCACAGTCAACATATCCCTGTATGATATTGAACCAGTCATTCCTCTTTGCCTCAGTCAACAATATTGAATCAGTACATCCTCTTTACCACTGTCGGCATATCCTTATATAATGTTGAACTAGTCCATCCTCTTCACCTTAACGAAAAATATTGAACCAGTCTATCCTCTTTATCTCAGCCAACATGTATCTATATACTATTGAACCAGTCCATCTTATTTACCAGAATCAGCATGTTCCTATACAATATTTAACCAGTCTATTCTCTTTGCCATATTCAACACGTTGCTATATAAAATTGAACTAGTCCATCCTATTTGCCACTATCAGCATGTTCCTATTTAATATTTAAAATGTCCATCTGCCTTACCTCGGTCAACACGTTCTCATATAATATTGAAACAGTCCATCCTCTTTACCTCGGTCAACATGTTCCTATATTATGTTGATCCAGTCCATCCTCTTTACCTCAAACAATATGTTCCTGCATAATATGGAACCAGTCCATCCTCTTTACCACTGTCAACATGTTCCCATATGCATGTAATTGTGTCCTAATCCATCCTCTTTGCCACAGTGAACATGTTCCTGCCGAAGCCCGTTGATTACAATCGGCATTTGTGGTTCTCATTTGTGTTTTCCTCGACTTTACGATCTTCTAAAACATTGGCTGGACTAAAAAAGAAGATTTGCTTCAAAGCATATCTGTCTTTGTGCCATCAAAGGAAAGTTGTTGCCTTGTACATTGAAATAAAGACTGGAAAAGCTACCTGACAGAAAACATGAAATTCCAGTCGAAAACCATGACAGTTAAAAAAACGTAGCAAATTAAGGCTCTTGGCATGAAAAAAAAATCGCGGATGAAGAGGAAATATCAGATAGAAAGAGAGAATTCTTGTTTCTTAATAAAACAGAATGCCAAGTGTCAGCAAACAAATCAGATTTGGCATATAATGAGAACCTCAAGCTAATTTTAGTACTTTGCGCTTTTCATTGCATCTTTGACCCATTTATGGATCACTGTTTACACTGCAACATGGAATGGCGATAAAATAGTCACCTTATGGTAATAATAATTTTAACCGCTGTGGCTCTAAAAATCAGATTTTTTTTTATATTCCGTTTAATTTTCAAAATAATATGTGCTTTCAAAAATGAAGGTAGCCCAAAACATGGAGACCTCAATTTTGGCTTTACGTAACTGTAAATCAAACACTGAGGAAAAAATTCCATGACAATTTTTTACGCCACATATGTACACATACATTCTGCGCCAAAAACAATAAAATTTGATCAAACATGTAAACAGTTTTTTGCACAGGTGAATGGGGGTCTAACAATTTTCCTCGATGCCCCTTCGACTATTCTGACCCAGGTAATGTTAACCTCACTTTAATCTTTGTGTTGTTTCTACAGCGTAATCCCATACAGTCCGAACAAGTATTTCGTACAGTTCCCTACCAGTCTGAAGTCTTCCGTATTGCGATTGCAGTGGCCTGTTTTCGTGCAGATTAATCTTTCACTGGGATACGAGCGCATCGGTTTGAGGAGATAAAATGGTGTACAAGTTTATGTGTCTTTTAATGATGCGACAAAAAGTATTCAAAAATATAGCAAAACGAAAACGATCCTTTCAATATTCGAAAGACATGTGATTCATTGCTACAGATTTTAATGCGAAATGTAAATATTATTTCCACTATTCAAAATAAGTGTTCACTTTGAAATGACAGCCTTTCATCCCTGTAAACTATCAACGCTGAGGCAACCTGGGTACCATTTTTCATGTAAGCTTTGTACCTTTCGACGTGGAAACGCCAAACTTTTCATGATATGCGATCAAACGGCACCATGAAATAAAGAAATAGGAATACAGTGAGTACAACCATCATTATGGCCGGGGTATGCGGCTTTGGCTTGATTTTATGATCTTCTGCCAATTTAGACAAGCAACCACGTTGCATGTCTTGCCGACATGGATCATTTGAATATATGCACTTCAAAACCTCCCAATTTGCATGTTCCTGAGACAGACGAGGAAAATTTCACTCATAATCAGTTCTTATAAACAGGTGGGGAAACACCCCGCGAGTTTTCGTGTTTCATTTGAAATTCACGTCACCGTAGCACATGTCAGATAAAAACGAATAGAAATGCGCCCCGATGTATGCAGTGACAGAAGATGCGTGCAGACTGCGCGATAATCGAACGGAGACTTGACGGTGTCCATTCCCAGCACGCATCGCTTCTCACACGCGTCCAACAGACCGGAGAGCGCCAACATTAATGAGGAAATGGAAGATAATCTTCACTTTGTGGCTAGACAGCTGAATTTTCTCTCCGCTAATTTACCATAATTGCTCTTCGATGAGTTTAGATCTTCCCGCTTGACGCCACGAGAATTATCATTATTGTCACCGGCCGTTGTGAATTACAATGCAATTTCTGTTAGGTTCAGTGGCACAGAAATCTTTATTTTGTCCGGTTACCGTTGACGGTAAACTAGTTTAAAACTATTGCCTGTACACCATAATTTTTTCATTAAAAGCTTCATCCATTATTTTCGTATGCCCTGTTTCCATTAGGGTCTTGGATATTTTTCAAAAACTGAACAACTTGGTTTCAGACATGAATGTTCATGTAACACGAAAAAGTCCGGGTCTGTTAACCCTTGGACAGAAAACTATTAACTTCTCTTTCAAAAAACTTGCTTCCCAAAACTACGGGAAATTTTGTACTGCAGAGGTGCAAGGCATTTCTGTTTTCCTGGGTGTGACGTGAACACAGAACTTGGAAATATGTACAGAGGCAAATGATAAACCTGTACCATATGCAATGTACTTAGGAAAATACTTCGAAATCGTATATATTAGTACTTACAAGCAATGCAAGGATGACTCGCTCCATTGATATATTACAGGATGTCGCTCTGGTACCTGTAAATGTGAATTAATACAATGACATGAAGCAAATGGAAGAGATACAGTGATGGCGACATGGCTAAGTTAAAAACAAAACAAACAAAAAACAAAAACTTCCAGGAAGAATGGGAGCAAATCAAATCTTGAAGCTGTGACAGTTTACGGTGATATCAATTTCGGTACTTTTTTTTTTGTTGTTTTTGTTTGTTTGTTTATTTTTTTTTTTTTTTTCAAGAGATGTGCATATAGGGCCTGGCCCTGTTCCTCGATTGCATAAACAAAATATGTTTAAAACAAACAATTTCTACATATTGTGGAATAAAATACTGTTTCACATGTCTGGTCAATCCAGCATAGAAACACGAATCCTTCTTCTTCTTCTTCTTCTTCTTCTTCTTCTTCTTCTTCTTCTTCTTCTTCTTCTTCTTCTTCTTCTTCTTCTTCTTCTTCTTCTTCTTCTTCTTCTTCTTCTTCTTCTTCTTCTTCTTCTTCTTCTTCTTCTTCTTCTTCTTCTTCTTCTTCTTCTTCTTCTTCTTCTTCACGGTGTGTGTGTGTGTGTGTGTGTGTGTGTGTGTGTGTGTGTGTGTGTGTGTGTGTAACCTGGTTCTTTGTCTGCCAGAACAGAGACACAACTGGGTACTGATTTTTCGAGTTGCAGAAAAACGAGAGTGGACCGCATGCATGTAAGCGCAAACATATGTAGAAAATATTTTGGCTGTTGATCTTGAATGTACTGGGAGCAGAATTTGAGAGCATTTGTCACATTGGTATCTTCAATATTTTACAACATTCTGTCGTTTAAAATGCGGATAACCGTGTATATTAGATTTTGTTTTACAAAGGGGATCAATTACCTGGAGAGTGGAGTTTGGAAATAAGCTCTGGTGAATCTCCGAACTAGAGAACAATAATTTACATTGGAAAGAAACTTTCACGGGAAAAAGCTGGGAATAAAAGTGTACTGCATGGGAGCAAGCTATATTGCATGAGACCGAAGAGTATTGAGTGGGAATGGCACGGGATGAAAACAAAATATCACATGGAAATGAAATGTTTTACGAGTGAAATAAATGAAAGTCCATGACATGACAACGAAATGCAGACTTCATCCCACCTAGCATAATTTATAGTGGGTCACAACATACTAGCCAACGAACCCACAGTTTCTTTGACGTGGTCATCCAGTACTTCTCCGTTTATGTCTTGTAAAATGTTTACACTTGTTGGCCCAACAAGAATAATGACCATTTAAAAGTATGAATCCCTACTACGAGATCAAATACATATGAATTCAAAGATCGAGGGTGTCGATATTTCTGCCCAGGTTGTGTAGCTTGACTACTACATGTTCTTCAAGAAAATAAATTCAATTATTTTTTCAGTCAAAATCAAAGTCGACTTCATTGGCAAAAAATGAACCATATTTTCGCACCACAGAGAGCAAGCAACGTGGTTGTTACGTAAACAAATAAAGTGGCCAAATGGACCGTCAAGGGTGGAGTCTTTTTGAATTCCACACGATTGATGCGGGTAAATGCGATAGGACAACATCTCAAGGTAATTTCCTCATGATAAGTGTCTTTTGGTGTAAAATGGGTAATCTAATGGTGGCAATTAGCTGTCGTGATTTTGGGTGTCAGTGACAGCAATTTACAGCTCAGTCAGTTCTTTGCTGTGATGGTTTTTCGAAGAGAAAGCCTCCAGAATTTTGATTGGGCTTGTCAACATGAATTAAGTCTCTTCAAGGCCGTCCGTACATTGTCTACATTTTTCCTCATGTTCAAAGTTGCCATCGCCTTCTGGCGTCCGGTCCCCCATTCCACTTCCTTATTGTGTCCGGGTTCGAACCCACACATTTTGTTTTTCCAAGACTTCTTTCTTTTTCTTTCTTTCTTTCTTTCTTTCTTTCTTTCTTTCTTTCTTTCTTTCTTTCTTTCTTTCTTTCTTTCTTTCTTTCTTTCTTTATGTCGTGGTGCCAACCCAGACATATTGTTTTTCCTCAGATTCTTTGTTATGTCTGAATGCGAACCCAGATATTTTGTTTTTCCAAGAGTTCTTTCTTTCTTTCTTTCTTTCTTTCTTTCTTTCTTTCTTACTTTCTTATTTACTTACTTACTTTCTTTCTTTGTTTCTTCCCTTCTTTTTTCTTTACGACCAAATTTTGTCCGGAACTTTTCTCGGACACTATTGCTGCAAAAACCACGAAACTTGCCAGGGTGACCGACCTACAAGTGAAATTGAGCACGCCAATATAATGAACAGTAAACGAAAGTTGCAGATTTATAATTCTAATAGGGGGGGGGGCACAGAAAAATTTTAAAGTTGAATATGTTGAAAACTGGTATAGATAGAGATGCAATTCCACCTTCAATTTAGACGTTTGTAGCAAAGTCGCATCCAACGAACCATGCACCAAAGTTGCAGGATTTTAATTGATGCAAATTAGGTGAATATGCAAAATTTAAATCTTGAATAGTTTCAAAACTAGGATACATAGAGATGCCATTCCAAATTCAATTTATGGGTTTGTGACATAGCCGCATCCAATGAACCATAATCCAAAATTGAAAAATTTCAAATTTATGCAAATAAGATAAATACACAAAATTTAAATGTTGAATAACTTCAAATCCATTTTACATAGAGTTATCATTCCAACTTCAATTTGTAGGTTTCTGACGTTACCAAATCCAAAGAACATGAACCAAAATTGTGGATATTAATTTATGCAAATAAGGCAAATACACAAAATCTAAATCTGGAATAACTTCAAAACTATGATATGTAGAGGTACCATTCAAACTTCAATTTGTAGGGTTGTGACATAACTGCATCCAATGAACCATGAACCAAAATTATAATTTTTTAATTTCTGCTAATGAGGCACATACGCAAAATTGAAGCTTGAATAGCTTCAAACTTCAGTTCATACGCTTGTGACATGGCCATATCATGAATTAAAGCTGCAGGATATTAATTTATGCTAATTAGGTGAATATGCAAAATTGAAATCATGAATAGCTTCAAAACTATTATAAATAGAGGTACCAATCCCACTTTCATTTACGGATGTGTAATATACCTGCTTCTAATAAACCATGAACCAAAGTTGAAGAATTTTGATTTATGCTAATTAGGTGAATACTTAAAATTTAAATCTTGAATGGCTTCAAAACTATTATAGATAGGGGTGTCATTCCAACTGCAATTAGTAAGTTTCTGACATAGCCCCAACTAATGAACCAAAATTGTAAAATTTTAATTTATGCAAATTTAGTGAATACACAAAATTTAAATCTTGAATAGCTTCAAAGCTATCATACATAGCCGTGCCATTTCAGCTTTATGTTAAAGGTTTGTGACATAGGTGCATGCAATGAACCATGAACCAAAGTTAGAGGATTTTAATTTACGCAAATTAGGCGAATACACAAAATCTAAATCTGAATTAAACTTCAAAAGTATTATACATAGAGGTGTAATTCCAACTTCAATTTGTAGGTTTGTGACATAGCCGCATCCAATGAACCAAAATTGTATTTTTTGCAAATTAAATGAATACTCAAGATTTAAATCATGAATAACTTCAAAAACTATTGCACATAGAGGTGCAATTTCAACTTCAACTTGTAGGTTTGCGACATAGCCGCATCCAATGAACCATGAACCAAGGTTATAGGCTATTAATTAATGGACATAAAGTGTACACACAAAATCTAAATCTGGAATAACTTCAAAATATTATGCATAGAGGTACCATTCCAACTTCAATATGTAGGTTTGTGACAAAACCGTATCCAATGAACCAAGAACCAAAGATGCAGGATATGAATTTATCCAAATTAGGCAAATACACATAATTAAGATCTTGAATAGTTTCAAAACTGTTATAGATCGTGGTGTCATTCAAACTTAAGTTTATAAGTTTGTGACATGGCCACATCCTATGAACCATGAACCAAAGTTGTAGCATTTTAATTTATGCAATTAGGATAATACCCAAAATTTAGATTGTGTTGTGCAATAGCAAACTGTGGCATTTCAGACTGTTCTCAATTGAAGGCACCCAGATTTACAGTGAAGTAATTTTTATTTTTTAGTTTAAACTTTACTTGCTTGTCAAGACTGTGCACTCAACTCAGTACCAAACAAGTCATAAATACATACCTATGTTGACTAGTAAGTAGTAAGTAATTTCATTTTTAAAAAGCACCAGCAATTGTACATTGCACAGAAAGTCTCAGGGCTCCTACTTAAGTGTCCTAGCTGGATAAAACTAGCTGGAGCACTTGTTGACGGTTTAAAATGTCCAGAGACATCGGTGGTGAGTATTGAGCTGAGACAAATCAGGAGCCTTTGTCTCAGCTTTCGTTTGGGTTTTATGCGGTGGTTCAACCGCCTAACATCAGTTAGAATTTGAGCTACGATCATGCGCAATACTGGTCCACAATTTCTGCACAAACATAAAGCATAACTAGAAAAGAAGATTTGCTTCAGAGCAAATCTGTCTGTGTGCCTTCAAAAGCTGTCTAAAAATTAAATGCTACAACTTTTATCCTTTGGTACTTCATATAACATTAAGCTTATGGCTGTTTGCCAATTTCAAAGTCCAAATGACCTTGGCCTTTGACCTTTACAGGTCACATGTAAATTATGCAGTGTTATAATACCCACAATTTAAGCCCAACATGAACCAAATCGGATGAAAATTACGAAGTTGTGGCAAGATGAAACTTTCAAAGGGCCAAATGACCTTGACTTTTGCCTTTTTGAGGTAACATGTTCTTACAAAAAATGTGCAGTGTTGCAATACCTACAATTTGAGTCCAACATGATTAGAATTGGATTGAAATTGGCCAAGTTTTAACTGGATGAAGCTTTCAAAGGTCCAAGTGACCTTGACCTTTGACCTTTAGAGGTTACATGTAAGTTTCAAAAATGGGCCGTGTAACAATAGCTACAATTTGAGCTCAACATGATCAAAATTGGATACAATTTGACCAAGTTATGGCTAGAAGAAAAAGTTACCTTTGACCTTGAGATGACCTCTAGCTGAAGTGAACCTTGACCTCAAAAAAGACATTTTGGCTTAAAATTGACCTTTGGCCTTGACATGACCTTGACATTTGAGATGACCTTTACCTCGCTATGATCGAACTCCTATACACTAGGAACCACATCTGCTATAGTATATAAGATATTGAAGATTAAAACTTTAATTTGCCCTCGTTTGCATAATTTTGAAAAGCATGACCTCCCATTATAAAAAGGCCAGACTTTATCTATAGAAGTATAATTGTGTCACGTTTGGAGTTTCCACGTGTAATACTTTTCAAATGAAATGTCGGACAAATTTGCCTGAAAAGAAAGAAAGAAAGAAAGAAAGAAAGAAAGAAAGAAAGAAAGAAAGAATGAAGAAAGAAAGAATTCTTAGAAAAACAATATGTCTGTGTTGGCACACAGACATAAATACCAACGGGTTCTTTTTACACGGTCGTTGAATGAATTTGTCAAGACATTACTTAAGCCGAAAGCTGAGCGCTTAGGCCTACGTGCGTACATTTGCAGTATTCTATCCAGGCACGAAAATGTCAGTAGAGTTTTTTTGTGAATAGCAAATGGGAAAGTGTAGTACTACCTCCTCTCTCACACGGTTCTGCTGTCTGGCTTAATATTAACACTACAGAAAGTAAAACAATTATGCCTGGGTGCCAAGCCAGACATTTTGTTTTTCCAAGAATTCTTTTTTTTCTTTCTTTCTTTCTTTCTTTCTTTCTTTCTTTCTTTCTTTCTTTCTTTCTTTCTTTCTTTCTTTCTTTCTTTCTTTCTTTCTTTCTCTCTTTCTTCTTTACGACCAAATTTGTCCGGAGTTTTTCTTGGACACAATTATTCCGAAAACCACCAAACTTGCCATTATGACTGACCCACCAGTGAAATTAGGCACCTGACTTGAAATAGTCATGATGTTTAAAATTATGCAAATTATGGGCCATTAAAATTTTAAAAGCTTTATATCTTCAAATATATTATAGATAGACACAAAGTTCTAACTTACACATATAGGTTTGAGATATCTGGCAAATTCAATACCATGCAAACAAAAGTTGGGGAATTTTAATGTATGCTAAATTCAGTTAATTTCCCAACAATCCACATTTTGACTAGGGCCTCTCTTGTACTGCATGTTATATGAGCCTCCATGGTGCTGGGCAACCATTTTGCATTCATGATACTTGAACCTGTCTCATAGGCAGCCTTGTAGCCATGCCTGCTGGGTTTATGGTTTGAAAGATTTAGGTCTTATGGCAAATGGGAGGTGCGGGGAGGGACTCCCAACAACTGTGTAATGAGGTTCTCAATAAAATACAGAGAATCTCTTTCCGTTCATGCAAGAAACATGTCTGATCCATGTTCACACTAATGCTGCACAGAGCTGTAAGTGCACCATGGCTGGGACTGACCAGTCAGTGTGTCCTAGCTGGTCTGTGCCTGAGGCTAGGAGTCTGCTGGTCTTATCAATCAGTCCCAAGGGATCAGAAGAACTGGTCTTCTAGGCAAAACAAGCCAGAGTGTAAGGTACACCTGTTAAAAATAGACTACACACAGAGCTGAGTTTGCTGGACCGGATCAAAGTCTGACTTACAGTCCTCAGTGATTGTTTTCACAACTTGGTGAATTTTGAAAAAATGTGTGGATTTGGATCATCTCAATGGACACTTCCATGTCTTTGTTTTCTTGTAACCAGTGAGATGAATCCTGTTCTTCATAGCCAATACGGAGTCAGTATAGTGCATGTCTCAGTTCAGAGGTACATGTACATGTAGTTTTGTGACAGCATCTGTTTAAATTTGTTTATGCAATAAAGGAACAAAGACAGTTTTGTATTGCATGTATAAACATCTCTCTGAATTAAATTATGTGTACACTGTATGTGCACATATACTCATCTATACAGCTTAGAAGGGATGACCCTCTTAGGAGTGGGCACTTTTCTCTGGTCACGAGGGTGCTCACTGTAGAGAGGTTTCACTGTACTGTGGTACCTGCAATTTAAGACCACCCCTGATGCCAGACAAAAGTGGTCACATAGGACAGGTGGTCTTTCATCTCAGATACATTAACAAAGAAATATAAGGCCAATGTCTGTCTTTCTTTCTGACCAAGTTGGTCCACAGTTTTTTCAGACAATATTGAAAAAAACCACCAAACTTGCCATGGTGACTGACGTAACCAGCGAAATAGTGCATCTCATTTGGAACAGTCATGATGTTTAAAACTATGAGAATTTTAGAGGCAAAAAAAATTTTAAAAGCGCCATATCTTCCAAACTATTGCAGATGGACTCAAAATTTCAATGTGCATATATACCTTTTTGACACTTGCCACGATAATGGGCAGTATAGTTGTAGAATTTCAAATTATGCTAATAAGGGGCATTGACAAATTTAAAAGTTGAGTATCTCCAAAACTATTGTACATAGAGATGCCACTCCAACTTCAATTTGTAGGTTTGTGGCAAAGCCGCACCCAATAAACCATGAATCAAAGTTGTAGGATTTTAATTTATGCAAAATAGGTGAATATGCAAAATGTAAATTTTTAATAGCTTCAAATCTATTATAGACGTGCCATTTCTACTTCAATTTATGGGTTTATGACATAACCCCATCCAATGAACAATAAGCCAAAGTTCTTCTAGGCTTACAATTCATGCAAATTAGACAAATACATAAAATTAAAATGTTGAATAGCTTCAAAACTATTATCGATAGTAGTTTCATTCAAACTTCACTTTATAAGTTTGGGACATGGCCACATCCTTTGAACCAAGAACCAAAGCTGAGCATTTTAATTTATAAAAATTAGGCTAATACACGAAATTTAGATTATGTTGAACCATGGCAAAGTATAGCATTTCAAACTGTTCTCATTTTGAAGGCACCCAGACAGATTTGCTGTGAAGCAAATCTTCTTTTCTAGTTATCTAATTTATTCAGCACAATATAACAAAAGCCAAATGTATATAAAGTGTTCTCCTGCAGTTACAACAACTCTAAGGGAACTAGGATGGCTTCCTGTGAAACTGAAGCCGGACGTCATTCGTGTAAAGTATACCATACACTGAAATTATGATTTGTCAGAGAGCAGACATTGCAAACATGTGTTTGGCTCAATCTGTGATGCCTATTTAGAGAATCCCAAATTACCATGGTATTACTCTCATGAAATATCTAATTCTTAATAATGTTGGTTAAGATCGAGCCTTTATGAGCGCACGACCCACCTGGTTGGATCGTTATCGGAAGCTAAGTTTAGAAAGCTATAAGGTAGGTTTTTATCAGGAAACTGGGGACAAATCGTCCTTATATTGGTATCATTTAATGAATTGTTCTACCTCTGGTCAAAATCACATGTTTGATACAGGAAACATCGTTAAGTTCTTACCAAGGCTTGGCTCTTCGGGAATTAACGAAAACTTTGTTAAATGGGGCCTGGCGAACCAAAACTTGCAGATTATGCGAGCAAGAGAAAGAAGATCTTTTGCATTACCTTTGGCTATGTCCTAAGTCCTAAGTTAACAAGATTAAAAGTCAAACTGTTATTAGAAAGTAAATTGAAAGAAATTAATGAGGAACGTGTTTAGCTTACCTTTCTAAGATCTTCTAGATCTCTGGTCACATAACTTTGTCTCTTGTTGGGTGACCAAGCACTTACATACGAAAACATTGTTATATTTGTGTTTGACGCAGTTTGCAAGCATTTTGAATGGAGTTGTGGTGGGTTAATAGGCGCGAGGCACTTAATAGTGTGCACGACCCCACATTATAGTACAGTTGGGTTTTAGAGCATTGTATCTCTGTCTATCCCCCCTGGACATATGTATCACGCAACACTGTCTGTATCCTGATTGTCTTATTGTATATGTATATATATATATATATATATATATATATATATATATATATATATATATATATATATATATATATATATATATATATATAATTATGTGTGTTTTAATTTGTAACTTTGTAACTGAGGCATCGCGGGTTCCATCCAGCCTGCAGTACCCAGGTTGTAAAGGCGTAGATTCAGTAATTAACTAGAAAAAGAGATTTGCTTCAAAGCAAATCTGTCAGTTGGTCTTCAAAACTTGCATAAATTATAATTCTGCAACTTTTGCTCAATTGCGGTTAATTGGATGCACTGACAGCACAAACCTATGGATTGAAGGTGGAATGGCACCTCTAAGTATAGTAAGCTTGAATATATTCTACATTTAAACTTTTCAAGTGCCCTACTCAGCAAAAATTATAATTCTGTTACTTTTGTTTGCAGTTTATTGGAGGCACATACAGCACAAACCTATGAATTAAATCTGGAATGGCACCTCTACCCATAATAGTTCAGAACATATTCAACATTTAAACTTTCGAAGTGCCCTAATTAGCATAAATTAAAATTCTATGGCTTTTATTTGTGGTTCATTTGATGCGACTACAGCACAAACGTATAAATTGAAGTTGGAATGATACCTCTACCCATAACACTCTTGAAGATATCCAAGACTTAAATTTCCAACCCTCTTCATAGAAAGACAAGACTTAATGTATGGAATGATAATCATGCCCAGTTTGGAGTTTCTAAGTATAATAGTGGCCGAGTAAATTGTCAGACAAAAAGAAAGAAAGAAAGAAAGAAAGAAAGAAAGAAAGAAAGAAAGAAAGAAAGAAAGAAAGAAAGAAAGAAAGAAAGAAAGAAATGTCTGTGTTGGCACACACACATAACTCGGACCAATGATCGACAGTGTACATACATGCTAAAGTCACTGACTGAGTATCACGCGCACAAGCTCCTTGTGTAACCTGGCTCAATGTCAGCCTTCTCCGAGAATCCTCAGTTTTAATGTGGTCTGGTTCGTGGAAAAATCAGATCAAATTCGTTTATGAAAATATCTGATGCAGAAATAAAATAATGATAGTCAATGCCATTGGCTGCTATTACATAAATGGTATTCTAATTTCCATGCCTTTGTTAGATGGATCAGTGACGCCAGTCGTTCTTTTCCTGTTAAAAGAGGTGTCAGACAGGATAGTGTTTTGTCTCCGTGCCTCTTTAATATTTTTATCGATGACAGGTTACAAGATGTCAGCTCGCGATGGTTTTATCGTTTTAGCCTGCGCTGACGATATTACTTTATTCAGTAATACTCCGTACGGTCTGGAGAACTCTATTGATATTTGTACTCAGTATTCAAAGTTCTGGAGGTTTAAGTTTAACCCTCATAAATCTAAATTCGTCACTATGGGTCCAAAATTTTATCGTAATCTTCTGCGTATTTACTTGAATGGTGAGCTTATGTCCATGAGCGACGATGTTAATATTTTAGGCGTATATTTTAACAGTAAAAATACATGTAATGATCATATTGAACATCGTATTTAACAGTGTAACACTGGTCCCTCGTATCCGGTTATAGACTGTGAAGTCAAAACTCATAATATTTGGGAAAGTGTATATACACTAATTCTTACTTATGGACTTGAAACCTTATCAATATCCAACAGTTCACTGTCTAATTTTAAATTATAGGCCACTCAGGGTACTTTTGTGAAACGGCATGTCGGCATTGGTAAACGGTCTCATAATACCTCTCTATTAAAAGCCCCTGATATTCCCTGTATCTCGGACCATATAGCTATCAAAACTCCTTACTTAATCGGTGTTTTAAAACCCAGTCTTCCTTAACAACCTTATACTCCCATTAACTTGCAGAATATATTGTTCTCGGCCAGAGAAATAAAGACTCCACCGTTGATCGAGTCTTAAAACTAGGATACTCCCCTGTTAATGTTACTTTTTCCGATTTCCGCTTCCGAGTCCTTCATTATGTGCCTGGTGACGGCACTGTGGAGTCACTCAGATATCTTGTGCACCATGAAAATTTTATAAAGCCATGGACTGAAGAACATGTTTTGGCTGTTCTACTGACCAAATGTTCCTGAACATATGGTCAGTGGAGCCGCTCAAAATAATTCATTTATGGTTACTGTTCACTTCACATGTATTTCTGACCATGTAGTATATCTGAGAATTATATAAAGTCATGGACTGAAGAACATGCTATGGTTCCATTAACATGATTAATGGTCACTACTCTGTTCATGATCTAGTATGTTACTGACTATAAGGTGTTCTGTATTTTATTCTCAAGCGGATTTTTTTAGACGTACCTTCCTTTAATTTCTCGGAAACAGGGGCTCAATGAAATATAACAATATCAATATCATGACTATAGGTACTCCTTGGGTCGCGGGAGGGGGGGGGGGGTCAGCGGTAGCGACCGGACCTCTGTGCGAACCCAAATGACATAATCGATTCATATTTTTATTAACATATTTTGGATGTTTTACTGAGCGTTATTGTGTCATTTTATCTGTATTGTATTTGTGTCTTTTTGTCCAGAACCACTTCCTAGTAGTCATTACCCTCTTCCGCAGTCCGAACTCTTTACTCTCCAAACTATATGTACTATGGTATTGTCTGCGAAGCAGGCCTTCTACCTACATAGACATCAGAACATAAAAAACAGAGTCTGCTTCGCAGGAAGACTATGGTAACGTTCCTCCAGAAATCAAAGATAAAAAACTTGGGCAGTAATTGACAATCCTGTGCGTTTAGCAGTGCCATGGCATTAGCTATGTTGGTTTTGTATCATTCATTTTACATACTTGAGTAGTTATTTTACTTCCTGCATGGTGTATTTTATGTCTTTATCATTTTGGTGTACTCATTTGAATGTCCGTTAATTTCTCCGTTCGTGGAGTTTCAATATAATAATAATAATAATAATAATAATAATAATAATAATAATAATAATAATAATAATAATAATAATAATAATAATAATAATAATAATAATAATAATAATAATAATAAATAGTAGCAGTCTATTGTTCAATATAAGCACGATGTTGGATAGCCCATGCAGCTATAAATCTGATGATAGGTCCATGGATAACCTACCAGTATGCAAAATGCTGTGTGTGCAAAAAATTTAAGCCTATCTTCAACAAAATGCTGGGAGAGGTACTTGTGGCTATATGACCTGGACCTTCATCTCACACAAACAAACAAAACAATTAGTGTTATGGAATGTCTTCCCAGAATAAAGCGTCGTGCAGTTTAGGTTTTGTGGAAAAACGGAAATCCTGGCAGCATGCCATATTTTATTTAAATAGGTCAAAGATTGAAAAAATAGGTCATGGATTAGAGGCTCGCAGTCCCAACTTTGAGGAAAATTTAATCTCGGCTCGAGTCAAAGCATATTCAATTTTTATGATCATTTTGCGAAACTGAAAAAAAAATGGTTTGGAGTTTTCATGGCCAAGCCTGTTTAATGGCGATCTCTTTCCTCCTTTCTTTCAATTACACTGACACTATGGTATTGAGACCGATCTGCATATAACTATTGAGACCGCTCTTGTTCCCTCATCCTCTTCCCAGCCTCGTCCTTCCTGTTTGCTCACTGGCCGTCACATTTCGCTGAGCAACTCGACTGAACATTTTGCCTCCGTCATGGTACGATGGGTGCGTTCAGTGCTTGTCCATGGCACATCACTGCCGTTTGAAGGGTCACAAGAGTAATGCCTGGGCTTTGTATTCCATCATCCCCACTGGACCTTTTTATGTGTCCCATAAGCTGTGCGCGCTCTCAAGCACGAAACATTCGAGCAAAACCAAGATCCACATGCGACAAACCATATATCTGCACGCTAATTTCAACATAATGACTAAGGTGACTGTTCAGGGTAGAAGACGTTATGGTAAGATAAGCTCTTTGTATGGTCAACTGATCCCCACGGTTTTGTCATGTTAATCGCGCCTCTTTCAGCAACAGCACCAGGCTGTCAAGCGGGCAATGGTGCTAAAATTTGCCGGGGGCTGAAGGCAACAACCTCATTCCTACCAACACGGAAAGCTTCCCTTCCTCATGGACACCCTGGAGTGTGAAGTCACTGCTCCGTTCTGTTGACAGGTTGTGGAATCAATCCTAAAAAGAAAAAAGTAGAAATGTAGGATATGCTTGACAGCTGATCTGTCTGTGTGTCTTGAAAATAAGCAAAATAAAAAAACATTAAAACGTTTCTTTAATGATTATCAAATGTACCTTGAACATAACCCTTTGAATTGAAATTGACTGGCTCGTTCATCAATAATAGTTTCGAAATAGTAAAGCAGTTCAACGTTTCATGTGCGCCTAAATGGCAGATTTAAATTTTACATCTTTCATTTTAGTTAATTAGATGCGCCTATAGCACATGCTTATGAATTGAAATTGAATTGAATTTCTGTCTATAATACTTTTGAAGGCATTCAACATTCAAGGTTTCCAAATGAAATTAAAATGAAAAGGTGCAGTAATTTGAATTTATGCTATGAAAAGGTTCACTTGTAGAACTTCAATGTTGTACATCTTCGAAACCATCATAGATAGAAGTATCAATCCAACTTCAATTGCTATAGGTTTGCACAATGGGCGCTTCCAGTGGAACAAAAATGAAAGTTATGGTAATTTAATTGATGCTAATTAGAACACTGAAAATTTTATGTGTTGAATATCTTTGAAAGTATTATAGATAGAAATGTCAATCCAACTTCAATTCACAGAGGGTTTTTTTTTTTTTGGTTTTTTTTTTTTTTGTTTGTTTGTTTTTTTTTTTTTTTGTTTGTTTTTTTGTTTTTGTTTTGTTTTTGTTTGTTTGTTTGTTTGTTTGTTTGTTTGGGTTTTTTGGGGTTTTTTTGTTTCTCTTTTTGGTTTTTGTTTGTTTGTTTGTTTGTTTGTTTGTTTGTTTGTTTTTTTGGGGGGGATTGCCAAAGCTGCATCTACTGAAATGAAAAAGAAAGTTGTAAAATTATTATTTACGCTAATTAGGCACAATTTGAACTTTTAAATGCTAGACTATTTCAAAAATATAAAAGACGAAGGGCCAGTCAAATTTGAATTCAAAGGATTGTGGTCAAGGTATTTCTGATTATCTTTGAAAAAAAGTTTTATCATTTTAACTTTTATTAATGTTTAAGGCACATTTGCTTCTGAAGCAAATTTTATTAAATTGTATTTGTTTTTCGGGGTGTGAGGGGAGGGGAGTGAGCAAAGTAAAGAGAGTAAAATACTCCCACAAATAATAAAAGTTAAGGTGGCATGAGCAAAGTTATTTTTGCATTGACATTATCAAATTTTAATCAGCACTTTCTCAAAAACTAATAAACCGATTTTCACAAAAAAAAAGTTGTGTGGGGGTTAACTTGTAACTGAGGTTTAATTCTCTTTGTTTTGTCATTAATTATTTATTTGCGTTGGTTTGTGGCCCATAAAAACGAAGGACGGACCGCCTTTCAAGAGAGTTGCATGACCTCCCCCCCCCCCCCCCCCCGTAAACTTTGCCTACTGCATTTGTTGAAAAAGTGAAGATACAAAGCCCAGACGCGACCATGAAGTTTTGCAATACACATCTTCAAGTTTGTAAGCCAAATGTTAAGCGAAAAATATGTGAAAGATGTACAAATCAGACTGTTACATCAAAGGCCCCTTTTCCCTTTGAAAAAAAAACCAACTTTTCGATGCATTTTTTACCAACAGGCCCATACCAAGAAGAATACACACAGTTTTATGGATCCGACAATAAAACCCAAGGCAGGAGGACTGGTTGATGACACTGCTCCTTTAAACACTGGGTTTTTTCCACGCTCGGCCCAACAAGACTCAACAGGCGAATCTTATAATATAAAAAAGCGACTTTTATATCACGTCGTGCATAGATGATCTAAAAATCTGCCGTTCCGTGTTCCAAATGTGGCCCTATTTACATGTAATTTGCGTTTTCAGAATATGTCAATTCAAAAATTTCATGGTGTTACACTGTTCAATAAAACGGATTATTGAAATGGCAGTCCAATATTCAGTTGTGACTGGCAGGACCAGAATAATGGAATGTTAAAACAGAGAAACGCTACTGTAAATATTCTGCCTCATACTTGTTGTCATTGTCGTCATCGTCATTATCATATCGTTCCTGTTACATTGTCTGTATACAAAAAAGCAAACACACTCCACAAGAATATATGGAAAAGACTAAACAAAAATACAAAAGATTTGCTCCACAGCAGATCTATGTGTGTGTCTTCAAAACTTGAAGAAATGAAAATGCTGCAACTATTGTTCACTGGGTGTGCCTATATCCAAATGATGATTCAGTGGCATCTCATTCAGTGTCAGTTTTGAAGATGTTCAAGCATTTCAAATTTTGTTAATTTTCCCCCAAAACATAAAGTAAAACTCTGCTGTTCGTGTTCGCTCTTCATTTGACGTGTGCTGTGTATAGCACAAATCTGCATTCAATTTGGGATTTTAGCCCATGTCGGGGTCGATGTCTCTGCTGCTGGGTGAAATATTGATTGCCGCTGACAACCTCCATTTTCACAGTATTTAAAGTCATTCTGGGCACCTCATTGTCTTTTTTGTGTGGGCAGTGGACTTAATTTTGTTCCATAATTCCTCTTGAACCAGCTGACAGCATGACTGATTTTTACCCCAAAGCGATGAGGTTTGTATTTATATATATATAAAAAAGCATTTGATCCAAAAAAAAAAAAAAAAGAAAGAAATGTAGTTTTACTGGTGCCACAACCGGGGCCATTTGTAACAACAAATTTTAAGGCCCGTCTGTTAAGTTTTTTCAGGTATCCCGAATTAGCATCCATTAAATTTTACTTTTTGTCTCTGGTTATTGGATGCACCTACAGCAACAACCTAGAGATTGAAGTTGGAGACTGTTGCTTTGGTCTCTAGTCCTGATTTGACCTCCCACCTTGAAATTGACTTCTTACATTCAACTCTGATTCTGACATTGACAACCAAACCTGAGATTGGCCTGTGGCCATGAGATTGACCTCTGACCATGACATTGGAATATTACCTTTGTATTGACCCTTGACCTCCAAACTGAGTTCTGACCATGAGAGTGACCTACGACGTTGGTATTGACCTCTGATCTTAACATTAACATCTGACCATAACATTGATTTCTGGCCTTTGGCATTGACTTCTGACCTAGATTGTGGCCTCCCACCTTGACCGTGACTTTTGATCTGAACATCGGCTTTGTATTGACCTGACTTTAAAGGTCCTCTTCATTGATTGGGTACCACAAATTAGAAAGTTGATGTTTAGGGTGGTTAGAAATGATATCTGAAAACCAAAATGTTGAATTTCATTTTCGAATAGTGTTTTTTTAGCTCGAAAAGTGCGCCACACTTGCGACAGGAAAGCGCGCGAATTTTCTCCGATCGTGGCCCGATGTGGGAAAGGTTAGTGACGTCACAAACGCAACCCGCTGGCCGGGCTGAATATGTTATAAGCCAGAGTGCCTTCAGTTTGCCAAGACTTAGGGCAGATAAAACAGAGTAAAGTGATTCCGGTGAGTGTGAATTGAGCTTTTTTATGTACGTGGTCTGATGACGATGAAGAAGAATTAACAAGAAGAGCTGAAGCAACAGAGGAAAAGATCATTCAGCCTTACACACATGAGGGGACGCGCAGAACCCTACCGTCACCAGTACTGCAGGGTGTGCAGCCGTAGTACAGCCAGACGATCCCAACTTGTCATCTGGGCAATTATAATTTTTTGCAAAAGAGATATTGCCCATCAAAAATTACTAGATTTCATTTAACAAGAACAAACATGAATGCAATAGATTGGAATTTGCGTTAGGATGGTCCAGGTCTTGTGGTGTTTTAAATTCTACTCTAGCATTCACTGAAACAGCTACGGCCTACGCCTACGGTATACAAAAAACTGAACAAACAGTTAATTTTCCCTTCCCATATGTATGGTCTGGGATTACTAAATATAAGGTTGCATAGGTTTCAATATCAGAAATCCTGTCCGGCAGTAACCTCGCGACCCTTGGAGGGCGGTAATTTACGTTTCCTCATACACTGTCATCAGTACACGTGTTTTTGATATCCTTTATTTCAGATCGTATCCATTATGTAAGAATGTTGAGTATTTTCTTGTGACTGACTTAATTTCTGGATCCATATTAACGACAAAGGTACAATGAGAATTTTGTACACCCGATGTACACCACAAACAGTGGCACGTGACTGAAAAAAATGAAAGACTAGCCGCCCACTGCTCTTGGCAGCTGCGTAGATGAGGCGTGAATGTGGTAGCTATCCAAACAAGTGCTATCTGGTTTAATATTAAACACCTCGCAACACACAGCAGTAATAGGACATACACATCACAGTGGGCAGCTAACTCAACCAGTCATAGACTGTTTAACCCTAAACCTGGGCATGGAACAATATCGGTCCTTGTTTGTACTGGTTGTTTCAACCCATTTTTTTTCCATCAATTGAATCAATTTGGTTAAGCACACTTTAAGTTTTGTTACAATGTTACTTTTTAACAATTAACATCCCAGTCCGGCATTGCCACTGTGCATTCTGCAACAACAGTAGCTTTTTCTTGCCAAACCTATCCTAAACATCGTCATATTTGATAAATCAAAGCTACTTTTCACAAAGTGTTCGCTACATGTGTTAGATCGGTTCCCAGGGCCTTGCCACTTGTCCCTGTAAATCTTGACTGCACGGGTCCACGCTCTCCGTAATTTCAAGCCTGCAGAAGTTGTATTGCTACAAATAACAGCAACATACTGACCCATCCTGGGCGGGAACAGGGACGAAAATAAACATTTGGAAATGCGTTTTTAATCCTATTGATAAAGGGTGGATAAAATATATTTAAATCAAGTGACACTTGACAGCCATGACTCGCTAGCATAGTCGGTCTTCCCTGTCAGCCAGCGGGGTTGCCTTTGTGACGTCACAAGCCTCTTGCGCCTTGTGGGTGTCGGAAATGCACGGAAAGCGACGATTGAAGGCGCACTGAGTTTTTAAAATAAAAATGTGAATAAAAGTATTATTAATTTCTCATCCATTTTTTAAGCGCACCGTATGGTGGGAACAACCCACGAGTCACCCATGTATCAAATTTGAACATGGTAAATCAAGAGGACATTTAAAATTGACCACTGACCTTGATCTTTGACATTAACCTATGACCTTTGGCATTGACCTGACCTTGAGATCGACCTCTCACCTTAGTGTTGACCTGTGACCTTGACAGTAACCTGACATTTGGCAGTGGGTTACGACCTTGACATTAACCTTTGACCTTGATCCCTGACTGTCAGAGGGACTTTGACCCTGATATTGACCTCTGACCTTGAAAATGACCTCAAAGCTTGATATTGACCTCTAACTTTATATCAAAAAACAATTTCCTCTGGGCATCATAATAGGAAATCATACAATGTAGCATATAATTTATATTGCTCCTATTGTCCATAACTTTCAACGTATTAACTTTTTGAATGATATGTAGAACTTTAATACTGGTGCTATACTCATACAAAATTTGAAGTTTCTGGGTCGAGCGATGTCCGAGTTTAAGCCGCCACCAATATTGAGTGAAAATAAAGAAAGAAGAAACAATATTCACGCACACACACACACAAATAAAGAAATTGAAGAAGTAATATGTTTGTGTTCACACAAATATAAAAAACTGAAACGTTAATTGCTGAGTTTTTTTTTTTCTTTCTTTCTTTTCCCCCCCTCAGGTTGAGACACGCGTTGTGCGATGCATTATCCTGTAGATTTACCCACCTGCATGTTCTTGTCAACATATTGACAGGCGTATGATATATTTATGTCTGCTAGGCTTCACTGCTCCACCTAATAACACATTGCTAAAATGCATTTCGCGCTTGAAAATACGCTCGATCTTTTGCCCCATTCCAAACATTTACTTTCAGTCGAGTTTCCTGTCGGTTACGCTCAAAAGAAGCTTGTTTGTTGCCAAAGGATTCAAGATGTAAGCTAGACCAGATCAAATTTCGTAAACTTTCTGATAAATGCATGCTCATCAAATAAAGCTATGCATATAGAAAAAGTTATATTATCTATTTATCACTGTCAATTGATAACAGACAGGCAGCTAATGAATTTAGGTGTGCAGATTCCAAAAGCTACATAAAACTCCAAACTTCTAATGTAACTTTATACATGAGCGACTCTATAACTTCTGTGTGGCACGCACTTCCGTTACACTAAAATGGATAAAATTTCTTCTTTAAATGGTGTTAAGATGTTTTACAATGATAGGGGTTTCAACTTCTTTATAATGCACAAGACAATCTCTAATAATTTCTATGCGAATGTTCCACGTTGGAGAGATTTAAAAGTGTGGTGTCTCATTAAGTATGAACTATGTCTGTGTGCCAACACAGACATGCTGTTTTTTCAAGAATCCTAGGTCTTTCTTTCATTCTTCATTCTTTTATTTTTTCTTTTCTTTCTCTCTGTGCGGACAAATATCATCCTGAGTTTTTTTTTCGGAATCCCCGATAGCTAGAAACTTTATATTTGGTATTGTTATACCTCTATGCATGGCATTTTGTGTTTTATGCATAGGAGTCATTGTGTTAAAATTATGCAAATTGGAGGCATTTGAATTTTTATGATGGCCTGAAAGGATCATACTTTATCCTGACCATTATATTACCCAGAGGGAATCATGTCCGAGTGCCAACACATACTGCAGCCGCCAGTTGAAGGGTAACACATTGTCAACCCATGCACTTAATACTGTCAACATTAGTCCACAACTGAGTTAAACTTGTGATACAAAAAGTGTTCTGGAATAGAGCACAGTTTCCTAATCTGGACCTAATCTTCTTTGTTTGCCGACACTTGACATTTTGTCTTTTCAACAATTCTTTCTATCTGTCTGGATTTTTATTTTTACCATAAGGTTTTTTTTCATGCCAAGAACCCTATTTAGCCGCTTGTTCAAATTTTAATCTGAAATTACAAGGCAACTGCTTCTAACTGTGTGGTCTCACAACTGCAATGCACAAAAAGAGGCGGCGATCATTCGGTGAAGGCGACACCAAGTTCACGCAGATCACAAATTCAAAATGAGAACAAGGATAGTCTGCAGGATTGCTAATGTAGCCGTTATAAAAATGGGTCTCGCAGCGTCTTTAGGCCAGTACTTTTTAAGCATATGTTTAATTATGTACAACTGGTTCATTCATAGCAATTCTTGTGGGGACATTGCTTTTTCAGTCAGTCAACTGGACTGTTGCACTGTATTTTGTACATCGCTCACTCATCTGCAGACCATGTAGGGGCCATGTCACTTGTCACGCTTAGCGGCATTTGACGTTAGACGTTTTGACATCACCCCCACCCCTCCCCTTAACGTCAAACGTAAACCTCCGTGACACGCAACTGATCTTTTCCCTGTGCATCATGAGTCTTTTCTAGACCATTATAGATGACCTATTAATATAAAGGTCTAGGATTTCTCTTGTTATTAAGCCTATGCATCACGAAGCTAAATATATATATATATATGTATATATGTATGTATGTATATATATGTATATATGGTTTATTTGTTGGCAAAATCTAAAAATAAATCTCCAACACAGTTTGGTCAATTGCTGCACACGAACACCTCTAATACCCCTAGGCCACAGTGGGACTTATTATGGGTTGAGTGTGAAGGTCAGCTGGGGATAGGCCGTTTACACAGCCTCTCGATAAGTTTGTAAAGTTCGTGTGTATATATATATATATGTGTGTGTGTGTGTGTGTGTGTGTGTGTGTGTGTGTGTGTGTGTGTGTGTGTGTGTTATTTCTGCAGAAATTAATTCGAGGATATAGGTGAATATTCGTGCAAATGCAGATTTACAAAACAGATGAAACACTGGCACTAGGTGCCACAATTCCTAATAGGCGTAACTGCTTGCCAAAATCGCTGGCGTAGCTTTATCAAGTGTGGATTCCAGACAACAACTCGAGAATTAGAAACAAAGACAGGAAAGATGTGAAAAAACGGAGGGAGGAGGACAATAGAAAGGAAGGAAAAAGTAAAAGAAATGAAAATAGAAAATGTCCATTTCACACTGGTTAATTTTACTTTCAGGATTACTTGAATCACCTGCACGCCCATATTTAGTAAGTATATTGCTTAGGCTTATTAGTTTCCCCCCCCCCCCCCCCCACGAGGTTTAAAGGAGTTGTTGCCACAATTAGTTCATTAAATTGGTGTCACTTAGTTTCCATGCAACTTGAAATATAAAACCACCCTTTAGTTTTAATTATATTTTATTTGTAAAAATTAAACTCTGAAAATTAATCAATGACGTGGGGGTGTGGTACTGTTGAACAGGATATTACAATTGAAAATAGTCAGGTATCAAATCTTCTGGTGAATACGATGTAGGCCTCCTTGTGAACAACTTAAAAAATAGATGGTCTTTTAACTCACCTTACGGCGCAATTCCGAAAAATACAGTTTTTTATGTTGAAAGTTTCCAGGGATTTGACTGTTTGAAATCCATTTCTAAACATTGTACATTTGCCTGCATGATTGAAAGAACAAGTGGAAGTAATCCGTTGCAGAACAATTAAAGTTGCATTCTGCACCGATCGCTTGGTCAAATGGCCCTGCACCGGTCGCTTGGTCAAACGACCTGCAGGCCATACGAAGAGAAGAATAATAATTGCGGTGATATTTCTTTCGCCAAAATTTTACAATTCGTTATGTATCGCCATGAAATCGGGTACATCTTGGTGAACACTCGAAAGAAATATCTTATCCTATTTGATGTTCATCCATCCCAAACATGGAAAGAAAGAAAGAAAGAAAGAAAGAAAGAAAGAAAGAAAGAGAGAAAGAAAGAAAGAAAGAAAGAAAGAAAGAAAGAAAGAAAGAAAGAAAGAAAGAAAGAAAGAAAGAAAGAAAGAAAGAAAGAAAGAAAGAAAGAAAGAAAGAAAAGACTAATTGCCCTTGGACCATCAACTTTGATATATGTCAGAAAAATGTTTTGTTCAAATTTCTTTAATTTACATGTTAATCCAGTTTCTTTACGGTGGCTGGGAGTTCACGACCAGAGCGGGAGTCGAGGCGAAGTTGCCCGGGCCCTTTGTGGGTTGAGCATGGGCGTTTGCCAGTAGTAGAGTTTAATACATCTTTCACGAAGATTAGGCAGTTGCCATTGGCTCATAGTAAAACTAGGCCCATTCCTCGAGTAGAAATAATACAACGAAATTTGCTTTGATTCCCATCCCGGTCATGAACTCCCAGCCATAACGAAAAAGCAGAATTCAATACCATAGCATTCTCTCATAGTCGGCACATTTTATTTTGGAGTAGTACAGACTACAATAGCGGGTAAAGCAATATGTAAACGCCACACTGTTAAAACTGTCTTCCTTGCCCTTGTTTTTTGAATGACTTCGCTGCTTGGTTATAGCTGATGCTTTAAGCTTATCAGCCGATCCAAACTAGAAGCTGATCTTCTGACGGCCCAAACTCTGTAGCCTTCTCAAGTGGAATCGCTTCATCTCCTTCCCGGATCTGCTTTCACCATTTGTATAATGTTTTGGGATTCTATTGCTCAGCGTTCGTGTGACGACACTTTTGATCGAATATTATAATTTTAGATCTGAGACTCTTGCTAACAAATTATTGCCTATGACAAGTCAAACCTGCAAATATTCCTAACCTTTCAGAAAGTTTTGAAGTCTCTGCACGGAGATTTTAATTCTATGCAGACAGTTTCATGTTCTCTGCTGGTAATTTTCTGTACTCTGTAGAGACTTAATATGTACGAAATTCACCGTAAACAGAGTTTTTATTTCTTTAAATTCTGTGCAGATAATTTTGTGCACAAACACTCTGCAGGGACTTACAACTCGCCACAAAGAATTAAAAACTTTCTGCAGCGAGCTTCGTGCATAAACTCTCTGCAAAGCTCTGTGCAGAGATTTTAAAACTCTCAGCACATGCAGAATTTAAAACTATCTGCAGGCTACTTCATTCACAAACTCTCTGCAGAGAATTAAAAGCCCCCGGCAGATAAATTTTCAACTCCCTGCAGTCTACTTTACAACGATCAATATTCATTTTTGATACTACTTCTTGTTGGGGTTTCGCACTTGAACTTTATCTTGTGTGAATTTCAGGAGAGCCAAAGGATGGGTTTGTAAAATGTGGAGAGCAACAGAAAACAACCGAAAGCGAAAGTAAGCAAATTTCAAACTTTAACTAAAATCGCAGTAAGATCGCAATGCCACTTTTTTAATTTTAATGAGTTTGGTTAGGATCTTATATGCATTTCTGTTGCCTTGAAAGGCATACCAAAGGAATTGATATAAATTACTAAATTTTAAGCAATATGATACTGGAAGAAGGTACGGACCATCTTAAATGACACAGATAAATTTAAATTGATTGAATAGATCTTGTCTAGTCCAGCAAACGGCATGTCAAATAAAACTCTTCTAAGAAATCTACATAACTAGGACTCCTATCATATATCAATTTAAAAACTTAAATCAATTTTGTTTCAATAGGAAAGGTCAGAATTAGCTCTGAAGTGTGTATTCGCCCCAATACACAACCGAATACACAAAAATTTGGAGGGCTAGAGCTGTGTATTACCATTGTTTTGCATGTTAAAGTAACCTTAAACAAACTGGTTACTTTAGTAGCTCTGGTTATATGATTTTCGTGAGGTATCAAGTTACGGGTCTAGATTAAGTGTGCGAAATTAGGTGTCTCTAAGTTATTAGGTTGCAAATTACAATATAAAGTAATGGAAATACACAAGCCTAACCCTCCATTGACTGCAGTGCCCTCTTTTAGGCAGGGCTAGAACCTTCTTTTCTTGGACCTTGCCTATATAAATAATTGACCATAGAATGAAAGTGGAAGAATATGCAAGCTAGGGGATAAAAGTAGTGTTCAGGTTTAAGTTTGGACAAAAACGAGTGACACGTGATGTCATCAAGTTTATTATGCAGGGTAGCATTGACCCAACTATGAAGAAAAAAAATCCTCCTTTGTCCAAAAAGTACGAAAAAGCGGGAGATCTCCCTGTTCTCCTGCTTTTTATAAAATGTGTCCCGCTTTCTGTAAACTAAAAGTAAAAAGCAGCATTATTCCATCTGTTGCTGTGAAGTTGTACTGTTTTGTCGTGCTGTTGTACTATATGCGCGGAATGTGTCTATGATGGTGCCTAAAATGGTTCAAAATTCAGGAAATGAAGGTGCAAATTTCATTTTTTTAGCTGGGAGAGCATGCCCGCAGACCCCCCTACCTATGTTTCGCGCCTTCGGCGCCCTCTCTCCCGCTTTTCAGAACCTGCAGGAAGGAGATCTCCCACCTTCAACATAAGCTAGCCTGGAGGCTCTGAGACAAATCTATGACTCAATTTCAGTGATAGCATGGGCCTCTCAGAACCTGTCATGCTCGTGAAAAAGGAAATTGACATTACGAGCATGTTGTAATAAATATTCTGCACATAGGATTTTTTATTTTCTGCAGGCATTTCCATGCATAAATTCCCTGAAGGGTATTAAAGACGCTCTGCAGGGTATTAAAAACTCTGTGCACAGAAATGGAACGCTCTGCTGAAAATTCCGTGCATTAACTCTCTGCAGAGAATTAAAAACTGTCTTCCGAAGTTTTCCAAGCAACTATAGGCCTAAATATTTGCAGGTTTGGCTTTCCATAATTTCAAGGTATAGAGGATAGCGGGGACTGTAGCAAAAAGTAGTGGGTAGTTTCAGAGTGGAATCCACAATGACAAACTTGGGTGGTTTTCTAAAGACGCGCGGATCCAAAAAAAGGTAGGCATTCACAGGACTGACGTCCATCCTTAAATGAGTAATAAATATAGACAAAAAACTGTTTGATATAAGTTTTAAGGTAAGTTGAGAAGTAAGCATCATGAGCATCGAGAAGCAGAGAATTCCAAGTTATAGTCGTGGGAAGAATGAAGGTGCGAATGATGTAAGTATTCTGATGGTGGTACATACCTGCCGGTCAGATTACATAACAGATAATGGGGCTTCTCAACATTTTGCAGTGGACGTAGATCACTCAGGTGGCTAGCACATAGACATCACTCAGGTGGCTAGCACATAGACATCACTCAGGTGGCTAGCACATAGACGTTAACCGTTTCGAAGGTAAACACAAATTTTAAACATTTCTTTCTGTCAGTTGAACTCGGCCACCCCAAATATTTTAAAATTTCATAGCGGCTTATATCCATGATACTCGTCAAAGCACTGTGTTCTTCCCAATGCTAAGTACCCCCGTTACCAACTCGTGCCGTTGCCACGCCGCCTGATTCCAACTCGTCCCAGTGAGGGAGCACCGGGTGGAATTTGAAAAATGCACAAGAAAATGAACTATTAGGTAGCCATGCAGGCACCAGTAATATTGTTTTGTAAGCTGTTGTTTTTGTCCAGCAAGTCATTTATCTGTCAATGAAAGGTGTCTCAATGTGCGCCCAATATCCCTTATAGGTGAGGTCCTAGTCATTTGGTTTGCGTCGTTTGTAATCGTTTGCATCAAGTTTATGGCAAGCATTTTTTAAACATTTAATCGGACTTTTTTATGCCTGAACTTTAATAACGGCAATAACAATAATGATTATAATAATTTTATATGGTACGGGAGCACATTGTACAGTATTAAGCCCATAATGCGTCCAGGACAGTTTCAAGTACTTCAAACACAAAGTAAATAAACTAGAAACCAAAGATTTGCTTGATAGCAAATCTGTGTGAGTGAAATTTGTGCATATTTTGATAACAATAATGGATATGCCTATATATGGCACAGATATGTTGTTTTGGGACAAAAGCTCTATCCCTAATAGTTTTTGTTCATATTCAACATCTTGTCTGCTTGCCTAATTAGCATAACACTGTTCATTGATTGCGCACATAGCTCAAAGCTATAAATTGAAACTGGAATGGCACATCTACTTGCAATAGTCTTGAAGATGTTGGTCATTATTCGACACTTCAATTTTGTGTACTGCTAATATTAGCAAAGAGTAAAGTCTTTGGTACCAGTCATTCTTCAGTGAATGTGTCTGTAAAACACACTTTTAAATCTAAATTGAAATGGCACCTTTGTGTGTAATAGTTTTGAAGACACTCATCATTATTCAACACTTCAATTTCTGTACTTGCATGAATTAGCTTAAATTGATATGTTACCGTTTTCACTCACTGTTCATTGGACATGGTACAAACGTAATTTGAAATTGGAATAATACATCTATCTAAAGCAGTTTTGAAGACATCCGTTATTATTCAACACCTACATTTTATGTATTGACTGAAATTTGCACAAATTAAAATCTGAGTTTTCAGTCACTGTTCTTTGGCAGTTCTGTTAATAATAGCTTTAAACATATTCATCATTATTCAACGCTTCAGTTTTGTGTGTTGACCGAAAATTTACATAAATGAACAAAGGGCCAATGAATTTCCAGTCACTGTTCATGGGATACACCGATTGCCAAACGTATAGGTTGAAGTTGAAATGGCACCTCTGTCTATAGTTTTGAAGATATTCATCATTTTTAAACACTTAATTGTTGTGTACTAGGTAAAACTCGCATAAATTAAAATCTGACAGTTTTCATTCACTGTTCATTAGATGCACCCACTCCACAAACATAAAAATTGAAGTTGGAATGGAACTTTTATCTATACCAATTTTGAATATATTCATCATTATTCTACACCCACTTGAATTTTGTGTATTAACCAAAATTTTTATAAATTAAAATCTGAGTTTTCAGTCATTGCTTTTGCATGGACCCATGGCACAAAAATACAAATTGAAGTTGGGATGACACCTGTATCTGTAATAGTGTTAACGGTATTCATCATTATTTAACTATTCAGTATTGTATATTGGACAAAGTTTGCATAAATTAAAATTTGAAGTTTCAGTCATTGTTCATTGGATGGATCCATACGACAAATATATACATTGAACTTGAAAATACACCTCTATCTAAAATACGTTCAAGATATTCATCAATATTCAACACTTCAATTTAGGGTATTGGACAAAATTTGCATTCATTGACATCTGACAGTTTTCATTCACTATCCACATCACAAACATACAACTAAAATTGAAAGGCATCTATACCTTTAATAGTTTTGACCATATTCATTATCAATCTTCAATATTTTGCATTTGCATAAATTAAAATCTGAATTTTGTGCGAATGTTCATTGGATGCATCCATAACACAATCACATGCATTAAAGTTGGAATGGTAGCTCTATTTATGATAGTTCTGAAGATACTTTTGGGCAAAATTTGCATTAGTGAAAAATCTGAACTGTCAGTCACTGTTTACTGGATACAACCATAGCACAAAAATTCAAATTAAGTTGGGGTGGCACCTCTACCCTCGATAGTTTTGAATATATTAATCATTATTTAAAGCTAAATTTTGTGCATTGGCTGAATTTTACACAAATTCAAATTTACAGCGTAAAAAGGTATTATTTTCATGTAATTTAATACAGCATGAAGTAGTTTTCCGCTGCTAACCTTATGTTTTATGCAGTCTATTCGTCGAGACCACACTTTCAGCATTCAACTTTTTCTGCAAACGGTAACATTGTCAAAGAGGGATTTATATAGGACCCTGTCCTGTTTCCCAATTGTATCCTTACGGAAATAAAAATATGTTTAAACCAACATTGTCAAATTCAAAAATGGCGTTTTCATTTATCTCTGAACCGGTGCGCTGTTAAAGCATACACAATTTGGAAAACATGGAACGTTCATCAATCCGTACCAAATATGTGAATTATCAGTTGTAATCAATCTGGACTCATACACTTTAATTCGCAAATCGTCAATTTTAAAACAAATAAGAAGAAAATGATCTACATCTTCCGTTGTGGAATTATCAAGAAGCAATCATCTTTTTCCGGTATGTCTCATTCATGCAAGCCAACCAGCAGACCAAGACAACTGGTCCTTGCTTTGAATTTCAACCTGGTACCATCAAAGCCATTAAACTGAAACAAGTATATATCTCTGCATGGTAGAACCAACTATGAGGCATATAATTCGAATATTATATGTCTAATGTTTCGGTTAAATGTTAAAATGGGTTGCTTCACGTCTAAATATTAAACCCTTCATGATGTAAATCATAGATTAATAAAAATAATTTAGGCCTACTGATATCTAAACTTCAAATTAAAGGTATCTAAAATCAATTTATAATTATGACAAATCCTAAAGATTTGGTGTTCCGATAACGAAATGTGTAATAATCCTATATTTTTATCGACAGATTTTACTTTGGTACACTTTCTAAAGGAGATCACTACACACTTTTAGAAACGATTTAAAGTAAGAAAATAAAGACAAGCCCAAGTTAACGGATAGTTTGACAGAAACCATGCAAGTGAAGTAACTTTCCCATGAAAGTTAGACAGAGAACGTGCAATCAGCAGTTTCGGTAAAGAAGTCGCCAATTACAAACTTTTATAGCAGCACCCTCTTGAACAAGCTACGCGTCGAGGTGCTCCTATGCAATTTCATGACAACTTGTCAAGTGATTTTTGAGAACAATTAATTTTTAAAAATCCTAGGAAAAAAAGGGAAAAAAAACCTACAGAAATCTCTGAAGCGTGAAAACTAGGTACAGACCGAGGTACATCCCAGTCACGTTTGAAGAGAATCTGGTCGTCTGTTTTGGAGAAAGTAAAGTACATAGACGTGCATTCACATGCGAATCCCAAGACTAACCATGGCAACATGTTCTCTCATTCATGAATGAATGAACATTACACTGAACAAACCCCAGGCTTTCCCAATGCGCTTCTTGTCAAGTTTAAAGAGGAGGCGGCCTCGCTTTTAGCTCAACTGACTTGTCAGTCAGCTGAGCTTTTAAGAGGCTCAGTCGTCCGTCCACAATTCTCATTTTCGACCTCTTCTCCAAAACCTGTATTCGGATTTTCTTCAAACTTAGTGGGGGTATAAGTTGGGTAGGTCTCTACCAAGTTTATTCAAATGGTCATGCTCCAGTGATTTTTTTTATTAGTTTTTATTTTATTTTTTTTTTATTTTTTTGTTTGAGTCTTAGTTTGTCTTTTTGGGGGGGGGGGTCTTTTTGGCCAAATTAAAAGAAAAATCTTCTCCTCTGAAACCACTCATCCAATTGCTTTGATATCACACAGGAACACTCCAAGGGACTCCCATTTTTATTTTATTCAGCAGGTGGCGTTGAATTTTTTCCTATTTTCTTGTGATTTTGTTTTTGCTATTTTCCACTTCTTCTCCAGAACCGTCACTCAGGTTAAGCTCAAACTTGGTGGATATGTTCCATGTGAAAGGGTGAAACTTGGTTGTTCACTAGGTGACACTGCTATGGATTCCTGATTTTTAACGATTTTTTTTTCAGTTCGGGTACTTATCGGTAAATGCACCTTATCTATTGATTACTATGCAAATCAATGGGCATACTAATGCTAATTCACATTTTCGACTTTTTCTCCAAAACTATCAGCCAGACTGACTTCAAACTTGGTAGCAGTGTAACTTGAGTGGGTCTCAATCAGATTTTTTCCAATGATCCTGCTCCATGCATTTTTGAGATTTTTAATGATTTTTTCTTTGTTTTTTTTTGGGGGGGGGAATCTTAAAAAATCTTCTTAACCGCTAACCCGATTGCTTTGATATCAGACAGGGACACCCCCAGAGGCTCATAGTTCCTAATTTGTTCACCTGGTGACGCTGCAATTTTTTCCCATTTTTTATGATTTTTGTGTGTGTTTTATTTTCGACTTCTTCTCCAGGACCGTCACTCAGATTAAGCTGAAACATGGTGCAGATGTTCCTTGTGAAAGGAGCAAACAAAGTTGGTCACTCTGTGGCATTGCTGTGGATTCCTGATTTTTTTTTCAATTCGGGTACTTATCGGTAAAGGCACCTTTTCTATTGTAAGTAAATGAGCATTCTAATGCTAATTCACATTTTGGACTTCTCTGAAGAAACTGTCAGTCAGATTGACTTCAAACTTGGAGGCAATATATCTTGGCTGGGTCTCTACCAAGCTTGTTCGAATGGTCACAGTCCAGTGATTTTTTTTAATATTTTTTTAACGATTTTTTTTTCTTTAAAAAGAAAGTTTTAATAGGAAAGTTTAACATGAGATTTTCTTGCAATGGTTATAGCTTAAATAATTTTGGCCATATTTGTGTCAAACTTGGTAGGGATGTACCTTTTATAAGCGTCTATCTATTTGGTGCAAGTGGTCATGCTCCACTGATTTTTCGACCTTGATCTCATTCCCAAGGTCACAGGACAACTCACATGAAATTTACTGTTCACTTGAAAACTTGAGATCTGTTTTGAGTTAAAACCTTAATGTTGCACATGTAATGTTTCTTTATGGACGTCACGCTGAGACAGTACTTGAGTGACCATGACCTCCTTTCTGGGGTCACAGTGCAACATACATGAATTTTAGTTTTCAATATAACTTGAGAACTGCTTGAACTGGGACCTTGGTGTTGCGTATGTTCGTGTAGTGAATTTGTCCGACACTTTTCTCTGACACTATTATACATAAAAACTCCAAACTTGGCATGATTGTAGTTCCATACGAGGAGTTGGACCTTTTTATGCAGAAGAATGAAGATGTTTAGAATTATGCAAATAAGGGACATTTGAAATTTTAAATCTTCAAAAGTATAACAGATAGAGATGTCATTTCAACTTCTACTAGGGGGTTGTTGACCATTGCGTACCTAATGAATTAAAAACAAAAGTTGTTGGTATTTAAATTATGCCAAGTAGCACCATTAGAAATTTTAAATCTTAAATAACTTCAAAGCTATAATAGATAGAGATGTGATTCCAACTTCTACTCCTGTGTTATGGACTAGTCGTACATTGCCATACCAACATGCTTTGAGGACACACACACTGATTTACTATGCAGCAGATCATCTTTTCTAGTTATGTCAGTGTGCCAACACAGACATATTGTTTTTCTAGGAATTCTTTCTTTCTTTCGTTCTTGTTTCTTTCTTCTTAAAAGGCTAATTTGTCCGACATTTCATCTGAAAAGTGTTACACATAGAAACTCCAAACTTAGCACAACTATACTTCTATAGATAAAGTCTCGCCTTTTTATAATGACAGGTCATGCTTTTCAAAATTATGCACATGAGGGCTAATTAAAGTTTTAAATCTTCAATGTCTTATATACTATAGTAGATGTGGTTCCGAGGATAGGAGTTCGATCATAGCAAGGCAAAGGTCATCCCAAATGTCAAGGTCATGTCAAGGTCAAAGGTCAATTTTAGGCCAAAATGTCATTTTTTAGGTTAAGTTTCACTTCAGGTAGAGCTCATCGCAAGGTCAAAGGTCACTTCAAGGTCAAAGTTCACTTCCGATGGTGGCTTTCTTCTTCAACTTAACTTGGTCGATTTTCATCTAATTTTGGTCATGCTGGGCTCAAACTGTAGCTATTGTAACACTGCACATTTTTTAAACTTACATGTAACCTCTAAAGGTCAAAGGTCAAGGTCATTTGGACCTTTGAAAGATTCATTCAGTCATAGCTTGGCCAATTGCCATCCAATTCTAATCATGGTGGACTCAAATTGTAGATATTGCAACACTGCACATTTTTATAAGAACATGTTACCTCAAAAAGGCAAAGGTCAAGGTTATTTGGCCCTTTGAAAGTTTCATCTTGCCATAAGTTGGTCAATTTTCATTCGATTTGGTTCATGTTGGGCTTAAATTGTTGGCATTGTAACACTGTGCAATTTACACGTGACCTGCAAAGGTCAAGGTCATTTGGACTTTGAATTTGCATCCAGCCATAAACTTAATGGAATGTGAAGTACCAAAGGATGTTGTAGCATTTAATATTTACAACTGTTGAAGGCACACAGACGGATTTGCTTTGAAGCAAATCTTCTTTTCTAGTTTTACTCTCTCCTCTTTTTCCTCCATTTTCTTGTCTTCTCTTCTTTCCCTTATGCTAGAAAAGAAAAGATTCAAACGCAAACTGAGTGGATGACGGGACAGACGCATAAAGAACGAAAGATGACGAATGACGTCAGAAGTCCAGCAGACAGACCATTCTTCAGAGCTTATGGTACCACTCAGCTTATTGACAATTTCCAAAACTATTTGACAAAAGCACATCAGAAACAACGGCGATCCAGCGGGATTCTATGGAGGCAACAATGAAAGAGTGTATACTTGGATTAAGCAACCCATATACAACTAGAAAAGAAGATTTTGACTCAAAGCAAATCTGTGTGCCTTCAAAGTTGTAAATATCAAATGCTAGAACTTTGATCATTCTTCATAGTACACGCTTATGACATTAAATTGAAGAAGGGTGGTAATTTTTTCTAATACAGTTTTAAAAATGTTGAAACATTAAAGTTTGAGGTTAGGGAGAACACAAAATTAGAGTGAAAGTAAAGAAAGAGAGATAGGAAAGAAAGAAATAAAGAATACGGGGAAAAACAACATTTGTTCACAAACAAGTAATGTAACCTTTGAATTCTGTAGCAGTGATTGTGAGAATGATGGTGTAAATGGGAGTTCTCTCATACATTACATTAAAAGTATGATGCACTTAGCCTAGTTTGCACCCTCTCTCTTAACAAGCTTATGACACGAAATGCAACTATGGCCATGCTAAACCTGAATGAGAGCTACAAGTTCACATAAAGACATTGAGATAAAATATAAATTTGAAAGACACGTGTATGCTTGGCTGAATTTATCAACACTTTTTTTCTAGAGCAAAAACCACAGGTGGTCCCCACTGCTAAAACAATAGCAACAAGTTGCGTTGATAACAGTTCAGATAGCGACTCACACAGAACCTTAAGAGTTACACCATTGACACGTGTATAGCACGTTATCTCTCTGTCTGTCTTCATAATTTAACTCCTTGCAGTCTGAAAATCTGAAAGAAACTTAAAAATGACCAGATCAAAACATGCACATTACAGCTACATCTAGCTGTTGATTTCATAAGAATGGCACAAGTACATGGCCATAAGCAGTAAAAATTTCTATTACCAGGCTGCTGTGTATCAGCGCGTCTATCTGGTCCCTTTATTGACTAAACGTGCATATGATCTGCAGCTGAAAATTGTTAACTCAAAACAACCTACATGATATTACTACAACAAACTAGATGAAAATGTCACAGGTCCAAATGACCTTGACCTTTGACCTTTAAAGTCCATATGTTTAGAGGTACAAAAATGTGCAATGTCGCAATACTTACCATTTGAGTCCGACATGATTAAAATTAGATGAAAATTCGCCGAGTTATGGCTGAATGAAAATTTCAAAGGTCCAAATTACCTTGACCATTGACCTTTAGAGGTTACATGTAAACTACAAAAATGTGCAGTGTTACAATATCTACAATTTGAGCCCAACATGATCAAAATTGGATGAAAATTGGTTAAGGTATGGCCAGATCAAAATTTCAAAGGCCTATATGACTCTGATGAATGACCTACAGAGGTTACATGTAAATTACAGAAATGTGCAGTGATACAATATCTACAATTTGAGCCCAATGTGATCCAAATTGGATAGAAATTGACCAAGTTATGGCTAGAAGAAAATGTCAAATGACAAAATGACCTTAACCTTTAGAGATCACATGTAAATCCGAATTTATGAAGTATTATAAACCTATGATTGAAATTGGATTGCTTACCTGTACGTTTGATAGTTTTGGAGATATTCAAGATTTAAAGTTTCTAATGGCCATAATTTGCAAAATTTTAAAAACCGTTAAATCTCTTTCCAAACACTCAAGACTTTTGTATGGAAGTACTTCCATGTCAAGTTTGGAGTTTCTACGCATAATAGTTTTTCAAATGAAATGTCGAAGAAAGAAAGAAAGAAAGAAAGAAAGAAAGAAAGAAAGAAAGAAAGAAAGAAAGAAAGAAAGAAAGAAAGAAAAACAATATGTCTGTGTTGGCACACAAACAAAACCATGTCGAAAAGACAGGCTTGTTTAGTTACCCCAGGTTTACAGACTAGATTACCGGCGATTTTACTTGCTGCAAGCCAACCATTGTAAAAGGTTTCTATCCAGATGCAACCTTGTGAAAGTGTTATTATAAATAAGCTGTCCGATTACAACTTTGAGAAAATGTTATAAGTAAGCTGATAAAAAGTGTTTATCTGTCAGGTTACTGGTGGAAAAACGTATGCAACCTCAGCAAGTTTGCCACTAGTTTATCTACTCGCATTTTCAAAATATAAGCAATTGCAAGTTATTTAGATCATGAAACTTACATGTTTTAATTAAGTGATGTGGAATCTATAGAATCCGAATCACTACCTTATTCCCTGTACACAGAGTTAAATGCAAAACATATATAAGTGTTTAAAAAGACTGTTTTGTCGTTTATAATGTGTTTGTGTTGAAGAGACACTCTTCTCATTGCGGTTTGGACTGCCGCATTACACGACGGATAACGAAAACTGTAACCCCCTTGAATAAATGCAATTAATAGCTTTGTAGCAATTTGTCTTCAGAAAAAAACATGTCGCACCAGAGACGTGCATATGGACGTCTCTTGTTCAATTCACGATTCAAAACCTCCAGTGTCAGATCTTGAAGCCAGGTCTGGTGAAGAAGCCTACATGTATTTTACAAAAAAACGTCCATGGCGAGTCCTGCACTTGCTTTTATAACCACTTCTGTCTTCAACACATATTGATTGTTGGTTGATGTAATTCCAATCTGTATGAATTTATATTATTTCTTACCCCTGCAAGAGAACATCGGGGAAAACAATAGCTGTGCCCAGAACGTGGTTGTGAGGCATCATGGGTAGACCACGGCTCATTATGTTAACGTTATTTGAGCAGACAGAGGCATGAGTTCTCATCTGGTTTGCATTAAATGTATCACATTCTCTGTTTGTTTAGAGAACCATGCTTTGGTTGTGTAAGGGGGTAACATTTTGTGGTTTTCTCACCATGGAATATCATCTGAGGATGTAAAACATTACTTTTCCACGGGAGAGACTTATGATGACAATCACACGTGCTTCGCTCGGTAGCTGCTGTGTAGAAATACACTTCTCCGAATGGCTTGTTGAGAACTTATCAAGCCTTGGCTGAACATTTGTTGTATGTCAACACAATTAAGACTATGATAACAACGTACAATTATTTGTCGTAAAATGCAATCACTTTGGGCTTTACCGTCATGGATCTGTCCATTGATCAGTGAAATATCATAGGTCCACTTTAATAGACTTTCCACATGTAAAGGCCTCTGTCGAAAAGGCATCCTTTTTGCTTCCAACTTACCCTGTCTATGGGGATGTCATAAAGGTGTGACAATTCCGTGTTCCTATAATGTGACATGTTAAAAATGTCAGGCAATGATGATGATGATGATGATGATGATGATGATGATGGCAACCTGCTTGCGTGTATGTAGACTTTGCTTTATCTACAACAGCACGTGTGCCAATTTCATGCCCTTTGTTGACCGATCCGTCCCTGGGGACATCTGTTGCCCATTAACACACTTGAAAATTTCAGACTTTAAAGGTGAACCGTGGATATCTGTTGAGCTTGTAGGTTAAACTCCCTAAACAGCGAGGTTAACCCAAGGATCACCGTTAGCCACTGGGACAGACGGCCCTGTTGAAAGAGACGCAGGACGGTGCCGCAAGCCATGTAGAATCGAAACGCAGAAAATATGTATTGGAATAGACAGCAGATGCTGACTCGTGATGGATAGGCAGGGAGCACGATACTTTAGGCATCGGACCTGCTCCCCGGTGATGTATTACCCATGGACCCCTCCTATGAGCCCCTTAATTAAGTTTGCTGGTCTGAAATCAATTTTAAACCAATCATACATTGCACCAGCTCTTGTTTTCGGCTGAGCCTGTGCCTATCTTGGCTAGCCATGTGGTCTTGAATTCAAGGATATAGGGCGCGCTTTTCTTCAGCCAGAACTGGCGTGTGCATGCTGAGAAATATAGCTTCGGGGTAGGTAGCCATGGTAACAAAATGTGGGGTGAACGTATAAAGTGAAAATACTTTTTTTTTTCTTTTTTTTTTAGTCCTGCTGCTGGACAAGGCATGAGTTTTTTTGGGTTTTTTGGTGTGTTTTTGTTTTTGTTTTTGTTTTTAATTTGGGTTCCTAAAATTCTGTCAACTTTTTGTTTTTGGCGAATAATTCCGTGTAATTAGCATGAAATTATCAAGAGCATAACGAACAGGAGTAGGGCTTAACTCCCTTCTCGTTAAATATGTAAACAGTAAACCGTGAAAAGTCAACAGGCATGGTAGCTAGCCAATCAGGGCGCCGTAATGTTATCGGTCTAATGACTGTGATCTTTATGCTAATGAGCTGTGCGGTTTGGGGTCAGTGTGTGTAGAAGCATACAGACCGTCAGTGGAGTCGAGTAAACGGAGAACGTTGCACGGGGACTGCCGTCGAGGGACAGCATCTCCCCGCTTCAAAATGCCTTCCTGGACCACACTGTGGCTCGTCTTCGTGCAGGGGACTTTATTCGTAAACCTGTGCAAAGGTAAGGATCCTTTGTAGTTTGCAATAGCACTTGAAAACTGCATGTTTTTCTTTCAAATGGTCAGTGCTTTATGCATGGATTGTTCGCATTGAAAAGAGTGGGTCATTTGACGATGTGGTTTCTTTCATGCGTCTTTATGCCGGTCGAGTGCTATTTACTCATTGCTTATTGATAGAGAGAGAGTATTTATGAACATAAAACGCAATAAGAGACTGCTCATCTATGAATTATGACCTCTCATTGTTGAACATAACTCCCTAAATCTGCAAGTACACTAAAAAACCTGAGAATAATCTTACAACAAACGGTTTGTGTGATTCTTCGTCCATTTTGACAGGAAAAGGGGGGCAACACATTTCTGTGTTACAAGTCTTTCTGTCAGAGGCGTGATTTTTCACAAAAGCATTACACAGGTCAGTTGGGCTTTTGCTGTGTGAATGCGTCTTCTTGTGTCTCTATTTGTTTCCCTCGTGAAATATAGACACCCAATGAACTACGTGTATGGATAGATACTGTATATGACAGAAATGGTGATGGTGTTCCAACATGTCCCCATCATGATCACATCTCCAGGCACCAGTGTGATGGTGAAATAAAGCACGTAAGAATGCTAAGCTGATTCAGTAAATTAGCTTCAAGTTACATCTTCCATGTTGACCATAAAGAATTGCTTCTTTCGGCGACCCTTTATCGTCCGGACTACAGATCCGCTACCAAGTTGCATTAACTGGCTACTTTGTAGCATAATCTGGTTACCAGTGTTATAAAATCCGATCGCCGTTCCTTTGACAGGACCATCTACGCTTCGCAGCAATCCGGGCTCCAAAACTTATCAAAAGTGTGGCATTTCTAGTTAGATTCATACCACCTAGAATTCACCTACTGCAAGAGGCCTGTAATTATTTGGTTATTTTGAGAAGCAGAGAGAGTTTAGGTTGTGTGTGCATATATTCAGCCTTGCAGGTTAGCATTATGCTATGTTATCCAAACTCAGTACTTTGGCCTCCCAGACCTCCAGAAACCAGCAATGTTTCGCCCGTGTAAATTGTTACGAAGTGAACCCGGGAGGTAATTTGGTTACACTTGCCAGTGGTAGGAAGTGTTGCAAGGGTTCTTCACCCAGTTTTAGACATAGCTAACAGAATTATTTACATGGCATACAGGGTAGCCAACATTTTGTTTGAAATCCAAAACCACCTGGAACACAAGTTTGAACCTATAGCATTGTCACTGGTGCATTGGCATCATAAATCAGCCCAAATTACAGTGCAGATTGGGGCAATGCCCCCATGAAAAATCGAGACCCAAAGTGGTAGCATCGCATTTCTTCCATGAGGCATATATGTGCCACCAGTGTCCTACCAATCCACCCACCTGGTAGTCTTCCACTCACCCTACAACTGGAGGCTCAGCTGTGTTGTGCACATGGTGATGTCCTTTTCGTAAATTTCCAAGTATTTATGCCTCTGGCGTAATTATGCCCGACAAAGCCTCTTGATGGTCCTGGTTAGAGTGTTTATGGTGGTAGCTGGAGTTGTATTCTAAAAAGTAAACATAGCTTTGCCAGTCTACATAAGAATTTATGGCCTTTACAGGGGTGTGTATATATATATATATATATATATATATATATATATATATATATATATATATTGGCAGAAACTTATTGTTTGATGTCAGATGTCCATTCAGATCTTGTCACTGTTAAAAGAGCAATGTCATATACAAGGAGAACAAAAACATTGTGTTTTAGTACCTGAAGAATTATGAACATTTACCAACATTTTCTGGAAGGGAACAATCATACCTAGGGTACTGATAAGTGGAACTGAATATTATGGGTATTAGAGTCCCACAAAAACAGTACATGTGGAGGCACATTTATGTGAAGAGAATACATACAGCACAAATTTAGCAGAACTGAACATCAGCTTTTGTTCCAGTTTACCTTAGCTGCCATCGTTTTGGGTTTCATCTATTTTCCTAAATCTACAATTCCAAATATATGAAATAGCATGGTGTGGTAAACAGATCTGGTTTGAACACTTCCCCAAATTTTTTAATTTGGATTCCAAATTAAGTACAAAAAAATTAAGATAATGTTGGAGACCAGTATAGTTTATAAAATGTAATATTGTTTTCACAGGTGTTGAGAAACACTGAGAACTGTGAGGGAAGCTCTGCTGCATATATTCAACCCTTTGAAAGTGCGAGTCATGTTGATATGTTTTCCTGGTGAAGTCTGACATATCGATGCTGAATGTTAATTTTTACTCAACTGTGAGAGAGAGAGAGAGAGAGAATATTGCACTGCATTAGGGTCATCCATGTAGGAGGAAATGCGGTGAGCCATTTCACCAGCAGACCCTGTTGGCTGCCCCCATCTTTGTTTAGAACAAGGCACCCGCTGTGTGAAGCAAGTACCCCAGGGTGGGTGCTTTGTTCCCAGGCCTACGTCACCCTCTGCCCTCATTGTTACTGCACTTTGCATGCAAAGCTGTGGGTCTTGAAACCAAAAGTACCAGTTACTATGGTAAGGGGCAATCTATCTAGTCTCATCTTCCCTTGTCACAACAGTAGACTGATGTGTGCAGAGAACTATAAGTTTCTGGCATCATTTCAATCTTTTATTGGTGGGCCCGTATGTATCAGGGGCCTTTGATGGTCTGTGCAGATAGTGAAGTGAAAAGGAGAAAGAGTGTCAAACAATGACAGCAGGGCCACAAGAAGTGGCCTGTGTTAGCAAGCTGCCTTGGAAATGTCTTGGGGCACTCTGGGAGAATGACACCCAACTTTTGAACTTGGTGATTTTGGGGACCAAACCAAAATAGTCAATCTGATAAGGATGCCATTAGGGGCATAAGAGAAAGCACCCTAGGTTAATGGATTCAGTATCAGTCCAGGTTTCAGGGGACTTTTAAATCTTATCTGCATTATCTGACCCATCCCACGTCGCCATGTAATGTTTATGGGGACCCCATTGTTCATTGTCCAAACAAAGACATTCCCGGCTTTTGACAAACAAAATCTATAAAGGCAGTCCATTCACAATCTGATGGCATGTGTCAGAAAAGCAAATACTTGGTGAAATCATGGTCCAAGCATTTTCCTGATGCACAGAGGTATAGTGACCGCTGACTTTGTTGCAGAGGAGTTGTTCTGGTCATATTCGCAAGAAGTTGCTCAATACACTTTCTTCTGAGGTGATAAAAGTATATCTCTGAAGATGGTCTTACATCAGGGCAGGACAACAACAACCCCACCTTTTAATTTGATGACATCCAGAGTGGTGTGTAAGCACTGGTTTTGCAGATCAACTTGGAGAGATGTTGTCTTCTGCCACTGCTGGTCACTTGCTGTGGATAAATGAGTACATTCAAAACCCAACAAGCTCTTCGTCCCTATGAGTTGACAGTAGATAGCTTGTTGCTGCATCATTTTGACTCTTGAGAAATGTACTAGGATCATCTCATGTGTTGGGTAATGCATAAAGGATGTACATACGGTAAAACCGAACACCGCCATATACCGAACACCTCTTTGCACTGAACACCATTTCTCGGTCCCAAATATATACTTCCAGTGTAAGCATTCCTCCCTATAGCTATACCGAACACCTCATGATGCTGAACACTTTTTTTCTGGTCCCAAGGGTGTTCAATATAGGGAGGTTTTACTGTAGTTCTGATGGGATACACATCAGGGAAGAACAGTTTATTTTTGGAATATTGTGGCCCCCTAACTTTGTGACATATTTAACTCTTTCTGTGCTAAATTGTGACTGAATCAGCAGTTTTCTGTGAAATATGTTGCGCACTATGGACACAAAGCACACTACAAGGAAAGTTGTTGACTTGGGCCAGTCTCATGCCGTCTTGTGGTTTCTGCAACTGTATCCATGTTGGTACTTGAATGAAAAGTTTCTTAAGGAAGACTGATGTATGAATGTATCATTGTTATGTCAATTCAGATGACATGAGTGTGGGTCAAAATTACGAGAGTTAACTGAACTGTACAGAGAGCCCATATATTTTGGGTATGAAAGGATAATGCTTTTTGAACGAAACATGCATTTCCATGTGGAATTGTGTAAGAAACAGTTGTTGAAATTTTTTGGCTTACTCTTCAAATATGGTTTCCTACAGTGCCCATAGCACTACATGTATTTCATGGAGGTACCATAAACCAACAATTAGAGAAAACTATGTTATATGTGCTTTGTACTTATTGCAGACCTTGTTTGCTTTGCTGTCTATATTAAAATTATACCAATTTGATGGATGGTTGCTTGTGTGAGACATGTTTGTTTGCTCAAGAAAACAAGTTTGTTTAATTGTTTTATTTTTTTACTTGCTTTCCAATGATCTGCTGACCTTTGTGCCGTGGGGCATGACTGTCTGCCCAGCAACCATTATTTGTCATCATTAGCTTCAAGTCCTGGCCTCCATTTTGAGATGACTCCATATAGATGCAAAAGATAAAATTGCCAGCTGCGTTATGACACACTTTGCATCCCCCATGATGCCTCTGGCTTCCTTCAGCTTATCACATGTTGCAGAAAAATGGCAGGTACTGCTGGAAGACTCAGTGAGAAAAAAAGTTAATCATTCCAGATTAATTCCTAGTGGAAAGTTAAGTGTGATTTGTATTAGTTGGACAAGCAGACTGGTAAATTTATTGATAACATGAATAGTCTGCAGAAAATAGAAGATGCACATTCATGTCAAATATGGTAATGTTTAATTCACAGCCATGCTGGGCATTTTATTTTCTTCACCCAAACCAGGTAAGTCAAAATTTCAAAAAATCTTCCTCAATTATGATGTGGTGACATAATGTCTCCTGTAATTCAATGCTTTGGAACCTAATTTATAGCAGCTGGCTGTGTGTGTCTGTAAGGTATGTTTAATGACTCCCGATTGCCATCAGGCTGCAGGGGACCATTCCAAAACTTACTACAGCATATTTTTATGGAACAGGGAACAAAAATAGCTTTATGAATTTCTGGGAACATGGAACACACAAATTGTGCAGCTCTCTCTCTCTCTCTCTCTCTCTCTCTCTCTCTCTCTCTCTCTCTCTCTCTCTCACTCTCACTCTCCCCCCCCCCCCGAACAAACTTAGCAGAGTGATTGACCTTGTAGTGAAGTTGTGCAGCTCTTTGAAACAGTCATGATTTTAAAATATGCAAATTAAGGCAGTTACAATTTAAAAAGCTTGACAGGGCTCACAAATTTGCATGTCCACCAGCATGGAGCAAGTAAAATTCCAGTACCGGCAACGCAAAATTTCAAAACACTAGCCCGGGGGGCAAGCACAAATTTTGGTTTTTCTGGACAATATCTGCATGGATGGAACAGCTTTCTTGGACAGGGGTCTACTCAGTGGCCCTGAGGACTGCAACTGAAAAACAGAATTGCAGAGCCCTGCTTGATATGTTCAAACCAATTGCAGATAGACACAAAAATTTTCAGTTGTACATACAGTTTTGTGACACCTGCCAATTTAATGGACAGGAACAAAGGCTGTAGCATTTTAGAGTGTGCGAAGTTGGAGCACTTAATATCCCTAGAACTATTATAAATAGCCAATCCCAACTTTATAGGTTTGTGACATGGCTGTGTCAAGTGAACCATGAACCAAAGTTGTAGCATTTTAATTGATACCAATTAGGTGGATACACAAAGTTTAAATCTTGATAACATCCAAATTATTATAGATGGAGGTGGCATTTCTACTTCAATAGGAGATATGCATATTAATTTCCCGCCATAACTGCATACCTGATTGCCTAGTCTCGCTTGGCGAGATATGGGTTGGTGCCTATGGGGACAAGCGTGATATTACTAATATTTTGAAAATAAACAATACTTGTTAAATGCAGATGAATTTTTTTCTTCATATATGGCTTGGGAAGTACTAAATGAATACCAGTTTGGCATTTGTAAATTTAAATTTCTCAAAAAACGCTAATTTTGTGAGAAATGAACATATGGCCCTGTCTGTAACAGTGATGTGACCCGCACGTCCCTCATGATCGCCTGGTGTCAAACCCATGCTTTGTGTCGGGAAATAAAGGTGCATACAGCGTAGTGATAGGTTGATGACATAGATGCTGCATCCAATGAAATATGAACCAAATTTGTAGCATTCAAACCTGTGCAAATTTGACAAATTCACAAAATTTAAATCTTGAATAACACCAAAACTATTATAGCTAGAGGTGCCATTCTAACTTTCAATTGATAAGTTTGTGAAATTGCTGCATTCCATGAGCCATGAATCAAAGTTGTAGCAGTTTGACTTTAAAAAATTAGGCAAATGCACAAAATTTCAATCTGGAATAACTTATCATTGATAGAGGTGGCATTTCAACTTCAATTTATAGGTTATTGTTGCAAGAGTTAAATGCTAATTAGATAATATTTAACTGTTAGGTGCCAAATTGTGGACTGAGTCAACAGTTTTCCTCAGTGTGCATTATGTGTGCCGAAGAAAGCTGTTGACTTAGGATATATTCTCTGGAACTGTCGACATGCTGGTAGGTGAATGAAAGGCCTTTTTACAAAGAATACAAAGCTGAGATCCTAATGATAATTCAGACTAGTTTCACTTTAGTAGATCGACTGTATGTGACTGGCACTGAAAGAGTTAAAAACTTTCTTGGCATATGAACTGCTTTGCTGACAAGCATGTAAATTGTTATTGTAGGTGGGGTTTTTTTCTTTTCTTTTCTTTTTTCGTTTTGTATAGACAAGATTGAGCTGTAACTTTTTAACTTTTGGAATTTTACACTTTGCAAATGCTAAATGCTTCCCAGGAGCCTATTTTTAAATAAAAGGAAGGTGTCTGCTCAGTGGTGGCTGTTGTACTATCTTCAAATTCCCTGCAAGAGTTCACAAAATTTTCATGAGCCATCCAACCCCATACACTAATGTGAGAAGTAACCCCAGCTGGACTGTTGAATTTGAGCTGGAGTTATACCTCACATCAGTGAATGGCGGAGTGGTACCCCTCTGAAAGGGTCCTCCCAGGTGAGAAGGCACTCAGTATACTGAGGGCAGTTCTCCATGCAGAAACTGTGATATTTTCACTTTATGTTCCCCTTTAAGAGCGGCCACCCCTCTTTTAAGGCCAAATTTCGGAAGAACTTGGGTGGTCTTATATATAAAGAGTAGGAGTATTGTAGAGAAATTCAGAACAAAGTCGCATTCTCTGTCATCAGACATGTAGATTGCACTTGTCTCTTGATTCATCACTCACACCCTTGTCTTTGCAAGTGGAAAAAAGTGATGATGCTTTTTATCACTTGCTTATTCCACTGTTAAAACATAAACTTCCTATTTCCGGTTCCTCATTGATCTCATTTAACTTTTATGTGTGAAGGGCATTGTTAAATTTTTGCTCATCATGTAAGGTTTTGATTCAAAGATTATCAAAACTTTCTTGAAGGAGACATTTTCCCAATATCAGAACTATCATAGGGATGCACGGCATTTTGTGGTGAAAAGATTTTGAATGTTAGAATATCCAGGTGAAAGCCAAAATACCTTGACATTTTGTGACAAGTATTTGTCAAATGTCCCATACTGTAGACCCAGTTCTGAGGCCCTGCACTTGTGCTTCATAGATATTCCAGGTAACTCCAACCATAGGGGTGTAGAGAAGCAGTCATTTCATAACAGACAGTTGGTCTTCTATACCCCATGGCCGCATGCACGTGCAGAGATTTACTGGCAGAGTGCATCTCTTGTTGATACCAGTATGTGTTTCCTTGTTAAGGATCAGTATTGAGGTGACACAGCAAAGAATGATCACATAGTGTGCTGTGCTGGCAAATTTATGTTGTTAAGTCCAATTTATGTTAAGTCCACCTTACAGAAGCATATTTGGCTGAAATTTTCATACAGAAAATTAAGTTTCACGGAGCAAGTGTGTTTCTGATGTCTGTTTTACCCCAGGGAGCTACTCCAAGGCATTTTGGGACCAAGCAATGAAGTGGAAAAAGTAGGTATACATTAAATTGGTTGAAATCAAAGTTACAGCTTTGTACTGATATATTTAGCTGTTTAAAATTATGAGTAAATATTTTTTGCTTTGGGGGCAATAGATTTTCACTGCCATATTGATAAATTATGTTGAAAGATTAAATAGTTATGTCACAGTGTAATTAACCAATACACAATGATTGCATCACTACATGGTTGTAACCATAGAAAGATTATATCACAATATTTGGTAATACATGTACTACACATCACTGGTATAGATATGATTGTTTATACATGTTCATGATTTGGAAATTTGTATTTTAGGGCTTAATCAGGTAACTGTATTCTGATGCACATAAACAAATGAAAGGGCGCATCACTGAGATATTGGCAACTTAATTAAAAGCTGGGAAAAATCTTAGTGGCAGGCACACACAGCCCTAATTGGCTGGTTGACCTGCTGTTGTGGTCCCAGTAGCCAATCACAGATGCACCTGCTCCATCTGCAGGCCAATTTAAGCATTTGGATGGATTTCATTAAAAAACACAGCTTGCTCAATCAGTCATTTTGGGGAGAGAACACCAAAAGTGACTCATTCTGTGCAGGCTTTGGCAGACAGGAACAGATTTTAGTTTTCCATCACCAATATGTATCTGACAAGCAAGCAGCTAGGTAGATTTATCAAGCCTTTCCTCTTCCACAGGGCTGCGTTTGGGTCCCAACATTATTTTGAATGACCTTGACATTGGGTCATGCATCCAGAATTATCTTCATAATACCAGTTACATGGTTGGGTATTTCAATTTAATTGGAATGAAACTTTTGATTATCACTCCAAGATGACACTTTCAGTCTTGCATTTTTTTCAAATCAGTGAATAGTCAAAGGGTATTAGCTTTATTGAAGTCATATCATGAGCGATGTTACAAATTTCTACAAATTAATTTACAATGAGTAGGGCCTGAATTTTTCCATTTCAAAAAACTAGAAATTCCGTTTCACCAGCCAGAAATTTCCAAATTCTGTTTCAGTGGCTCTCTTTGTATGTAAAATACATTAAGGCAAAACAGCAAATTCCTTTTCAGAGGTGACAAAAATCCATTATTCCGTTCCGTTTCCGTTAAAAATGGAAAATTACAGGCCCTAAATAAGCCCCTGAACAGTAATGGAATAATATTATAGTTGTGGTAATAGCATCTGACAAGTTTTTTTCTTTTTGAAAAAAAAAGGTTACTTTTGGTATTGGATCAGGATAGTACATGTTCATCTGAACGTTTTGCTGGCAAAGAGACACATCTTTAGTTGGAACTTTGTGAACTAGATGTGAGAACCGTATAAAGTTTTTTTTTCCCAAAACGTGTGTGGTGGTGGGCAAAGTGCTGAAATACAGCAGAGGCGTACCATCCAGAATTCTCAAAGAAATACAATCTGGTGGCTGAGAAAATCCAGATAAAGACTGGCAGAAGCAATGCCATTTCATAAATTTCCACACAGATCTGTATCTCCAAGGTAATTTATTCTCGCTCAAAAATAGATGTACCATGACAGGTTATGGAGCCGTGGGCAGGGTTAGGTTGAAGTAGTGGGCTACCATGCTTCAAGTACTCAATACACAGGCACACTTGCCAACTTTTTTGTTGAGGTACATTTATTGTTGGGTGGTGCACCAGCCAAGAAACAAGTTTCCTCAAATTACTGCTGCGGTGACCTGCCAGAAAACTTTGCCATACAAAACAAAATTCCATTTAGATTAGAATGTATGATATGATTGGTGCTTATGCTGTGCATGGCTGCACATACAAACTGTGACAATCACTTGATATCACAGAACAAAATTGAGGATTAGCTTGTTGTGCATAAATGTAGATATTTTGAGAGAAAATGTACTGGTGTATTTGTTAGGCTACATTAGACACAGAACTGCACATTACAACTACGTTTAAGTAAATGTATATTCTCTTACTGCCCCCCCCCCCCCTTCCCGTCCCACCCCATAAAAAGGATGAGGTGGCCAAATTTTAAGAAACTCAGACATACAAAACATGAACTTAGCCCAGGGAATTCTTCAAGAGTGGTAAAATGTAGCTTCTGTGAGGGATGGCACAAGGTTGTATTGAAGTACACACTGGTACTTTTCTTGTACTTTCTTTAAAGAAAAAGTTTAATTGAACACATTCAGAGAAATGAAACATTCAACATCTGTACACTGGGGACCATCTACAGATTGTTTTTCTCATCTTTTCTTCTTTTTGGGGGTGGTGGTAGTGAGGTGGGGGAGGGGGACAATTGTGAACACCCCATTAACACCCTGTACTGCTATTTTGATGTGCATTGATAATAAAGTGCATCTCTCTTGACATTGTCTGTGTTCTGATGCTTCAGTCCAATAGAAACTCAATGTCTGGTCTCAAGGGCACCGAAGTGTCCATAAGAACAGGTTAGTTGTAGTGACATGGGGTGGAGCTGCCTTTTTCCTGAAGTAAACAGTCAGTTAATCCTGAGCAAATTGTTGGATGATCTTGGGCCATTTCGTGTTGAAGCTGCCTGTAAACACGAGATCACCATTGCACAGGCAACTATAGCACATGTGAGAAAAATGAAGCTAAGAGAACTAGCGGTATGACAGTTAACTTGGTAGAGATCCCACAATGGTGGATGTGGTCCCTATTGTTAAGAACACTGAGGGTATGTAAACATAATTTGTGTGGGCTGTTAGTGAATGGCTCCAGCTCTATAGCACTATCATAAATTGTGCACTGGGGCAAGGGCTGCCAACAAGGGCCTGTTTCAACACAACCCTCCACTGTTTATGTGACCTGTGACCCCACCTATTGGGGTCGCCTGGCTTAGCGTGACCTTTGGGGCAGCTAAACCTCTTTTGCAGCACATTGATCAAAGAATCTGTAGAGCTAGTGTTTGCATATGAAGTGACTGGAAACCAGTTCAAATGCAAAAGGAAAACACAGGTTTGGCAAAAAATGAAAAGGGTAAATAGATGAAAAAAATGTGATTAAATGTGTATTTTATGTACAAGGGAAGGGATACATTCACCTATCCGTGTAGCATGTGGCAAAGTTGAGTTGATTTAATTATTTGATGTGAATGATTTTTGTGGCTGTCTTAATGCACAAGCAAATTTGATATTTTCAAAATCAGTCAAAGTTATATTTAAATTTTAATTCATGTTTTCTGTTGACAAGATGTGAATGTGTGTGTGCCATTAAAAATTATTGGAATGCACCAGTTATCTCATTGTCTTGCAGACAAAGTAACAACACAATAAAGGCGATCCCAAAACTTTGTTCCTGCTGGGGATGGGGTGGAGGGTAATATGTATGTTTGCAAAAGAGACAGTGTAAATGTTATAGAAACACATTGAAAGCACATCAGTAATCTAATTTTGAATATTTTTGCAAGGTGTTGTGGGCAGCATGTATCAACTGATACAATCAGATTTTTTTTGCATCAGGTAAAACCAGACAAACGGATGGAAATTGGATGAAACAAAGAGCGATTTCCATTCATAATGCATTGAAAATTCAGAGAAGAAGTGGCAGACAGTAAAATGTCAGTGATTTTTATGACAGACACCAGAGATTTCATAACATGTTGAGATGCTTTGGGAAGCTGAGGTCTGTAGTACGTACATCTGATGTTGTCCAGGGAAGGGCAGGTCGATGGGTTTTGCTTCGGTAATGAAGTTGCTGTAACTTTGTGTAAGTTATGCCAGCAGTGCAGTTGTCCATCTTGGAGCTTGTCCTGGCTGTTATCTCCAGTCTCCAGGGTGGTATGCTTTCATGACCAGAAAATTTTGTGAAGTATGCTTAAAAAACCAGCAAGTTATGTGCGCAGAGGTTCCGGAATTATACCATTACGACAGAGCCGGTAGGGGTCTGGGTTGGTGAAAGTGTGAAGGAGTTGGGACGTGGTGGCAACCCTGTCCCAGACAACTTGGGGCAGGCCCTCTCCATTTATCAGCCTCCAGGATACCTTCAAAACTTGCCCATTTCCAATGTAAACCTATCTGCATCCTGGGCCAAACACACTTAGGGGAAATGCGGCAGGAGTGCTTTTGGCTTTTGATAGGAGATATTAAGAGTAGTGTTTGGGTTCTTAGGATGACATGCAATCTCCCCGGCTGGCAAGCTTCTCACTGCTGGTATGCCATGTTTTGGGATGAAGTAATAATTTTGGAGTTGTTTTCTTTTTCCCTTTCAGTAGGTGATATCATAATTAGCTGTGTTTATTTTGGGCATGGCTTCTGGCAGTCTTTGAACTCCAAGGTCAGCAGTGGAGTACTCCATCTTGGGTAGAGGAATAGTTATTTGGGGTGAGGAGCCAGCACTCTCCTGGTATCAATGTACATTATTTCTGTAATGTGCGAGTCTGAAAATCATATTTAAAAATACACATTTACATGTATTTATCAATCAATGGCTAGATGGATGGACTGAGAGTAAATTGAAAGATGGCAATTTCAGTTTTCATATTCACTTAAAGCTGTGTTGTCAACTGAAAAATCACAACTTCAAAATTGCAGAGGATTTGACTGTTAGGCAGTAAAACCAGCAAGTTACCAAGTTGGACAAGCACAGATCTACTATGATATGTCTAACCTTCAGAATAAACTGATATTATCAGCTTATTTTGTTTCTGCTAGGATTGGGATTGCATGGTGTGGGGGGCACAACACCATGCACATCTAAATGGTTCAGTAAACTTGAGCCTGCAGATCCAGCCCAGGTCATGTTGGGGATCACCAGTCTTGAGGAAACTGAGTCATATAAATGAGCGGCATACATATTCTGCCCACAGGACAGAATCAGTTGGAAGGCTGGCTTGCTAACCTTTAAAAAAATCTTCAAAAGTGCAGGCGGAGTAGCAGTAGCTTGTTCCTGGAAAGCGGCACTTGTGCTGAGAGGTTGCCAGGATGGAAGATTAGATGCAGGCCCAGGCAAGAGTGTTGAAATCTTATTCCTTGGGAGGTCCTCCTTGACCAGGTCTGGTATGACCCAGCCACCTCCCTCTGATGAAGATTTATGTTGCGATGATTCTTGTTTCCGCTGGGCCCTTGGCATTGTACATGGAAATTGTAAAGTGTACTTAAGCAGTTATGGGTCACCTGCAGAGAAATTGTTGTACATGAAAAAAGAGGGAGGGAGGGAGGGAGGGGGGGAAGAGAGAGAGAGAGAGAGAGAGAGAGAGAGAGAGAGAGAGAGAGAGAGAGAGAGAGAGAGCACAGAACAAATTATGGTTCTAAAAGAAATATGTATGTTAACCCACATTTTTTTAAATTTCTGTGTATTAGGCCATAATTCCTAATAAATCTGAGGAAATGCACTATTTCAGAGTGTGTTTATTTTCATGGTTTTGTGCTCTTAGTGAAATAACAGAAAAGATACAACAAAATTAAGTAATTTTGAGATATATATACATATATTTGCATACATACATATGCATGTGTATATATATTGAAAGTGAAACCTAGTTATAATGAAAGCATCTTTCACCTGCAAAATGCTGAAATGTGTCAGTCAAACGGCATAGAAATTTGACTTCAAGTCCCATATAACTTGTGTTGTTAAGTGAAAATGTTGGATATCTGATTGTCAGTAATACATATACATGTGTATATATATATATATATATATATATATATATATATATATGTATATATATATATATATGTAGAGTGGTTTTGGCTAGCCGCACTTCAATTTTTTGTTTTAAATGTGATGGCCTGCTTTTTAAACTAATTATTACTTATAAGCGTAATCACATAGATGTTTGAAGATTGTGTGATCGAAGACCCATGAATGTGACAAACAGTAAACATGGATGAATTCTATAGTCAATTCAATGGTAGGTCTGACATTCTGAAGACAGCTTAAGTAAAGCTGCCAAGTGTCAGGAATTGGTCATCAAAGGTGAACTTTTCATGTGTTGCAAAACTTACTGAAAAACTTCAATTCACTAATCACTCTCTTGATCGCTAGGATTGGCTAACTTTGAGAACAATATTCAAACAGTCCTTGTACATGCATATTAGATTTAAATAAATGTTGATTTTTCTCCATGGTTTACAGTTTAGTTGGAAATCAAGCGAAAAAAAGCATTGGTATAAACTTATTTTATTTTGTTTAAACCAGTGCTTCTTTTCACATGATTTCTAACCAAACGAAAAGAAAATATTGACATGTCCATGAGAGAAGGAAGGAAACTCGTCGCCAGGGTTCTGGTCACCAATCCTGTCCTACCTGTAGCTTCAGTTTTGCTCACTGGGCAAATGAAATTCAATCAGTAAGATTCATAAAGGAATATGATACACTTATTAACAACACATTATGTTCCTGGGTAGCCGGAGCCATGGCTACATGAGGCAGACTTAATGAGAAATTGGATCTGTAGCTGTGCCTTTGTTGACATGACTAGTAAAAGAGGAACATGTACCAGCACACAAAGCCAGCCTTATTGTTGTTTTACAGTCAAAAATGAGTCATTGTGAAATGGCTGACGTACTATTGATCTTTTATTCGATATCAACAAAAAAAGATGTCTGCCTGTGTAAAGAGAGCCAGCACTATCTATTTGTCTGTGATATATGAGGGAGTACAGTTTCATATTTGTGTTTGCAGTTACCTGCAGCAGAGGGGGAATTTGATATAAAATGCAGCCCAGAAGTCTACCCTGTGTTTGGGTTTTGTTACGTTAGATGTGGCCCGAGGCTACTTACTTACTGTGTAACTCTTTACTTAAATCCCACCAAATGGCTCCAGCTATCCCTGATTTTTGTCCCTATCAGATTTTCTCTGTTCATGGTGTTTGTCATGTAAAGTAGTCTGGCGTATTACCTGGATTTAGCCGTGCCTGATTGATACAGAAGATAGTCAGATTGCACAGACTGTAGCTTAAACTGTTATATGTAGGGATTTAATCTACCTAGAGACAAAACAGCGTCTCCTGTTGCCAATTTTAAGCTGTAGCAGACTGAGTGGAGAAGATACAGCTCCAAGATAAGGTCTTTTGATGGTGTTCAATACCCCAGAAGATTGTTTGCTTATTGTTAGTTTGGAAAGTTACAGTTAAAATACAGTTATGTGGAGCCATTGGGTCCAGATTCCTCAGATACCATCGTAATTCTTGTCCATAATTTGTAGCGACTTATTTTGATATTGTCATAAGTCCTTCATTATCAGGAATCTGTGAGTCTGTAATGGTGCAGAAGACAATACCAAGTTGTGTATTTGTGTATAGCTTTTAGCTCCCTTAGCATTCGTCTGTACAAATTAGTACCATACAGGTGCCATATCATTTTTTTGTGATGTCTGGATCTGGTAGGATTAGGATTTAACCAGTCCTGGTCTTATGCACTTTGAATATTATCAGGCATATATTTGGTTGTGGCTTAGATCTTATACTATAAAATGTTCTTTTTGTGGTCCACTGCATTTAGGTGCTTTTTTTATAAGAATTTTTGAGTTCAGAAGTTACTCAATTTTGAAGGATTGTGCAGTGAATTCCATATGCATGATAAGCACTTAGATTTTGTTCATAAAATACGTTACGTACTATCCAGGATACACATTATCCACAGGACACCATGGGGTTGTCGGGACTCCCTAGGTGGCAAAACAACATTATATTTACACATAATTGTCGATAAGCCCAGGACTTTCAATCAAGCAGAATGTAGAGAGATTCAAAATTTCATTTGCATGTCAGGAGGGGGCAGAATTTTGAGTTTCCTTCCAACAGGTGTATTGGTGAGTTCATCTCCCCTCAGGTTGAACAAAGACATGTATATATGATTATATCAAGTACAAAGCCAAGGGGTGCTCCGCCACTCTTGGGTAACCCCAATCAATGGCATCCAGCAGGCCTCGCTGTGGTATTTTTCAAATCATGCATGAAACTTTTATAGTTGGCAATAAGGACATCCCATGTAAATTTCATGAAAGTCTCGCATTACATGCCAAACTGAAGAGCATCTTTTCAAGGACTGACATTTTGACTAATGTATGAATTATACACTCAACAGCACTTTATGTACGAATACTTACTAATAGAAAGTCAATGTTGACTGTAGCCAGAGCAAACACTGACCCAGGCCACACAAAATGGATCACGCTTTTTTACCTGTCACTTGTCTCTGTTGATATTATTTTTGTCATCTGTCATATGTTAGGCAAAGATAATTAACAATTCTGGAAAGGTAGGGGGATATGATCTGGTGTGCTTTGTTAAAAACTACAAATCAGAAACAAGCCTTGTCAAGGATATGTGGAAGTTGGTTATCGATGTTTGAATTTTCAGACATGCACTTGCCATACCATTGTGGATATTTCATACATTGTTAAGTCTCCCCAGTTGACTATTGTTCCCTGTATTTTAGTTATTCTTTTGGGACTTTTGACAGAAATTTGGCTTATTCTGTACAATTTCCTACAGCAAAATCCATTTAATTCTTTTTTCTTTGTCAGGTATAAATTTCTTCGATTGGAGGAAAAAAAGTCTCCTCTTTTCTTATCAAAGGATGTGGACAAGCATGCTGTTTCCTGTAATTGGTATCCAGGATGCCCATTATCTTAATATTTCAAGCCCCACCTGAGACTGAGATTTTATGGTGCATTAAATTATACGTTTAATTTATGGATGTCCCATCATTTAGTTGCCAGTTACACAGTTGTCATTTCTTTTGAATATTCATTGTTATGTAACCATTATTTGAAACAAGAACTAATGGAGAAGCTCCGGAGACTCTTACTTCAGTTTATGACATATTCTTCCCACCAAAATCAAGGGCCCAGGAAGGCTACGCAAGTTTTGAACAAACAGTTTGTGAGATGCAGTATTGATAATATAAGCAGTGCATTCTTCACCACCCACCACCCACAGGATAGAAACAAAGAAGGAATGAAAAAAGAGAAGAGGTTGAACACACGTTGGGTAATGGTGGCTGTGGTACAGACATGCACTGTGGGTTATGGTGTGTGGCTGCCGCCTGCACTAGGGTTTCAATCAGCTAAATGGACAAGTGGAGGCTGTCTGTGCGGACTGCATGGAGCCAGAGCCCGGGCTCTGGTCTTTGTCAGCATGTCTATTTCTGGACTTCATTTGATTCCCAAGCCAAGCCTAGATGTATATTCTACATTGATAAATATGAATCAACTTCAAGGTTAAGAGAGAATGTCTAGTTTCCCATTCTATCCTTGCTTAAAGTGAATTTGTTGGAAGTCAGGTGGGGTTAATGAGCTTGTTACTCTAAAAATTTCTAATCCGCTCTACAGGTGGCATTTCATTTGTGAAGGTCAACCAATCTGGTGTTCTTTTTGGTTAAGTTCCATGTTTTGTGAAAGAGATGCCATACTTGATGTCTACAGATAATTACTGTTTGGTTGTGAACTGTTATTGACCTGAACTTTACCTACAGCTTGAAAACAGGTACGCAGCAATGAAAGGGGACAATGTAGCTCATGCTAACTCCATCTGCAATATTAACCAGCAAATCCGCTCTTTGCTCGTGCTGCCTCCTTTGTGTACATGGAAGGAAATAGTCAGACGGGGATGATACATGAGGAAAAAGTAAATTTTCTACGCAAAAAAAGCACTGCATCGAGACTATTTGATAGAGAGGCCCCGGCCAGTCTAAGGTATCCTCAGTACATGTATAAATCTTTTATGTGATGTATGCGAAATATGCTGCTGTCTGAAAAATAATATTGATAAATCATGAAGTATTGCATTTAACATCAGATTATATTCAAGTTGGCTGCACCCAATCCTTGACTTACCTCTATACCTGATATCAACCAATTGTTTGGCATCTTATTAACTGATTTCAAACTCATATATTCTCAAGCCACGTTGTCAGAAATGGTTCCACAAGCCCATTAGTTTTTGTTTTGAAGAGCCTCATCAATCGTGGATATATTTGAGGAGTAAACAGAGGAATTGCAAGTTCGTGCTTTTGGTCCTGGTCTCTGTGATGGGAACAACCTTGTGTGTGTTGAGGATGTAAAACTTTCTGGAAGGCAAATATTCAGTAATTGATGGACCTAACAAACACGGAAATAATATCTTTATAGCCACTGATGAAAGGTATTTTAGTATTTTTTACTTTTATTAATTCTCTTCTTGTTCAAAGGACCATTTCAGCAATACTGGACAAGATTTAGGAAGTTTTATGTTGCACTCAGTTTCACCTTGAAATTTTAATGCCAACAAGAAGAAAAGTGCAAGTGTCTGGAGTATCATTTTAATCTAATGTAACTTGGGGGGTGGGGTGGGGTGAGGTGTTTGGCTAATTGGCAAGTGGCCACCATGGATGTTCCACCTGTGGTAAAAGGGCTTTAGGGAGATCATTTTTAGTATAAAGCCACATATAAGGGACACGCTATGGCATGCAGTCACCTAAGCTCTACACAGATATGGATGACTACATACTGATACCACTTCCATTTGCATTGCATTTTCCTTCTAGTGTTTGTGGGTACAGCAGGTGTAGAGAGCTTTTAGTCGGGAAAAAAAAAAAAAGGAACAAGAAACCTGTGGCAAATAAAAGTTGCTCCACTGGTATGTGTAGTGTGAAAGGTGTACTTTTCATAGAAAATATGAACTACATCAGAGTAGTGAGCCACACTCTATTTCTAATTCATATAGCAGTGTTAGAAATATAGATATCTCTATTAGCCACATGGTGAAAATACAGTTAATGATGGATCCCCATGTGCCCCTTCTATCCTCATTGTGTAATTCTGGGCCTTCAAAAGTCTTTGGTTGAATGTGATCCAAGCCAAATGCACTATAAACAGACCCCAGTTCCTCTCTGTGGTGTCACTTGGTGGAGTCGAAGCATTTTTTGCAGTTCTGCACAAGGGAAGCCATTCCATTGCTCTGTTGAGTGTGTTGCTGAAATACAGATTTAATATTATGTATTTGGTCATTTTATACAGATATCTATATTTCTAATACAGTTACCTGTATTTCTAATATAAATATTTATTTCTAATTCAGATATCTATTTATTTATTTATCCAGCACTTTTTGATATCAAGAAGTCACTCCCTAAAACCAAGAAGTCCATTTCTTGATATAAAAACCTTGACCTCATGACATAAAAATGTAGATCTGTTTGATATCAAGAAGCTCAATTTTTGATATCACTAAGTGAATTCCTGATGTCAACAATTCAAGTTCTCAATTTCAAGAAGTCTAAGTAATATAAGAACTGGTCTTTGCAAATTTCCATGCATCTGTCCTTGCAAAATGGCTGGAGTTCAACCTGAGTAGGGCTACATTTTACCAAGCTCTGTTGATGAAGCAGACGAAGCATATGACAGGCTTATCCAATCATGCAGGAATATATTTGGAAATAGCTATAGGTTAGACAGTCAATGGCCAAGTTATTGTACACCCATAGTACATATCCTTTGGTGGGAAAATAGCTTGTCTATGCCACACTCAAGATTTGAGATGGTTTGTGCCCCATATATATATATATATATATATATATATATATATATATATATATATATATATATATATATATATATATATATATATATGAACTAGAAATGAAGATACCTGTATTAGTAATACAGGTATCTCAATTATTTAATATTTGCGGGTTTGGCCTGCCATAGGATCCTCATCAGTCTTGTTTGTCTCCGCATCGATTTTTTTTTATTTTGGGTGGTTTATTTTTGGGACAGAATCCTTGAAAATAATGTCCGAAATCACTCCATGAATTTCTTGGGAATCTCACAGTGACACTTCAACATGACTCACAGTTTGTACACTGTGGAGCAGATGGACCTGTGATTTTAGCCCTGCTGACCTGGGGCGCCAGAGCCTGCATGATCTATATTGTCCATCCATCAGTTCTTTAGCTTTTTTCTCATGTGCTAGAGTCCACAGTTTTCAAATTTAATGCCATATAGCTTTCAGGGCTTAGGGCATATATTTCTAGGTTTGGTCTGATATTGATAACATGACCAGTACTCTTATGTAATCTAGGGACCAAACTGTGAAAGTTTGTGAGAATGCCATTTTTACCTCAGCTGACAAAGCTACAGTATGGTCTGTCATGCTTGCATGTATCAGTCTGTCCGCAATTTACGTTTTCAATGGTCAGCCAGATTTACTTCAGAATTGGCGGGAATGTACAGGGCCAGAATTTTGGTGACAATCCGAGAATCTATTGTTGTAAAGATTCTACTAAACTTGTCTTTTTTTTAAAAAGAAAACTAATTGACAAAAATCCAAATAGATTCTCGCAAAATTTTTGCAAAATTCTGGCCTTGATGTACCTTGGGTAGGTCTCTACCAAGTTTGTTTAAATAGTCATGGATTTTTGTAATGAATTTTTTAGCTGTGCTGACCAAAGGTCACAGAGCTTATAGCATCACTCGTGTCTGTCCGTCTGTAAACTTTTGGTTTGTGAGCACGATAATTTTAAAAGTTTTGATGTTAGTCCAATATAACTTTCAGGACTTGCAGGGTGTATGAAAATTAATCTAGGTTCCTTTTGATATTGGTGGTGCCACCGACAATATTGTGTAATATAGGGGTCAAAATGTGAAAATCTTGTGAACACTCTGGCATCTTTGATTTGTAATGGATCTTCACCAAATTTGGTGGGATTTTGGGGAGGTCAAAGTCTAAGTTACTAGTGGCGCCACTTATAATTTGATGGAAATTATAACATAGAATGTGTTTTAAGATATGAAATTCCATGTTTGGAAGAGTAATTGGATTAGACTTGCCAAATTGATCGGATATATGGACCATGTCCAATGCTAGAATTTTTACTTGGGAAGTGAATGGTCAACCTTTTACCACCAAGTGGAATACACTGAGAAGGGGCAGGTAAATTTCTTTACTGGTAAACTATTAAAACCAGGTGTGGTATTTGAACATGTGATGAAAAATATATTGGTTTTATTTGACTTTTTAATCACAAGACTCTTTTCTATGAGGCAGAGGGTGAGAAATGAATAAAAAATGGTCAGTATAATCAATTTCTTGACCGGAAGAGTTGGGTTCTGATCAGTGGATTTGAGTAACAATGAATCAAGTAACCATCGCCTTATGATTGCACACAAGTGACCTTATTTCCAAGGTCACAGGGCAGCTTCAGTGAATTGAATCTACGATGAGCAATCCCAACATGCATCTTTAAATAAATTGAAGATTTAATGCTAATGATATTTAAGCCCCTTGACTCATTCATGATAACAATTATCAGTCTGCATGTTAAGGTCAGCAGAGCACAGGGCCAACTGACACTGTCTTCTTGTCTTTGCATGCAGAACTATCACCACATATACATGTAGTTAGCAGATTTGAAATCACTTCATGTGTGTCCCTGATTGACACAGGAATCCCGCAGCAGTCCTGCAACAGACAACACAAGTGTTCCCATCTGAAGTTTTGACATTACTTGGACACCCATACCAGCAGTGTATTCAGTCACATGGCAGGCTGGGCTGATGTAGCTTAAAGAACACTTTGAGTATGAACTAAATAAAAAACCTTGGCAGACTGGCATTTTGGCTGGCTGGCCACACGCACAAGAACATGGCGGGTTGACAGCAAGTTTGTGTAACCCTAACCCCACCTGGTTTGGTGCTGGCCTGGCATGAAGCCAAACAAAATGGCCACCACCACAGATTAAGCACTAACTGTGGGGAACAACTGTAAAGGTGTCTTAAGTTGTAGAGCAGCAGCTGGGACAGGCAACATCCGGGTGGTGGCGGTGCAGGTGATCTGACTGTCAGGCAGCAGAATTCAGCCTCCTTGCCAAAGCTCATTTACCTGGCAAAGTCCTTGTAACACTGAGGATTAGTCACACTGATTACAGTTGTTCTTTGCTTTGTATTATAATTAAGCAAATAATGCTCATCATTCATCATGAGGTGATTTTTCAATGAGTTCTGTAAAAGGGTGCCAGAGAGCCTTCAGTCACTCATAATGGATTGTTCATTGTTTATCCAGGAGTATTCATAGAGGCACATGACACAGAGACTGGCTGACCCAGTCAGGCATCACGTTCAATTGGCCAGCCAGACAGGTGGGCACCTGCACCCAGGTTCCATTCATGTTTTCCAGCATCTTGATATTTCGTGTGTAGTTTAAAGATACATTTTTCTCATTCATGAGATTATGTTTCATACAAATACAGTAAACTGTTCTCATTAGGACTTGCCCATAGTAAGACCATTCCCCTCACAGCCACCCTCCAACAGTCCTCACTGCTAAATTTTGCACTGGGTCAACAGCTTTTCTCGGGGCGCATTGGGTGCAATGCACCCAATGCTCTCCCCCCCTAACCCTAACCCAAATACATGTCTCCTGCTGATAGTTTGAAAAATTGAATTTGGGTAACAAATGAGGTGCAAATACAGTATTAAATTGTTGATTGGATATGTAGCCCCACCCCAACCCCCACTCCAGCCCACATCCCCATGTTTCTATTTCATTGAATTAACACAATCCTACCAAATTGCTTCATCTTCCATTTGTTTTTGAGACTTTAAGGTGATGACAATAAGAGGTTTTCATATTAAACAATATCAGCTGCAGACCTGCTCTGGTCCCCCCAGTTGCTAAGCAGCAGAACTATACTTCAGCCATGATCAGGGTACGTCAGGATCCAGAAACCAGGCATGATGGTAGAGCCTGGTCAAAGCTGTCTATGGCATTGATAATTGATGGACAGTCCATGGCCAACCTATCACAAGGAAACTATTTTATTCATGAAGTGAAGTCCTATTGTAGACAGTAGTGAGTTAACTGCATGCAAGAAAGCTTTGGTAAACTGTGTTATTTCACTTGGCAGATGCAATGAGTGAGATTTTCTCTGCAATAAATCATATGTTTTGAGATAATTTTTCAGGTTGAAAATATCAAATTTTTTAAATTCATGTGACATCCTTTAAAGTTTGTGGTCAACAGTTTAGATTTTCCCTCCAATAAGAAGTACATGTTTTCATGTTTAACTACTAGTATATCAGTTGCATACCTAATCCGGTTCCCTCAGTTGTTTGGCAATGGAACTTTGCCTGCACCATGTTGAGGTACTTGTACCAGTTATATTACTTGACCACCTTGAACTGACACTTTGTACCAAACAAATGAAATTTTCTAAATGTGTTTCATTCATGGGGAGTCTGTGTCTGGAATCATTGTAATAATTCAGATAAAGACAACTTTGTTTTGATAAACACTGAAAAATGTTAAACAGAGAATCTTCTATGGCTGAGAGTGAGTTACTATTTTTCTGTCACGAGGGATCATTGTTGGCAGGGAAAATCATGAGTGACCACAGGTAATGAGTAATTTACCGCACCAACAATGATGATGAAACTTTATACACATGAGTATCTGGTCATAGGGGTGTGCCATGCACAATAAGAAAGGAATAAGTCAAATATCTGGGTCACACTAGTGTTATATCCTTGTAAAGTAGTGTTTGGGCTGTATTCCCATTAATCTTTAAATTACATGTACTTTCAAGAAACTTCACACACACACACACATATATTTTGACCTAAAGATGTGTCCTGCAATAAAATTAGGTCACTAGGTCAAGTACCCAGGTGAGGAAAAGTTACCTGTTGGTTTTCAGTTGGTGTGGGTAATTTGGACCAAGAGTGATTGGCCATTTGAGGGATTCTGTAGAACATGACAAATTTGCTTGTCAGCAGCCAGGCATATCGACTGCAGGAGATGCATAATTGTTTTCACGCACAGGCAAAAAAAGAACTGTGTCTAGTTTTTAACCAAATCTATGCATTGATCCATCACTGCAGAAAAATTACAGGCATAATTTTGGGTGACTTTGGACAACTCATTTCACCACTAGTTTGAAAATATACTGTTTATTTTTAATTCTATACATGACAGTAACACTGCTCCCTCAAGTCACATGCTTGTATATGTTAGAATGGATCCTGGCATACCACAGGGCAATGAATGGGTGGCAGTGAGGGAAATCTGCTGGTAGTTGCAGCCAGCAGAAGAGGCTGGCACTCCAGCAAGGTTGTATGTAGAGAGTTTGGGTTCAGTGGCACTGAGGTATTCAGAGCTGGGTTGGAAACATGACATTTTAATGAAATGCAGTTGCTGCTTTTCAGATTTACATGTGAAGCATGGAGTGAGTTAATAGTTAACACTTTTCCTTCACAGAAAGGTGCTCTCACTTAATAAAGTAAACAGCAAGCCTCATAATATTTGAAACAGTGGGGCAATCGCTGTAATAATACATTTACTTTTTTTTTTCCTTTGGCACTGCATGTATTCTGAAAGTAAACTGATTTTGAACTTCTGTGAGGAAAGACTGCCTATCAAGACTGTGCCAAAATGCTTTTCTACAGTGTTTATTTACATAGTGTTCATAGTGTAAGCAGAATAGACATCTACAAAAAGAGTGTTTATGATGAATTCATCATTAATTTTCTTCACTCACAGCTTCCACACAGAACAGAGGTGTCTGTTCTTCTTTCAAGCATACACAGGGTCCAGTGTTGTGCTATGATAACACGGGAACTCATCTAGCTCCACTTCTCTCAGTAAACAGAGCTTGAGAGGAATTACCCCCCCCCCCCTCCGCATTTGCTTGATGTGACTTGGGCCCTGTTCCATTTCATATCTTGGTCTGTCTCATCAAGTTTAAAAAAGCCAATGCACATACATATTTCAAGCTATATCAAGCCAAAAACTCAAAACTTCTTTTGTATGGCAAGCCATTTGACATTTAGTCCTGTTTGGTGATATCACTAAATCATTTAGTGATATCCGTAAATCATTTGGCAATACCAGCAAAACCTAAATCATTTAGCAAGTTCACTAAATGTTTAGTGATATCTCTAAATCATTTAGTGATACCACTATTTCATTAGTGATATAGCAAAATCGTTTGGCCATATCATTAAATGATTTGGCAGTATAGATCTATATGAATTGGCGATATCAATAAAGGATTTTTTGGCCAATCATTTAGTGATATCCCTAAATGTGTGCAATTCAACAACATCTCCAAATGATTTTTAATAGCATTATCTCCAAATTATTTAGCAATATTGCTACATGATTGAGGGATATCCCTAAATGATATATTAATATGGCTATATCATTAGGCGATATCACTAAATAACAGATTTAGTGATATCAATAAATCATTTAGCAATATCTCTAAATAATTTCCACTTCCTGTCTTATTTTTTTCCAGTATGGATGCTGATTTGGAGGGAAGTGTGATGGCTTCATCCTCCCAAAGTGTTCTATCGAGAATAAGTCGTGTTTTCCAGTATTTTCAGTGAGTTTAATATCATGCTGTAAAGACGATAAATGCTGACTATTGATTTGATTTGATCCTCAAGCTTACCAGTTAGGCCTGCAGGTCCAAATGCTGGCTCCTTTGCACCAATAACTATACAGGCACAGTACAATCACCCAGCATGCGCTGATTCACTTATTTAGTGATATCACTAAATACATTTTATTTTGCAACACCATATAATCAGTTACAGATATCTCTAAATCATGTATGAATATGACTAAATGCTGTGATTTAGAGATAAATGTCAAAATGGCTTGCCATACTTTTGTGGGGTTTTGCACACACAAAAAAAACCCAACAAAAAACAAATAAAAGTTGCAAACTGCCTCTGCTATTTTTTATGACTTTTGGTGTGCTTTGCCCATTTTTGATTTCTACAAAACTGTTAATCAGATTGTTCTCAAACTTGTGGGAAATGCAGCTTGCGTGAAGATTAATCAAAATTGCTCGTTTGGTGCATGGTGATACCCCGGATCCCTGATTTTTAATGAATTTTTCAAGTTGGGTACCTTTTTGTTAATGTATGCCAGGATTTTACCTGATGGAACATATTGCATACTTGATGCACAAAACAGTCATTGCAACCCCCAAAATTGATGTCATTGCATCCTGTGGAATGCAGAAATATTGTTATGTTCACTGGTAAAATATTGACCAAAACATGAGCATTTTGGCAGTGGACAGCCAAATATTTGGCACTTCTGGGACTTCAAATAATACATTTTATCTTGAAAACAGCTGTGCTGAGAGAAAAAATATCTTGCAACCTGAAACAACAACAACAACAGATTTCAACACATAAAATAAACAATGATTTTATCATCAAAATACCATATAAGGCAATAATAGGGGATTTACATACCGATGTTTCAAAAGCTTCACTAGAGCTTCAAATTTTCATTTTGCTTATACAGTTCACCATTTTTGTATGTTCATTGAGCATATTTTCACAAAATCCTTTCTAGTGTATAATCCCAAAGTTCCAACACTGTGAATCTATCTCCTCGCACTCACAAACTTGAAGCACATGGCATTTTCAGTAATTCCTCAGAATGATTGTAGATGGCACACTAATCAGTAAGTCATGGCAAGCTCTACATGCTTTCTTAAATTCATTTATTAATAGCATACAATAACAAGGAAAAATACTTTTTTTTTGAGGAATTTGGTAGCTTGAGTAGAAGAGTACATGAAGAAAGTTGAATGAAATCTTTTAATGAAAGACAGGTGCCATATTATCTTCGATAATTCTGTGAATAAGGCGTATTATAAGCATCACAAAATCCAACACTTCACAAGATAAATCGATTTCAAAATGAAACATTTTATATATAAATGCTGTCAAAAATTGTATGGAATATAACCAAAAGATCTTTTGTAGGTCTAATCTCATGCAACATGTCAATTGGTAGACTGTAATTGTTAATTTCTATCACATATTACAAATGTGCCTTCAGAAAAATACAGCAAAAGAACAGCAAATTAATAAAACTGAAAAAATAATAAACACATTAGAAACAAAGAGAACAGATAGGTCTGCATTCACAAATTGATAAATTGGCATTTAGAGCCAATGCTGCAAAAATATGGGATAAATAAATTCAGATTCGGTGTCTAGAAGTGACTTTCTTAGAGGGACAAGTAAGTTTTCTCTCCAACTTGTTCTGGGACAAGTGGCCAAAATCTTTAATGTCAAGCCATCCTGGAAAGAATGAGAAAATACCAGGCGAGACCAGTGGCAAGGGATGCCTATAGCAGCGAGAAAAAAAAATCCTTGAAAGAAGGCAGGGTCTTTCAATTCAATTATAATGATACTTACCAATACCAAACATGTATGTTAGTAATTACTTACCTTGAGAGTATTATACTCTCATGGTATGTGACTCTCATCTTCTGTATGGGTCCCCCCCCCCCCCCAAGAAAAAAAAAAAAAAAAAACATACGCAAGGAGTCCCCAGGACTGCTTAATATTAAACCCCAGATAAAACCCTGGTATGCATTCTTATTGATTACCATGTGTCAATGGGGATTACAATGGAAGGTGTCATATTTTACTTTCTCTCCAACATCCTCATCCTCTAGACTGTAGAGTGGGATTTATTATGGGTTGAATGTCAAGGTCAGCTGAGGACGGGCTGTTCACACAGCCCTTTTGTTGAAATTATGTAATGATTTATAAGAATACATGTTAGATACTGTGCACTGGAACAGTAGTGTACATAGGTGTTTATGGAGGGGATAAAGGGTGTTTCTATATTGGTAAACTGGGGCATTTTATTTACTGTACCAGCATGGAAGCAGTCTTATTTTCTGTCCTTCCTACTGGACCTCAAATCAGAACATTTCTGTTTTCTATCTGTTGTCTGGGGTAAAAGAATTTTGTTGACCATGGTACTACCCCCCCCCCCCCCCCCCAATCAGCCATCTGGTTTGCCAGTGCATGTACATGATTGTCATGTGGAAAATTTGGTGGTGGTGATTTCTTTGGCATCATGAAATTCTGATTATTTTCTGGTTCTAAACTGAAGCGTTATCACCCATCAGCCTGATTTGCCTGCTTGGCAGTCAGCCTGGCTTGACCAGGTGTACATGAGGCAATCACCTACAACTGTATAACATTCCAGGCCTGACAGCCAGGTGTTGTTGAAGCAGGCAAGTGATAACCTGTTAATGGTTCCCTATTCTGTGTCTGTGCTCTTATATGGAAATTTGCCCCATTTGTATTGATACTATACATGTATATGTGCCCCGTTTGTATGGCTAATATACATGAAAATTTGCCATTTTCATGGTTGATATACTTGTGAATTTGCCCCCTGTGCACAGCTAATATAGACATGTCCATTTCTGGGGTGTGTATGGCGAGATACTTTTTAACATTTGCCCTGTATGGCTAATATACATAAATTTGGTATGAAAACTCAGCAAGGCCAGTGACGGAAAACATCATGTTTGTGACAGTCCCGACCGGTTTTGTTTGTACTTGAAACTCATCAGGGGATCACTGAAAACACTGGGGGGGGATCATATAAAATTGGCCCCTAAATTTGTGTGGCTAATGTACATGTAAATTTGCCCTGCTTGTATGGCTGATATAGATGTGAATTCATGATGCAAGGACATCTTGACAGCTGATCGAAATGTGGACTGAGACATCAAGACAGAAGTTGTTGACCTGGGCCTGTGAGCCAGAGACAGATGCATCCCCTGGGTGTTGGAGATGCATCACAACAGCAGTGTGTCTGTACACCCCTTCTGCTCTCTAATTTAATTATGGTAATTCTTGATTCAAGTGTTCTAATTTGTTAATGATTTATACAGGATGATTTAGATAATTGGCATGTAATTGAGTGGCGGTCCCCAGAGAACCACTATGTGTAGACAGGAGAGAGCTGTTTGTTTAACCCTTCCAGGATGCAGTATCCTTCTGAAATCCCACAATATTAGGCGGCCACGAGCCAAATAAAAAACCCTGTGCAATCACAATTTATCAGATGACAGTCTTTACGCTGAAAGGTCCACCCCAATATTGTAGCAAGTTGTGGGTTTTTTTAATTGTCAATATGGACATTTTTCAACAGATTACAGTGTACAGATAATCTGATATGCAGTGGGAAGGAGGGGAGTTAATAACTTATGAGGTGGCATATGGTGCTTAGATTGGTGGCACCAGACAGTTGTGTTTGTTCACACAATGGGTGAAGCATTGGTACCCACATCAGGATGTTCAGTCACCAAAAGGGAATGAAGAACTGTGTATTGCAGCATGGATTTTCACCAAGCTTTGATTTCAAGTGACCCAGAATATGTTTCTGGCATTAGAACCAGTGTGCTACTTGATACAATGGTGCAGTTAATTATTTAATCAGGCCAATACTTAAAGAAGACCAAAAGTTGGAAAAAATAACATTTCAGTGAACAAGTGTTCCGTAGGAATTGCAACAAAGATTTTTTGTTTAAAGTTTTCAAACAGGAAGGGCCTGAAAATTTAATGTTTTGAAAGTAATATTAACATGCTCATAACATGATGGGCGTTAGGTTCATAAGACACAAATATCAAAGCAGGATTTTGTCTATGTAAAAGACTTAGACATTTCAGAGTTCACCCTTTCCTGGTCAGAATAAGATTGAGCCAATAGCTTTCCTCATTGCAGCTTCAGCACATTGTAACCAACTAATGCCAAGGAAAGTTACTGACTTGTGTGTTCTGTAATGAGCAGTCTGATCCAAAATTCTCAGCAAAGATTATTTCTTTTGACATGAAATTTGAATAAAACAAAAGCAGACAACAATTTACATCCAAGCCCTTTTGGGCAATTTGACCAGGAAAGGTCAAAATATATTCCTTACATTGATTGTAGTGTAGATCCTTCATGTACATGTAATCATATGTTGTGTGCAGATTGATTAGACTTAAGTGGAATCATGACAGACCTGTAGTAATTATTGACAATTGACACATGGTAAGTTTAACACATCTATATGACAAGAAGACACATGAAAGGGTTAAACATTTCCCATAGTTTAGGAAGGGCAAGGAAATTTGTCTTCTAAATTAGATAAACTTGCTATTTGCTGAGTAGATGTTGTCTAATTGGAATCAAATTCCACACAAAACTTAGAAGCAGAATGTGAATATTTAAACATAACAAATTAAATCTGTTTAGAAGTTGAGTTTGCCAAGTTAAGAACATTTGGCAAACCCTAGCATGGCATACATTGTTTTCATTCCAAATTGTGGTATAAAGATGGGTTGGTGGACTCACATGGTAAACACATGATACAGTAATAGTGATCAGAAGCCAAAGGCAAGGCCTCCCTGGCTAATGTGGAGATACATGCTCCTGTGTTGGTGCTTGCTACAGATCAAAGCTCCGGGCCATTAGGTCAGAGGGACTCGTCCCGGGGAATCCATCTCCTACATTTAAATTTGTGTACCTGGCTTTCCTCTCAACAAGGGTTGGCTCACTGAAAAATCGGTTCAGCAGGCAGGACCTTCCCACCTAATTCATCCCAGACATGCAATAAAGTGTACTTCTTTTCTTGGCTGAGAATGTCTATTCAGAGAGATATTTAATGTATTTTCTGTGTCTGAGAATGTATACTGAGCAGTTGTCGGCCACAATGAGTGTGCTAAGTGGAGTTTGGCAAATATTAGTTTTTGCCGTTGATATGCTGTGTACCTGGCCCACAGAACCACACAAAGGCCTGTTTGCTCTCATCAGCCTCTTGTGTTAGGCCAGGGTACTGTGTGTGGCTTTTGTCATCTCCAGAAATTTGTAGTCTCTCTTTGGGGCACCATGGTTGTATACGTAAGAAAGTGTAAGCCAATTACTTGGAGTCAGGATGGATAGAACCTTGGCCCCCAAAAAAGCTGGGTTAAACAGACTATGCAAGTAACATCACGCATGGGGCAATTTATAAAGGTCACAAGTGAGGGTGAGGGTAGGATTTTGGGTAAATGGAACCAGTGTAACTTGTGCTGGGTCAGAAGGCATGTACAGTGCCCTGTGATTACAACCCTGCTCATGGAGTCAAGGGCAAAGGGGAAGCTTAACTTGTGTCTGTAGCTACATCAAACTTCTGGTGGTAAACTGAGAGAAGAACAAAGATGAGCCTCTTCACAAACTATCTTTATTATGATCCATTATATATTTACTTCAGGTGTACACGCTTTTGGCAGATCAGGTTGCTCTTATTCATGTGTAAGGAATTTAACAGATGTTGAGACATATTACAAGTTTTATTGATGTAGGATTTTGACAACTGTTGCCTATTTGGAGCAATGTTTGTTATTGGCACAAGTACAGACTCCCTGGCTTTCCACAGTTTCGTAATATTATCTTGGCTGCTACCTTACCAGTTTGGTGTGTGGAAGGGAGCAGTGGCATGTGCTCATGTCTTAAATGCTGTAGAAAATCTTCTGTGCATAGAACTACTTTATTGATGGTCAAAAACCATTTATTTCTCTCCCATTAAAAAGGAATGACTTTTGGGGTGGTCTTTTTTTTCACCGCTTTCACAAAATCAACAAAGAAGTCCACTTAAGTAATCCTCAGGTCCATTAAGCCAAATTATCTGCAATTAGAATAGCCATGAAAGTGGCAGTGGATTTTATCACCAATCGGTCCATGGATCATCTCTTTCAAGTGCAGCAATATTAAATGGAGCCGACTCTCAGAATGCAAGAACACTTCAAGATAAAATAATTCTGCCGCCAAACTGTTTATACCTCCTATGATGCACTCCACTGGGAAACCTCATAGTCTTTGACAAATTGTGCAGAAACTTGTCAGTTAAAGAAAGCTGCTTAGAAGTGAGATGTTGTTTTGACAGAAAAGACACAGAAAACCTTTTATCCACTCAGTTTTTGAGATTCTTATCAAGTTGTTGAATTTCTGCTGGAAACTGTGTTGAAGTGTATGTATATGTAAAATAAACAAAATCTCCCTTTTGGTATCAGGGTGTGTCAAGAGACTTCAGGGTCTTGATTTCCAAAGTTTCTACCGAACAGACTTTTATGAATTTGATTGTGCTGCTCCTTAGTACATAGCTTGATAATATCTATCAACTCAGAGTTATTAGTTGTCTCAGTGTTGTTTTATGAAACTTTTGCACGTTTCAGGATAAATTTGACACTGTAACGGTTAAAAGCTTTATCCACATGGCATTCTTTTGCTTTTTATAGCCATGGTATACTAAATCCAAGACTTCAGTGGAAACAAAGGCCGAGTTGTGAAAACTGAGTAAGCAATACTACTTTATTTTGTGGTCAAGTGTTGTGACAAAATATAAACAATGGTAAAGAGTTTTATTGTCCTAGACAGTGTGGTAAGATTTTGCTTGTGAACTCGGTGATACTGAACTCCTGATTGGTGATGGATTGCGTCATTGTATGGTGCAGTCTGCCTTACTGTTGTACTGAGTTGCCTCACTGTTATCTACATTGTTTCATCACTGGTGTTGAACTGTAACACTATGATCCTCAACTGTCTCACTGTAGTATGAGAGCTTATTGCTGAACTGTGTCGAGTAGTGCTGCGTCATGGGCCTCACTGTAGTATGACAGTTTTGCTGCTGAACTGTCTCCATTGGTGCTGGACTGTCTTGCTGCAGAACTGTCTCGCTTATGGTGCTGAACTATTTCATTCTTGTTACTGAACTGTTGCAGATATGATGCTGTCTTACTGCTACACTGTGTCACAGTGCTGAACGTTGTCTGAGAGTGTTCGCTGTTCTTAGTGCTGAACTATTTGACACATATTGCTGCTCTCACCCATGGTGCAGTCTTCCTTCTGAACTGCCTCACTCATGGTGCTGTAATACTGCTGAACTGTCTAACTATGGAACGCCCACATTTACAGTGCTGAACAGACTTGCATATGTTGGTGAATTCTTGATAGTGCTAACTGTCAACTGGTTGAAATGTCTGTCATGGTACTGAACTACCTGACTCTGGTGCCATCTTACTGCTGAACAGTCTCACTTATGGTGCTGAACAGTCTGACTTATTGTACTAAACAGTGATGGTGCTGTCTTCCTGCTGAACTGAGGCTCTCATTATGCTGAACTGTCATCTTCATTATGGTGCAGTTGTAAATTGAACTGATGTTTATGATAAGTGACAAGCAGGTTTTCTATACTTATATTGGATGTTGATCAGCCAAGTACATTTGTGTGATACTTTTGATCAGGACTCAAGCCCAGACAAAAATTAGCACAAAGGTTGGTTATACCCCCTTATTATTTCGCCAGGGTGCATTACTTGGCAAAATACTGTTTTTGCTTCAAACATACTGTCCCAAATTTTACAACCAAGAATGGATATACATCGTCTTTCTGATTTTCTCCTCAGAGGTAATGCAGATTCACTCAAAAGCCCCAATAAAAGGAGGCCGTCATTTTGGCAGTCAAATTGCATATACTACCACAACAAAACATCCCTGTTATTGTAGAAAAGTTCACAAAAATATGCGTGGCAAGAATGACTCTGTTATCTTCAATGGTGCCCAATATCACACACTCAATCTTTCCTTTTCATGTTATTGATTGTAGTAAGTATAGGCCTGTACATATATATTTAAACCAATAACAAAAATCACCATTTATTTTCCTAGGATAAAACTGCAATAAAAATGAATAATGATGCAAGTACATGTTCTGTTTCTCCACATGAAGTTAATCCAGATCGAGGATCAACATTATTATGTTAGGCTACCTGGCATTTTGGGCCAGTGCGTTACTTGAACTACTGCATGTGGTCCCTATCCGTCATCTGTTTCTGTGTTCAAAACACGTTTTATTTCATGTTCATGTATAACTTTCTTCAGCAAACTACTGTCATTTCATATTAATTGTAACTTCTTTATGGTTGTTGAATCTTAGCACATTTCATTTCAGATTGTAAACAATGTGAATGGGCATGTGCGGAAGCCCCCACATCATCATCGGGGATTCCCTTGAATTATGTTCCAAGGGTATACAAAGACTGAGCATCCTTGCATTCCTTCCAACGTGATTATTATATTCCAACAGATACTGTAAAACCCAACGCCTGGCGAAATTTCTACTTTAGCTTCAGCAAATGTATATCTAGTTGTTTTTCAATTTTATGACTTCCATATTCAAAACATATGTTGAGTGGCTTGGAATCATGTCTGCTTGGCATGCATGCAGCCTCTGCAGATTTGGTGGTTTTATCAGTGTTGGAATCAATTATTGAAAAACCTGGCAGCTAACAAGTTTCACAGTTGTACCTGCTCTGAAGCCCAGCTCCTGTGACAGACCGTACATCTTCTTAACTCTTGCAGTGCCAATCACATGTCTAAAGTTGATCTAGTTAAGTCAGACAAGTCTGAATTATCATTAGGATCCCAGTTTCGTATTCCTTGTAAAAAGACCTTTCATTCAAGTACCAGTATGTCTATAGTTCCAGAGAGAATACCCTAGGTCAACAGCATTTCTTGGCGCACATTGCACCCTGAGAAAAGCTGCTGACTCAGTCCAAAATTTGGCACTGAAAGAGGTACAACACCCTTTCATGATACATGAGTCTCTTTCCCCTAATCAACTGACTTGTATTTTAAGACCACCTGCAATATGACCACTTTTTTTTCTGGCAGGTGGTCTTACTTTTTATCAGGTACTTCCGCAGTCAAACAATGAATTTCCCCGTCCCAACCAGTAACCTTTGCAAGAAGTCAGATATACCGTCCCCCAGTGATGACACTGTGAATTTGTATTTGGGAGGCCACAACCTAAAATTGGCGGCACCATTGACACATGTTGACAGGCCTTGTATGAGACACTGGCTGGGTGCTGGTCCCCACACAGCAGATCTTGTTTCTGTGGTTCACCTGAAGCCTTGTGACCCATATATTCGATTGGACAAAAACAACTTTGCAACCTACTGTTTCAATGCATGTTATTTATGGCATATGATATGTAGTGTGTAGTTTGCATTTTATGAGCAAATTTGGGTAGACCTTCAATATTTGATGTTTACTGTGTAGATTACTTGTCGTAAAAGAGGAACAGGACTAAGGGCATGCATGGGTACATTCAATCACTCAATAAGTTCAGTAAACTCTTGAGAGGATAAACTGTGTCTTAATGTCACTGACTATGTACATGTATCCAAGGTAAGCCACAGATGTAAAAGCCACTTTTTAGGTGCCAGTCAAATTGCTCAACAATGGTAGTGTGTACAGTCATGTGTTTCAACAAGAACCACAGACAGTGGCAAATTTTGCAGCGGAAACAGGATTTAATATGTTGCCATGGCAAATGTTTTAGAAGCATTACAAATATGCATGTACAGACTTACATGTTATATGTAATTTTGTAGCACATACATAATGTGTATGGGTGTGCATGTACATGTATTTATGTTTTTTCTGTCAAGATAAATATTATACATACATGTAAATACATAGAAAAACATGAAGTTTTCAGGATCAATATATACAAACACACGCACACACACACACATCTTGGAAGAAAAAGCAGTGGCCTTTCATGCCTATTTTGGGCAGAGTTGTGTTGCATATGGTACCATATAGCAATGTTGCAAGTGGCTTACCACATTGTGGCAACCATATAGCTATGTTGCAAGTGGCTTACCACATTGTGGCAACAGTTTGTGGTGTACCACCAAGCTGCTCAGTGTATCTCCAGCTTAAGTCGTAAATTATATTCCTGTATACCAGATAAGCCTGACACCCAGACTTATATTGTACCCTCTGCTGAAGGTGCCTAATTTGGTGGGTAAGAAAAATGAGCACATAACGCATGCAGTCGTCTCCTGGCTGACTGCTTATACAAGTTTTTCAAGCATCTTAAGTTACATCATGATAATATTTCTGAACTGCTTCAAGTTCCTGAAGTAATATATCCAGTCATGTTGTGTTTGTCATGAAAAGAACTGTTGATTTTAGAGATGGATGGAGCACACACATCAGGTAGCTAATGCAGTAATAATGTTATGGGGCTGGAATACCAGTCACACTGTGTGGAAAAGTTGCAGGCAAGCTGCCAGATGAGACCCATGTATCCTGGAGAAATACACCCTCAGACAGACGCACTTACTTAGGAGCCCATTCTGGGTCTGATCTCTATAATGGAAAGTCAACAATTTCTACTGTTTCACAAACATATTTGAGGAAAACACAAACTTGTAGTTTTGCTGATCGGGTTCCTAAGATACCAAGTGACATCTGCCGTCATTCAGCATCTTCGAGTGCGCGTGCTGGGAAGTATATGTTTGATGGGGTGGTTTTGTTAGCGTGGCACCAGGGGGCAGGAAGACAGAATGGAGTATCAGAATGAAGGTTGTTGGAGATGAAGGATACCTCATCCTCCTACACAGACAGACCCCTGAGATGGACTCTGTCAGTCCGCCATTTTTCCTGCCTGGTAGACTTTTTGGATGCGCAAAACAGGAGGGGGTTCGGACGCCCCAGAGTGACAGAGATGGGTGGTATTGGACTACACTGGGGCGTTACTGAATGTTATTAATGTCAGTATTGGTAGAAGGTAACTGGACTGCCGCCCTGCCCCATAACTGTCCCGTTGAATCACTAAGCCTGTCCACAAATATAATGCTCACCAAATGCCAAGGATTCAGGGCTCCTATGAAAATCTGGATTTTATTTCTGGCCTGTAGCTTGTCATCAAAACTACTACCAAACATTTGACACAGATCAGTCTCCGGAATTCTCAAATGGCACCCAACAGTGAATCTGCAACAGGAAAACCCAATAAGAGTTGAAAGACTTGCTACAGGTAGCTAAGCCCAGGTACAGTTTTTGTTCAAGTATTCAGCATGACATGGGAGGAAATACTCAAATATATAAATGGGGTAACACAAATTTTTATCACCAGGGGGCACTGTGGATGAAAGATGTGCTGGGGACAAGACAAGACTTGGGCTTGGTAAAGGGAGTGTCTGAAGACAGTTTGTGGATGCCAGCTTTGGCAGAGGTGCTTGGGTTACATATAAATGGGAGGGCTGAGGATGTTGCATGCTTTCAGTCATTCCTCTGATCTTTGAAATGCCAGCAGCACAAGTGGTATATGTTTTATGGTCAGCAGGGCCAATTGGAAGTTTTTTCATTATCGGTGTTTCCATGAGAAATCTTTTGAGGGAGTTACCATCTGGGCTCAGCACATATTTTGCAACAATATTTGTGCAGCATTAAACAAGACAAAAACTGTGACCTTTTGAATGTTTCTGAGGGGCATTTCATGATGTGAAAAGTGATTACACTACTACCTACTGTTTCAAATAACCCTAGTGCCAGATCAACAGTGGTGTCAGTGCTGAAACAAACAGATATTTTAAGATACTTTCCTACCTCTTAAGATGCACCCCCCACCCCCACCCCGACCCCTTTGTCAAGATGTGATTAAAACATGTCACTTGTTCCAGTGGGTCAAGCTAGGTGAGGTATGGTAGATGTCCTGGAAGTGCACATAATAAACAGTGCAATGATAACCACTTTATGCCACACACATGCCCCCTTATCTCCCAGCATGCATCAGCAGCCAGCCCAGCCTCCTGCATGTCAAGAGCAGAGTCAGCCTTTGTTTGTTTAGAAGGTAAATACCATAATATTTGCAATGGTCCAGTGCGCACAAGGTAAATCTAACTGAACAGATGAAATACTGTCTGATAGGGAGGAAAGAGGGACATTTATTATGTTCTTTCACAGAAAAAGGACAGAAAAAAGATTCTTTGCAGATAGGGTGCAAAATTAAGGGGCCGCACCCTGTGCTAAATTTCCACATGCATATACATGTATCAGTCAACAACAGTCTTTGCAAGGTAATACATGCTATATACATGACAGAATGTATGTCCACCCTTTGCCTTCCCTGATCAGGAGCCAAGTGTTGCCCATCAATCATACACATACCACACCAATTAAAAACCAACCATTGGTATAGTCTTTCCCCTGAGGGGACCATCTCATCATTTTCAAAGCGTATCTCGAGGAAAATTTTGGCCAAAGGGGAAAGGTAGGAGAGGGGGGAAGCAGATGAAGGTGGGGTCTGTGATAAGGAGAAATGATTAACTTCAGGCCTCCTGACAGCCTCCATGTATTGTCACTGCAGCCTGATGAGCAGGGGAAGATAATCACTGGCTGTGATGTTTGATACCCTTGCATCATACCCAGGCTCTGGTGCCTTCAAGGTGCAGGCATTATGTAACAGGAGAGGCCTTGTTTCCCCACGGACATCTCCACTAAGCTCAGGTGATTGGTTGGATGCATCTGCCCCACTACCTAGTTGTTATATAACTCTAATGTTCAATTTGGAAAATCACCTTTGATTGCTATTTTATCTGTGGTTGATAGCAAGCCACAGCCAGACTGCCAAATGATTGCCTTTCATTTGCTGAAGATTTGGTACATAGATTTATTTTGTTCTTATGTATCTGCATCACATTAATGGAAATGATTATGTGGTTGTATATCATTATTACAGTAGTAATAAAGTTTACATTCACTGAATGCCAAAGGCAATGCAAGGAAATGGTATATGTAGAGAAAAAACAGCTGACATAATAAAATGTCTTATAATACCTAACTATACAGTCGTGAATGCAAATTCTCACACACACAGTTACACACACACACATACACACATATCCAATCTGATATTTTCTTTCGCCATTGTCATCCGAGGATGACAATCTAAATTATATCTTGTCCAGCTAATGCTTCCTTCCAGAATTAAGACCACGTGGGACATGTTATCTTGATAGCTTTGAGCTGCAATTGCCATTCAAATTGCTTGTCAGTATACTGTTAAAATATATCAAAGACGTTGGAGCAGACATTTGACCACCTGCCAGTTTTGGTCAGTTTAGGGTGGCAAAGAGTTAAAAGAACGCCCTGCTTCAAACTACAAAGGCCCAAAGAGCAGCAGCAATAGACTGAGAGAAAGGGCAAGTCTTCCCATAGGTCACTCTGATCATGCCTCATTATTGACCAAATGACTGGCCATAGGCAAATGTTGAAAGGTGCCAATTAGACCCCCACTCTTTGGAGACACAGAGAATGACAGGCTTGTCTTGCTCTTGTTGATAACATTAGCAAAATACTGCTTTTTGAAAAGTTTACTGTAATAAGATATAGAATGCAGAAGTACTCTGTCAACCAGAAAGGAAATTAAGGCAAGCATTGACGCACATGGTACTTCTTTTATTGCAGGACAGTGTTTTAAAAAAAAAATGTTGCATTGTATTCCTAGTAGTTTTTTTCCCGTAGAAAAAAAAAAATAAATGTTAATAGATAGATGGAGGGAGGGAGGAAAAGAAAGAAAGAAGAAAGGAAGGAAGAGAGAGAGAGAGAGGAGGAAGGAAGGAAAGAAAGAAAGAAAGAAAGAAAGAAAGAAAGAAAGAAAGAAAGAAAGAACGAACGAACTGCCTGTGTCAAATCACGAGTGAAATTTGTTTCTTCACATTTGTATTGGAATATGAATGTTGATGTTTTGGGTGATTACAGCAGAATACTTTTTAAGGTCAGGCAAGGTGGCAAAGATACTTTTTGACATGCTTCTGAAAAAGTAGATATGAATTCTGATATTTGCAAGTTTTCAAAATGTTTTTAATGCCGGAATGCATGTATTATTCAGTGCTCAGTTTTGTAGTATTGTGCATGCCAAGTTTTCTAGAGAATCCATTGGTCAGTTCATTGTCATCCAAGAAACAGGAACACCTCACACACTACCATTGTAACCTAACTGTAGTGTGCATTTCTGCCACCAGGTGGCTATGGGAGAAGATTGCATCCAGTAATTGGAAAGCTAGATCAGATTGATGGATCTGATAGGTACTGTCTTTTATTGATTGTGTTGGTTTCAAATGCAACACTTAGTAAGAGACTGATTGACATAAATATGCTTGAGGTGAAGATGTCATTTGGGATGTAATTCAGGTGCTAATGGAGCGAATTGAGCATGGTGGTTCACTCATGAGTATGCAAGGCAACATATTCATGATAGAAGTCAACAAAAGTGCTAGTAGACCATCCCCCATATTTTACAAACACAGCACACAGGAGAAGAGATCCTGGTCTCATGTATGTCAGCATTTTCCTTTGAAGAGAGGCACTGGGCGAGTACTACATGTAGAGTTGAAAGAGATGTCAGGTTTTTTTGTAGCTTGCCAGATAGCTATAAACAGCCTGCAGTGCTGGGCCTGGCTTTGTCAGTGTTAGCTTCCAGTATTTTGACGGGAGTTGATCAGATTTCTCTCTGATCTCTGCTGCTCTGACATGAAGCTGCTTGACAAAAGACGTTTCACAGAAAGCACAACAGCTGACAAGAAAAATAAACTGCCACCCTGTGATTAGCCCCAAATGCCAACTTACATGTCTATTATGCATTTTTCTCTCACCTTGAATTGAGAATGATAAACTTATTTTATTTGGCTGATGGTAACAGATTACCAACATGTAGCTTGTAAGGAGGCTTTAAGTAAGAGATAGGTTGATTGATGCTGGTCCCAGGAGGTGCATTTTTAATGTTGGAAATACCCCGTTTTTCACGTATGACATATAGTTCACCATCAGTGGCATTGACAATATATTGTTTCTGTGTGTTTTATGCTGATGGCAGGAATTTCACCACTGATTGTGGTTGCAGGTCAGCAAAAGCAACTTAACCTGGGTGGTGGACAAACGTTGTCTGCTTCAGTGTTTTTGATTAATTTCAACAGCATTGAAAAACAACTTGCACAAAAATTGTAGCTGAGAACTATGAAGGTTAAGCTGTAGGTCAACAGCATTCTTTGGTGTGGGTCGGTCGCCAAGCACCCAACTCATGCCATAAGTTGTTGACTCAGTCTCAATTCAGTGGGAAAAGGTTAAACTAGAGAATCAAGCCAAGCTTTGGCTGTATATCACCCTCTTTCGGTACAGCAGTGGCAATCACCATTTCAATGTGTTAACAAAATGTCTCAATTTTTTTTAAAAACCTTGGAACTTTGTTTGGTTTATTGTTACAAAATTTATTTCAGACAGTGGCTTTAAAAAGTATGTTGTGCCATGTGTGCATTTTGCATCCCAGTGCTGGGCTGTCAAAGGGGAGGCTTGTGGAGGAAGAGTCCTATTAAAAAGCCAGAGGAGGACCATAAACCAAGCTATTTTACAAGTGTATTCAGAGTGCAGCAGACACTGACATTGACTTTAAAATTTGTAAATTAACTGGCCCAAACAGCCAGCAATGACAAAAAGAAAGAAAAGGTTTGCAAATGCTGGTTGATATTACTAGATCCCTGTGAAAAATGATCTTCATTGTTGCTGAAGGCCACCGGAACTTTGTACTTCATTACAAGATTGTTTGTATATTTTGTGCTTGCAGGTGCTATTGAGTGTGTTTGCAATCTACCAGAATGCCGTCGCGATCACAAGAAAACTTGCCAGGCAGAGAACATGTGCTATGTTCAGTACATGCCAGCAAACAGCAACTCCAAGGCACATGTCACCAGAGGATGTATTGACAACAACACACCATTGCTTTGTGAAAATCGCAGACCCCAGTCACATGATGGGCTATGGCCAGTGCTGCATTGCTGTAAAATAAATATGTGTAACCAACATGTTTTACCTACCATACCTCCATGGCTGCAACAATTAGAAGGTAAATGTTTCAGTTCAGTCTCAGTTACAAAAGTAAAAAGTTTCAGTACAGACTCTGTTTTAAAGACGAGATGTTTCCATGTGGTTCATATCTCAAAATGAAAGAAGTGCCGTCTTCTTAGTGAAAAGTTTATATTAGTAATTTAAGATTTTCATCGTACACTTGCATGTTCTGGTATCCCAATGTTCTTTGATTCTATAAGATTTTTTAAAAAAAGTTTGGCATACTGGGGATGCATTTTCCCCATTTAATGACCATGTATATCTACTTCAATCTCCCTCATAAACATCTCGCAAACATCTTATCTGTTGTCAGAGGATGTGGGTAGGTATGGCTACCATCAATTCACAACAAAGCGTATGAATGAGAACAGTATGAGTCCCTCGTCATGGTAACCATATGCATACATGTTGTTACTATCTGTATAAAAATCAGCTTTTACCTACGGTTCAATACTTGATTTGAGTGAATCTCATTATGAATCTGCAATTTGGCTTATTACAAATATGACTGGGAGCACATGTAAGTGTGTCTTTAACTTGTATGTTGGGCTGCGACATTGTCATAGTTAGGCTTCTATCACATCAGAGTTGCCAAAGTTACAAAACTGTTTCCTCCCCATTGTTTCCATAACATTTGTAGGGTATTTATTTACAGCTACCATGGCAACTGGGCTAGATTAGTGATGCAGTTGTCATATTTACATGGCTACTTTACTGATTCATTGTGGTTGCTGTATTGGTTCACTTGAGAGTTAACAGTACAGTTGGTATCAGTGTAGGACTATGTGCACACTCACACAGATCTTTCGTTGGGGTCAGCATATGTGCACACTGATTAAATCATTGCCATGATACCACAATGGTAATTTTTGGCGTACAAATTCAGAATGCTATTTTTACAGCAATTTTGCAAGAATTTTAGCAGCTGGGTATGATAACTAAGCATTTTAGCCCTACCTATAGAAAAATAATTAATACGTACAATAAGCACAGTCTGATGATGAGATGCAATCATAAACAGTTCTTAAATCATAAGTAAGTATAAAAGAGGTATCACTGGAATACAAAAGAAAAGATGGGGACCTGCTCCGAAAACTAGATGCCCCACCCCCACCCCCAAAAAAATGAAACACCCCAACCACTCTGACGTGACAGCAGTATCTCCTGTATACATGTATATGTAACATACATATGGATCTTGTATGCTTAATGGGCAGACAATGATGCTTAGCACAGAATGACTGCTAGTCTTTGAAACTTGAGCCCAGGGTGTAGAAAAATAACCAATATTAGTTCAATCAAATGGGTTAAGAGAGCACTTAAAAAAGTGTATACATGTGTGATGGTGTGAGGTAGACAGCTTTCTGGGGAGAAGAGGAAGCAGGTGAAAGAACATTTAAAATATAGGTTATCCAGAGAAATGAAGACATCAGTGGTATTCCTGACCTGCAGAGGTCAATTGTCCATCTTTGTACCAAGTTTACTTTTCCTGTCAGTGGTCATGATGGATTGCTTTGCTTTTCTCTCCTCAAACACCGAAGTGCAAACAACATGATCCAACAAGTCGGTGCCATGTGGAATTTGGTGTGGCCCATAGAATCATTTGGCATTGCACTGTGGCGGCTACTTCAGGCCAATATTGCAGTTTAGCATACAGGGTGTGTTTGATGTGACATCATAAGAGACAGCAGTGTTTGTGTATAGGACTAATCTCCTGTGTACTTAAGGACAAACCAACCCAATTGTCTCAGTGAGACTGTAAAGTGGCATCTCCCCTTTGACACATGCTACAAAGTTTGATGTAGCATTAAATTTCCATGTTTTGGTCTACTTGGTACACAAGGGTGAGAAAACAACTTGTGTTCCCCCTCAGGCCTTGGTAGACTGGCTCCATCGACAAAAGAATCATTTCGTCTCCGTCTAGTTTGATCCGTTTGTTTGTTGCCTGCCAGCTTTAGGATGTGCAGACCTCGAGCGCACACTGACCCAAACCTTTATACTTCAAATTTCTGTGAAAAAAGAAGACTGTTCAACCTTTGTGTCAAAGTGACTTGTTTACAGAAAGAGCAAAAAAGTGTATTGCAGAGTGCCTATAGTAAAGTTACACTAGCATACATTAACCAAGCAAAACTGATGAGGGACTATATAATAAAGTTAATAATATTTAATTTATTTGTACCTGAAAAAAAGACACAAGTCTCCACATGGCACAGTCAAGCTAAAGTGGGACAGCTCTGATAGCTTTCCTATTTTTTAAATAGTACTCATTTATATGTTGCATACAATATGTAGGTGGGTTTCCTCCAGAAAAAAAATTAGGGTACACAAATGTGCCAAAGGCATGTCACATGCTGAAGTCATATCCCTGGGTGGGGTGGTATGAGGGCCCTCCCCCCCAAAATCTTTTAAATTTAGATGCTCTAGAATTGATTCCGCAGCACCTGTGGAGGCTAAGGGATGAAGAAGGCTGTGAAAGTCTTTAATTTTTAGCCCCAGAATGCTCCAGCTTGCATCGTTTTGCAGTTTTTACTTCCAAATATTTTAGGGTATGGAGTCTTACCTTCAGAAAATGTTACAGCATGGAATTTTACCCATTTTACCTTCTGCCAGAAACTCTGTCTAGAGATAAATTAAAAGACCAGGCAAGACCAGTGACAGGCAGAAAACTTGTGAGAAGGTGCCAGACAGGGTTCAAATCTAAGTGATTCTCATCACTGGCAGTTGGATCATCATAAACTGCTGCTCATTTACGCAGGGGTGAAATTTCTAACAACATTAGCTGAACATCTTAAATGGTTGTACATTATGATGCAAACTGAGCTACCTGTCAACTGTCCGAATTGACGGGTTGGCGTGACGTGTCATATATATATATATATATATATGAGGACGTCATGAGGAGTAAATAGTCCTTGGTTGCCTGAAACACAGGTCATACTGTCCCATGTATGCCTGATTTAGACTTAAAATGGAAGTTACCACTATGCCTGATTTAGAGACAGACTACTTTTTTGAAATGTTCAGTAAGCTTTTAGCAAATGCCACTTGAGTTTGGAATGTAGCTTTGTTGTAGAATTGTGTTTCATTTGCTGAAATGTGTCTGCTTACTCCATGCAACCTGGCAGGGATGCATTTCCTCACTGATGTGCTTTATAAGTGCTGTCTTCAACCCCAGCCTCTTGATTGTAGTAAAATATCGGTCTAGTTTGCTGTCAGGCTTAAAGAGAACAGATTAGTAAAATGTGTGTTACATGTATTAGGCAAGATCAACAATAGAAGACTATTGTATCCCTCCTGTAGAGGGCACCTCAGTCTGGACTAAAGCTGTGTATTCCTATTACGTGACTACATTTCGTTAGTCTTAAAAGTGGCCAGTTAATTCATGGTCACATAAGCATACAATTCAATCGGAATACACAACTCCACGCTGCAAAAATTTTGTACAAGCTGGGTTGTGTATTCAGCTGAATGCATATGAAATTGCTAATTGTGACCTCTGCTGTGTCCACTTTTAGGAAAGAAGAACAAGACTTCACAAGGGGTCAAGAGGGACCAACACAGATCACACACAGTGTCATATGAACACAATGTCAACCAAAAAGGATCACAGTTTTCACGAAACGCAAGCCTATCGCGGACGATAAACCCCCTTTATTTAGGGGTACCCCTTGCAGGGGCCTGTGTACTCTTAGCCATTATAATCTTTGCCATTTATATACTCAAGAGACAGAGTTTGTACAGAGAGGAGTGCCGATACCATGGCAACCTGCCTCAGCATCACCGCCATCATGTCCATCATTTTCACCATCATAATCACCATATTCCAACCAATGAGATCAAAGACCCCCAAGACTTTAATAAAATGTCAAAAGAGAACAGATATTCTGAATGTGACAGATCCTCATCAGGTAGTGAAACCAAGTTACTGATGAAAGTTTAGTGTGGCTTGATGTTTTAATTTAAAGTCAGTACACAAGTGTGTGAGAACCAATCAAAATGGAGTATTGTCTGTCATGAAGCTAATCAAAAATATGGTGTGATGTAGACTTGACAGCAGCCAATCAGACTACCTACCCCCTGCCAAAAAGAGAACCAGTGAGAAGCGTGGACTCAAATAAAAGCCAGTCTGCATGGTCATATGTGCTGGCTTCAGGAAAATGGTGACTCAGAATCTGCAATGCTGAATTGGGACAGTGATCATTACAGAACAAAAATTAAGATAATCTTATGCACAGATTAGGTTTCAGCAGACATGTGCCATACTTTGAATTGATAATGTAATAATTGTAATACATCAAGGTATGTGCCTGGATATTGGGCAGTTGAGCTAAAATTGAATTTCTTCCTGCCTTTTTTTCATAATTTTGTAAATTGAAATGTAGTTTACATTTCCTTCAAAAGGATGGCCTTTGTTCGCTCAGTGAAGGCCAACCTGAAACTGCCATGTCATTTGAGGGGGAGAGGCACCATTAACATGACTTTGGAGGCTAAAATTATCCAAAAGAATTTTCTCCTTGATAAAGAGTTGACTTATAGGGACATTAGAAAATGGTAATGGTTGATGAATTATAAACAGGTTGGATCTTGATGAGAAGTCACGGGAGTAAAGAAAGCAATGATCTCATAATGCATTAATCCCAGTTTAACCAGTGTGATCAGCTCAGGATATGGAGTTGTTGGTTTGACATCTCTGTCCATATACCTTTAAAATGAAACTGTTGTCAGGTAAAGAGCTCTGTGTGTTTCAACTTTGTACAAGAGTTGTTGGTTTGACTTCTCTGTCCATATACCTTTAAAATGAAACTGTTGTCAGGTAAAGAGCTCTGTGTGTTTCAACTTTGTACAAAAGCAATCCATTGATGGACTACCATATTCGATATACTTAGCACCCGGTTGGTTAAAAATAAAAGTGAAAATGTAAATTGCTATGCTGCATTTTCAGGGCAGTTGCTGTAAAGTGAACAAGATACATCACAAGATACTTGTTAATACAGTGATACCTGTCACTAGAGACCACTCCTAGAGGGGATCAAAATGTGGTTCAATGAGACAGGTGGTCTTTCATGAGAGGTGCAAATAATGTATAGTATTAAATAAAGTATGTTCAAAAGTGGTCTTTAAAAGGCAGGTGGTCTCATTGCGGCGGTCTTTCGTGACAGGTTCTACCATACAGCCACCCAATTTTAAAAGTGCCTGGGTGCTAATTAGGTCAAACATGGTAATGAGAGAAAATCACAGCACTGCCTTTTTTGTGTTCGTCACTCACTGTTAAATAAATGTTACTGTACCAAACCAACAAATTATTTATTTTTGTACAGAGACGAAATGTTTGAGGTTTCCATCCATAAAGATTTATATTATTATGTACATAAAGTACTCTTTATGATAGAATTGTAATTTTGAAAGATCACCTAACATATTTGAGAAATATATGTTTTATGATTTCCTTCACTGTGAAAAAGGACATTACAATTCAGTCTAGAATGAGTTACAAACATGGCAGAAATATGTTCACATGAGGCAGTATTAGGCCATAAGCCAGTCTCTGCATGGTGTTTGTTGTCTTTACATTTATGGTCCCATTTCAGGTAGTTTAAAATCATTTTTGCTTCAATAAAGTAAATATATACTTTGGGAAAGAAAGCTTTGAAATGCAACCACGTAGATATTGTCCACATGTTTGGCAGGAAGATTCAAGAACAAAATGAACACCAGTGCAAAGAAAACTGGGGCATTATCTATTCCTCTAATTACCTTCACTGATATAATCATGCTTGGCCAACTTGGAAAGCTTGAAAGTTTTGAACAGGCACACATTGTAACTTAGGCCATGTTCAGTGTCGCAAAATGTTTTGAAGTTCTCTTTTAAACGCAAAAAAGTTGCAAAATACTGGCCAACTTTTGTTCTACATGTGCAGAATACATCCCTGATCAACGTGCTATCTGTGGGGAATGATATTTTTGGTCACTAGAGGGAGCTACTTGCAGGTGGAAGTGTGTAGAAACCTTGGAAAAATGCCTCCGACATGGCCTGGTACTGTTAAAACCCTACAGGATGTCAAATTAAATTCTAGCTCCTGTGTTTGTTTCCTTCTTATTGTGACAGGTCATCATCATTGTAATCAATTGGGAACGAATTCTGTAAAGTTTTTCTTTCAAATGTACACAAGTGCTATATTTATGATCAAGTGTGTTGTTGACCTACTCTTGCCGTCTAGGAGTCTATCAACTTGTAAATAGACATTATTCTATGTATAGGCGTAATAAGGATGCTGATTTTATACTGCTGTACTATTATTGTCAAACTTCAGACTTGGTCAGGCTGTGAAAACTCACAATGAAGTGTTCCAGTGCACCAAAATATGGAAGGATGGAATATGGGCGGGGTACATGTTGGTATATTTTACCCACTTTGTAACTGGCAAGTAAGATACTGCACTGGAAGCAGTGTAGCAGTTCCAGTTGTCAGTAATCCCAGTATGGAGCAGTAGTCAGGACCACTTTTTTGTGTACAGTAAACAAAATTTTACTTTGCAGCATGAGACTCGATATGGAACCACTTTTCTTGACACTCTGTGGCCATTTCAACTTGTTGCATGAGATGCGTGGTCTTCTCGTCGGCTGCATTGGCATGCCTTGAATGAACTAAGTGCACGGAGGATATGCACTGAGACACAGAGGATATGCACTGAAACACAGTCTTGCAACGTCTCCAAACAGTTTTATTCAAACAGTTTTGTGAAACTAGATTAACCCTTTCCCCCTTGAATTAAGACTGAGTCAACAGCTTTCCTTGGCATGGGTTGGGCACTTAGTGCCCAACCCATGCCAAGGAACGCTGTTGACTCAGTCTTATGAGTCTGTTGAAAGCTTTCCTTGACATGGGTTGGGCACTTGCCCAACCCATGCCAAGGAAAGCTGTTGACCTGGGGCATGTGATCTTGATAAGTCTCATGTACATTTCTCAGTCAAATTGTTTTTCATAACTGTTGAAATTAGTTGAAAACACTGAAGCAGACGACATTTGACCACCAGCCGGTTTTGGCCGGTTTGAGGGGGAAAGGGTTAACAGAAACAGATAATTCACACTTTTTTGATTAGTTACTTTTAATCAGGTTCAGAGAAAACTGGTTCCTTTGGGGAAAAAAAAAGCTTCCTGTACATTTACATAAGAGTGCCTGTGATTTACAGTGTAAATCATATGCATGTGACATGTACACAGTAAAATGGATAAAATGACAAAAGGCCTCAAGACTGCAACTGTCATGAAGGACCAGAAGCCCATTGAGCCATTTAGGAAGACACTCACACAATTTTGCAAATTGAGCCCATTTTGATCAATTTGGCCCATGGAAATGTTTTTATTTCTTCTTTGTTCAGGAATGGGGATTATCAGAGATCAGCTGATTTTCAGAGGGGTTTTTTATGTAGCTATACTACGACTTTTTTGTTTGACACTTAAATTTCAGTGTTTTCCAACTCATTGCAGAGTTTTCCACAAAAAAGTATTCTCAGCCCTGTTGTTTCAATGTTTAAAAAGTCGGCCCCATTAAAGCAAAAAAATGTTTTACATTACTTGTCAAAGGAGTCTATATGTTTAAAGGCCAACAGGCAAAAAAAGTTTCCAGTTCCCAAAAGGGCTGTACACTTCAATGTGGTGTTTGCTTTTAATTTGGCAAACCTGGAGTTGATGTTCATTAATTCCGCAAACCAAACACAGCAGCTAGGCCCCATCCCTTCCAAAAGCAAAGCATGTAGTAAACACTTTTTTCATTTGTGCACAGCCAAGGCACATAAAACTGTGTGTGGCCTAAAACTTTTTTTTTGTGCTATGACAAGGCCTTACAAAAAACTTCACACATGTATAGGATCCAAAGTTTTGTTATGAAACAAAAGTGGGTCACTGGGTCATCTATCTGAGTTGCATCAGCTACAGGTGAAGAGGAGAATACTTCCAGCAATTTATGATTGTGTTTTATGATACCTTAAGGTGCTAGGCCTGAACAATTATGGCATGCTGTTTTCAAAATTTAGTGTTTGAAATGCCCATCACTTTTGTTTGTTGTATTCTCTGTATATTATGTATCACTGTAGATTTTTTTTTTAATCACAGAGTTGCTGCATGTAAAAACACTGCATTTGCTTTGTATATATATATATATATATATATATGCTAGATTTGTGCTTACACAGGTCAAACGGTGATTCAAGTTCTCTGTGACTACAAGCTTGTTCCCAGAACTACCACTCATTGGGTTTACTTGTACATAACATTGTCAACACAGTGTCATGAATACCATCTGCAGATAAAACATGGAAATTGGGGGGAAGGGGGGGGGGGGGGGGGCGGGGAGGGTAGATGCAGTAACCAGTAAAACAGAGCAGATTGAAGATTGCACAGTCAGCCGTAATGTGTTGGTTGTTTTTATGTAGAATAATTTATGCACTACAGTTGACTCATATTTTTATGGTGGTTTGTTCCAGGGAAGAAAGTTTGCATGTCACATTAACGTGTATTATTGGCTCATAGAGCAAGTATATTTCGACAAAAACAAAACAAAACAAAAAATAATAAAATCTATTATGTCCAGATGAATGTTCTTGCGTGTTTTCTGTTATCTTGCTAAGGCAGTAGTTATTGCCCATAATATTGTAACTGTCTCCTCCAGATGTGTTTCAAATGACTGCAAATGAAGAGGAGGAAAGAAACCAATGGATTCAACAAAACTGTATATGTAAAACCGTTTCTTGCGACAGAAACAATGTCCTGGCATTCTAGAAAAGATTTGATACTGACTTTTCAATTTGGGTACTTATAAGGAAATGTTCCTTTCCTATTGTTTACTATGTAAGTCAATGGGCATTCTAAAGCTAATTCAAATTTGTGACTTTTTCTCCCAAACCGTCAACTAGATTGATTTCAATGTACCTTGGGTGGGTCTCTACCAAAATTTGTTCAAATGGTCATGCTCCAGCGATTATTCGACTTTTTATGAATTTTTTTTGTTCTTTTTGAGGGGCAAATCTTAAAAAAAATCTCCAACAAAACCACTCACCAGATTGCTTTGATGCCACACAGGGACATTGCTAGTAACTCCTAATTCTTAATTTGTTCACCAGGTGGTGCTATAATTTAAAAAAAAAAAATAATGACTTTTTTTTCGTATGTTTTCTCTATTTTCGACTCTTCTCCAGAACAGTCACTCAGATTAAGCTGAAACTTGGTGGATATGTCCCTTTTGAAAGGAACAACAAAGATGTTCACTGTGGCACTGCTATGGATCTCTGATTTTTAACGATTTTTTCAATTCGGTTATGTATCGGTAAATGCACCTGTCCTATTGATTACTGTCTAAGTCGGGGGGCATTGTAATGCTTAGTTACATTTTGGATTACTCCAAGGAAACTGTCAGCCAGACTGATTTCAAACTTGGTGGCAATTTTCCTTTGGGTGGGTTTCTGCCAAGTTTGATCAAATGGTCCTGCTCCAGTGATTTTTGGATTTTCTATGATTTGGGGGGTTTTTTTTTTTTGGTTTTTTTTTTTTTTTGTTTTGTTTTGGTCTTTTTTTTGAAAACTTTAAAAGGACTTTTAACAGGAAAGTTTAACATTGGAATTGCTTGTATTGGTTATAACTTAAATAATTTTGGCCAGATTTGTCAAACTTGGTAGGGTACCTTTGACAAGTGTCTACCTATTTTGTGCAAGTGGTCATGCTCCAGTAATTTTTACCCCTTGGCCCATAAGGCTGGAAGGTTAGTGTCGTCACCTATGCATCCGTCAGCAATTTTGTCAATCGAGTCAGAACTTAGTTGCAAAAACTACAGCACGAAGGTTATAAAAAACAACTACACAAAAATCTGTTAAAATGTTTCCAGAGATATGACCAAATTTAAGGTTATTATTAATCTCTAGTTAACTTTATGGTGCTAAAAATCGTATCACTATTTACCTGTTTATACCAGTGTCAGTATGGTGGAATAGTGTATGAAGCTTAGTTTCAAAGGAGACTTACGTCCTTCCATACCTTGCTAACACCATATCTCCAAAAATACTCACTTTACAGAGACCAAATTTTTATCACAGGGGGTTATTGAGGTGCTTCAGGTGCTTTTTGAAAAGTAGGTCACTAGGTCTCATTTTTAGGTCACAGTACTACATTGCAAAAAAAGGGCGATAACACAATATCGAAAAAAATATTGAATGTAGCTTCATCAATTATTTATGACAATTGGATCTATGGATGCCCCAGATGCCTATTGAAACTGGGTCACATATTTAGGTCACAGTGCTGCATTAAAGAAAAATGGTCATACTATGATATCTTCAAATATCAAATTACTCATTGTAGCTGTGCCAATTAGTTATGACAGTTGGTCCTAATGATGCCTCTGACACCCAGTAAAAACTAGGTCACTTGGTCACATATTTAAGTCACAGTGCTACATTGAAGAGAAATGGCCTTGCCACACCATATCTCCAGAAATACTCACTTTACAGAGACCAAATTTTATCACAGAAGGCCATTGAGGTGCCTATTGAAAAATAGGTCACGAGGTCTCATTTTTAGGTCACTACTACATTGCAAAAAAGGGTCATAACACAATATCCAAAAAAATATTGAATGTAGCTTCATCAATTATTTATGACAGTTGGATCTATGGATGCCCCAGATGCCTATTGAAACTGGGTCACATATTTAGGTCACAGTGCTGCATTGAATAAAAAAGGGTCATACTATGATATATTCAAATATTAAATTACTCATTGTAGCTGCACCAATTAGTTATGACAGTTGGTCCTAATGATGCCTCTGACACCCAGTAAAAACTAGGTCACTGGGTCACATATTTAAGTCACAGTGCTACATAGAAGAGAAATGGCCTTGCCACACCATATCTCCAGAAATACTCACTTTACAGAGACCAAATTTTATCCCAGAAGGCCATTGAGGTGCTTCAGGTGCCTATAGAAAAGTAGGTCACTAGGTCACTTATTTAGGTCACAGTACTACATTGAAGAAAAAACGCCGTTAACACAAAATCTAAAAAATGAATGTAGCTTCATCAATTATTTATCCTAAGGACCACTCAGGTGCCTAATGAAAACTAGGTCACTGGATCACATATTTAGGTCATAGTACTGCATTGAAGAAAAATGGCCTTGCCATGATATCTCTGCTCATTGCGTTTGCACCAAAGCTTTGTTAATAGGTTAAACAGAAGTAACCTGACCTACTGGAGGGGTATTGTGGTCACCTGCACGTCTGTCCATATGTCTGTCCCTCTGTCCTGGCCGAGGGATTTTGAGGTCACTGATGGGCTTCTAATTAGACTTTGACCTCATTCCCAGGGTCACAGGACAACTGACATGAAATTTACTGTTCACTTGATAGCTTGAGATCTATTTTGAGTCAGGACCTTGATGTGGCACGTTAATGTTTCTATATCAAGGTCATGCTTCGACAGTACATGAGTGACCTTGACCATTTCTGGGGGGTCACAGTGCAACATACATGAATCTTAATTTTCAATATACATGTAACTTGAGAACTACTTGAACTGGGACCTTGATGTTGCACATGTTAGTGTTCTTCCATAAAGGTCCGACTTACTCAGTACATGGGTGACCTTGATCCTATCCCAATTTCACAGAGCCACAAGTGTGATGAATCTCTGGGTCAGCTGAGCATGGGCTGTTCACACAGCCCTTTTGTTGTATTTCTTGAAGACATCTCCTGGACCAGACGCCGAATTATCTTAATTCTGTTCAAATTTGGTAGAAACATAGCTTGACTGAATCTCCACCAAATTTATTCACTTTGTGCTAGTAATTCTGTTGTTTGCTAATTTTTGACATGTAATGGCCAGCAAGAGTACATAATATTAGCATCGTTACTGCGGGAACGCTAGTGCACACGCAAGTATAGTTCTCTTCTGAAAACTGAATCAGATTAACTTCAAAGCTGGTGGAGATGTGCCTTGAGTGAGTCTTTGTTATGTGTCATCAGGTGGTAATGCTCTATGATTTGGGTTTTTTTTTTCATTATTTATTTTCCTTTTTATGGGCGCGAGCGGGAGGGAGGACGGGACTCGGGAGGAAGCCATAAAACATTTTCCGTTCTCATGTCTCTTGGCCAATACACTTGAAATTGCACAAGAACATTTTAGAGTACCCATGGAATAGGGTGGGACTTCTTTTGTGTTGAGAGCCTCAAGGTCAGCAAAAGACGAGCCTCCAATCAAGCGTTTCTTTTTTTTTGGGGGGGGGGGGGGGGGGCGATAAGATGGACAGGTGCAAATTGTCACGGTGATCCCAACGTACAAGTGGAGTTTTGTGTATAATGCACTGGGCTGAATGTGTCCTGTCATCACCAAGTCACATCTTTCATGAAGGGGATATCGGTACGCAGGTACATGTAATAAATTTTGCCCTACGCAAAATTAAAAACATTTTAAATGATGATTGGTACCAGGATTCAGGAAGGACGGCAAAAAGGCTGCCAGTTCGCAAGTATTTTACGACCTGAGCAGACTTTCTCTGGTTCCCGACGAAACCATGAAAAGTCAGTTCAGGGGGCAAGTAAGTATTGAAAATATAAATGCCGTATAGTAAACGCTCTTATCCCCTTCTTTCGTGCTGACCTGGAAAATAGGTCAAGGTCATCCATATTATGTAATATGTTATAGTGTAGGTGCGATTTATAAATATGAAATTTTGCATGTGTTGCTTGATTATTTCACGAGATAACTTTTATATATATTCCCACACAGTTGGGCGCATATTTCCATCAAAATATAGATGACGGCGCCGGTTTCGTAAGCAATCGACATTTTGATTTCCTTCACAATTCCACTAAATTTCGTGAAGATCTACGAAAAATTGATGATGCTAGAGAGTTCACAAGATTTTTACATCTTCACTCGTATAACACAATACTGTGTGTATCATCACCAATATATGGTTGACCTACATCTTTATAGTCCTGAAAGTCCCAGGGACCTAACTTGAAAACTGTAGACTATTGCGTTCACAAGCGAAAAGTTTATTATTTTATGAACGGATAGACGCATGGACATGAGTGTTCGCATAAGATCTGCGACCTATGCCAGAGGCTGTGGTCAGCAGAGGTATTAAATAGGAAGATCATATGTTGACAGTAAACAGCAGCCTGCACGCATACCTGTAAATGGTGCTAAGTTCTCAGTAGAGTCTTCATTTATGGCTGTGCGTAAGTTCCCGCATTGAAATGTTCTTACGAAGCTAATAAATTAATTCCTTGACTTTAAAGGTGTTAAATATAATTTTCATTTTTCCAGATTTAATGTGGACCTACAGAATTTCAAAAACGCATCGGAATTTGTTTATATTGGGATAGTTATTAAAATAGAACCTCTCAAATTTGTCGCTACCTGACATCGTGATTTTTTTTTAAACAAACACAGATAAAAAAAATCCCTGATACATTTTAAAACCCTATAAGTCGACGTGAACACAGGAAAATATTATGATTTGCCAACAGCTACAAAAAGGTATTTCGATACTTATCTGAATATATTCAAATTTCAAATTTCGTGACAAATCTCATGCGATGAACTTACAAATTTCAAATTTTATCCTCATTTCAAATCTTAAAAACGCCCTTCAAAAATATAGTTTTAATATATTTGTGTGCACCAGGCAGTGAAATAAGAAGTTCCGTGAACGTCAACAATAATTAGTAAGAAATTGATCACAACGAGACAAATGCAGAAAAGCCAAGTGACTCTCTCTCTTCGGAAAATCGGAAATGTTGGTACATTAAGTTCATATATGTTCAATTACCAATGCCAGAGCGATACACTAGACCGAAATCTCCTGCAACGTTTGAGTACAACAGTAATAGTGAAGATGAAATGCATTTCATATCATGCTGCGACGACTATCCTGCTTTGATTGGTAATTCTCTGTATTCGGGTTAGCGTTGTCACCCAGAGGAAAATGGTATACATGTTCGGTGGCCAGACGTAGATGTATTGAAAACAGTACAGCAAAACCTGTCCGAGTGGGCACCTCCGCTAAGTGGGCACCTGTGTTTAGTGGGCAATGTTGCCTGGCCCAGTTCCCTATACTTCCCATGTTAATGGACCTGCGCTAAGTGGGCACCTGTCTTAAGTGGGCGTTTTTGCCCGGTCCCAAGGGCGCCCACTTAACACAGGTTTTACTGTATATAAGTAGTTAAATAATCTTCAAAATAAGGTAAAAGTTGTTATGAGTAGACGGGTGGTGGTACAACATTCATATTGTCAGGTATATGTATGTGACTGGAAATGTGTAATTATCGAGTGCGGTATGTCAATAGTGAAGTAGTCGAAGACATCCTGTTCGAATTTACGGTAGCTCATTTTGTTGCTAGGTGCATTAATATCCGAGGACCATTGTTTAATGTACAATATTGGTGGTGGTGGGGGTGGGGTGGGGGCATCCACATAGGGTTGTTTTAATAAACATATCCATTCCCTAATCTTTTTTTCTCTTTCTCTTTCAATGCAAACGGTGCTTGTAGATATATATTAGCGCTGTCTGCTTGACTGGGGAGTCTTCCCACCGTTCTTGCATTTGAGCCTGATACATAAACTGAGGCATGCCAACGCGTGACGCTAATTGAGATAGACAAGACCAAGATGGAAAGGTTGGCTGGTTAAAACTAACATTGACACACAGGTTACGTAAAACGTTCACAAAAGTAGCTTTCGGTGTGGGAAAGGGGACTCCATACCAATGGTGCATCACTTGTTTGCCATTATTTAGCTGCAAACGACTTAGGTTGCATACCCACGAAGCTACTTAGCGGCTTCAGTTGCCGACGACATTCGAGATCATCAATCTTGTAGATCATGTGTCACGGTGGCGCGCGAGTATCGTGAAGGGGGCCATCTGCCGTTTTCTCATCGAATAGCAAATTAAGACATAGTTTGGTGACTGCATCATGATTTATATTTTGTTTAGTTATCCTTGACGTGTTTTACGATAAAACAAGGAAAAAAGTTAGACAGCAAATCCGTCAGGCAAAGCAAACTTGACATAAGCTTCAATTTAGGGTTTTAGTCCAATTTGATGACAACAATTAATTTAAGTCAACATTAAAATAAGCGATTTGGATTGACGACTTTGTACACGTAACTGTATCCGCGGTACAATGTGCAATCGTCGTCTTGGTGGATTTGCGAGAGGAAAAGACGTAAAACAAAACGATTTGGAATTTCTTTCCACAAGGAAGATTGATCATACTCACGGCAGTTGTAGCTTCATTGAAACAAACCTCACAAGAATATAACACTAATTCTGGAGAAAAAAAAGAAAAGAAAACTAGGATATAAAGTCAAAATAGCCATCTGAGATAATAGTTTTGAAGATAGATATTCAACAATTTTTTTTTTAAGTCCCCCTAATATGTATAAATACAAATTCTACAACTTTTGTTTGTGGTTCATTGCAATGGGCTTGTACGTACACGCCTATGTATTAAAGTTGCAATGTTACTTCTACCTATTATAGTTTTGAAGATATTCAAGTTTTCAAATTTTAAATGGCTCTAATTTGCAAAATTTTCAAAACTGTCACCCTCTTCATAAAAAAGGTCGACTTTATGTATGGAAGTATAATCACAGCAAGTTTTGAGTTTCTGGGTGTAAAAGCCTTCAAATAGAATGTCTCAAATCAATCAATCAAGAAAGAAAGCAAGAAAGAAAGAACGAAAGAAAGAGATAGACAGAGAGAGAAAGAAAGAAAGAAAGAAAGAAAGAAAGAAAGAAAGAAAGAAAGAAAGAAAGAAAGAAAGAAAGAAAGAAAGAAAGAAAGAGACAACTGCTCCCCTGGGATAATTTAATCTCTTAAACTGGAGGAAGGAAAAGATACCTGGTGCCCAAACACATACAAAATAATAGTGTGCAAAACAGATCAATATACGGCCATATTAACAAAATTATGTGTCAGCGTTTTCAAGAACAAATACTTTAAAAAGAAAAATAGCCCAATTCAGTGCAAAGTTTCAATATTATATTACAAGCAATTTTTTCACCTAAAAACGAATGTGGGGAACCACCATATTTTAATGCAGCAGCCAAGTGGCTCTAGACATGATTTAAGCAAAATTAGCAAATTTTAGCGAGGTTTAATATATTTAAATACTCGTGGGTACAGATAAAACACAAGTACATGGCATGAGTGTTTTGATTCGGATTTCAATGTTAAATGTATAAAAATGTGTTTTATTAGACATATTACTGACTTTCTTTGCAATATTCTCCAACTCAAGCAACTGACATAAGTTACTTCGGCTAAAAGTCAACTATTTTTCAAAATTAAATTCAGCTTCATTATTAATTTGCATTGTAGCATGATATATTTAAGATATATGGCTAAAACTTGTTCTTTTTAGACTTTTGAATCTCTTTGAAAATATGGGAAATCCAGTTGTTCTTTTTACGTAATAGTATATTTTCAACCTTAAAAATTACACAAAAACAAACATTCGCAAATAGTTTTTAAAATATATTATGATTGGAAATATGGCTTTTAAATTGTTTACATCAATCTAGATTTGGCAAATTCGACAGAATTTAATAGTGTCTTGATATCTTTTTTTCACAGCAAGTGCTTGAAACTACCATCTCTGCAGACAATCTGAAGTGTTTTGAGAATATGAAAGCCAGTGTTTAGATACTGGATTCACCAAAACACACAATTAACTAGAAGAATTTGACGTCCGAAAATGTTAAATTTAAATAATTAAGAGTATTTGTTAAGTTGCACATACTTCAAGATTTCATGAACAACAAAGAATGGCTGCATATATTTAAACTTCAGTTCTGTCGACGGCAAAGAAGATTTTTGTTTTTCAACGTGTATGCAATGGTGCCATTACGTTTTGTATCCGAATCTACTCGTCTGTTTGGGTGCATTTTTCTTATTTTTGTGTAATTTACGGGTAAGGGTCATGCGTTTACAGCAACCACTGAGACCGTAACGATGGTTTTATTTGACCAGCTGTCATGCCTGGTGCCGACCAGTTCATTTGTTGTCAGCTGCGCTAGACTGATAAATCTATGGGCAATACAGATGGATGACATTGGCACTGAATCAGTACAATGATTGAGCCATTGAAAAGTATTTTCTTTTTGATATTTTTGGACAAAAATCGTGAAATAAGTGACCAAATTGATGTAGTCAGGTGTCTCCCCCCCCTCTTCCCGAGAAAGGGGCATCCCAAACGCAAAACAAAGCACGTACCGTTCCATACATATCTTCACCAGTTACACTGTGACTAAAGGTATCCAAGCATTGCAGTTTGAAGTATTTTGGTAAGGATAAACTCGACATGATAAACTAAATTCTCTGCTTTTGGGCTGAGACAGGTTTATATGTTATTTCTTCATACATGCATTTCAAAGTAAAAGTACCTGTAGTATAATTATATGGAGATGCCAAGTGGAGGGGGATCTTTACTCACATATTACAGCATTTATATGCTAAATAATCACCTGACAGTGTCAAGGACTAATCCCCTTTGTAATGAAAAACTGGCCAACTCTTCTTACATATATTGTTAATCTTGGTCAATAGAGGGCAGCACTTAACGAGCCAAAGGAAGCGGCATTTATGCATGCAAATATGTACACACACACACACACACACACACATATATATATATATATATATATATATATATATATATATATATATATATATATATATATATATATATATATATATATATATATATTTGTGGATTATTTGACATCTGAAAGGAAAGTCATAAAGCACTTATTTTTTATTTTCAATGAAAAGGGTGTTGGGGCCTACGCCTTTCTGTCGCGTTTTTTGCTCCAACGGGCTGCGGTGCCCTCTCGTAGCGATCGCACAAACTAAAACAGAATCGGCTAAATGTGTTTTGCTTATAGATTTTGGTTACCTGGTAAAAGCAGTTTACAAAACCTGCACACCTGAAGAAAAATCTTTCTGATGAGCCTGAATATGACTTGTTTATTCACATTTTGAATTTTGGTCTGATATACCTTGGCAAGTTTGGTGGTTTTCGGAATAACAATGTCCGAGAAAAGCTCCGGACCAATTTGGGTAACACGGGCATGGACCATGGCACCCAAATTTGTCCGGAGTTTTTCTCGGGCACTGTTATTCCGAAAACCACCAAACTTGCCACGGTGACTGACCTACCAGTGAAATTGTGCACCTGGTTTGGAATAGTCATGATGTTTAAAATTATGCAAATTTGGGGCAATTAAAACTTTAAAAGCTCCATATCTTCCAAACTATTGTAGATAGACACAAAATTTCAATGTGCATGTACAGGTTTGTGACATCTTCCAATATAATGGACAGTAAATGACAGTTGCAGCACTTTAAATTATGCTTATTAGAGGCATTAGAAAATTTAAATGTTGAATATATCCAAAACTATTACAGAGGTACCATTCCAACTTCCAATTTACAGGTTTGTGGCAACCGCATCCAGTGAATCATGAACCAAAGTTGCAGAATTCTAATTGATCCAAATTATGTGAGTATGCAAAATTTAAATCTTGAATAGCTTCAAAACTATTATAGATAGATAGAGGTGACATTCCAACTTCAATTTCTGGATTTGTGACACAGCCACATCTACTGAACCAAGAACCATAGTTGTGGAATTTTAATTTATGCAAATTAGGTCAATATGCAAATTTGAATCTTGAATAGCTTCAAAACTATAATAAGATAGATAGAGGTGTCATTTCAACTTTAATTTGTCTGTTTGTGACATAGCTACACCCAGTGGATGGAAGTTTTAAAATTGTAATTTATGCAAATTCGGTGAATACGCAAATAAAAATAGTTTAAAACTTCCAAAACTTTTATACATTCAACTTCATTTTAAATTGTGTTGAACAAGGGCAAAGTGTAGCATTTCAAATTGTTCTCATTTTGAAAGTACCCAGCCACATTTGCTGTGAAGCAAATCTTCTTTTCTAGTTTTTTTTCCATTTTTCTTTGCGACTAAATTTTTCCGGGTTTTTTTTTCTGACACTTATTCCAAGAACCACCATACTTGGAATATTCATGATGTTCCAAATGATGCAAATTAAGGCAATTCAAGTTTTAAAAATTCCAGATCTTTCAAACCATTCCACATAGACACACAATTTCCACATGCATGTATAGGTTTTTGACACCTTCCAATATAATGTACGGTAGATGAAAGTTGTAGCATTTTAAATTATGCTAATTATGGGCATTGACAAATATAAAAGTTGAATACCTCCAAAACTATTATACATATAGATGCCATGCCAACTTCAATTTATATGGTTGTGGCAAACCCACATCCAATGATCCATCAACCAAAGTTGTACGATTTTAATTAATGCAAATAAAGTGAACTTGAAAAAAAAATCTTAAATAGCTTCAAAACTATTACAGATAGAAGTGCCATTCCAACGTCAATTTGTTGGTTTGTGATGCAGTCGCATCCAATGAATCAAAATTGTAATTTATGCAAATCAGGTGAACACAAAAAATTTAAATCTTCAATGACTTCAAAACTATAATACATAGAGGTGCCATTAGAATTTCAATGTGTAGGTTTGTGGTATAGCAGCATCTGATGAACCAAAGTTATTGTAGAATTTTAATTTATGCAAATTAGGTGACCACACAAAGTTTAAATCTTGAATAGCTTCAATGCTATTACGGATAGAGGTGCCATTTTTAGTTTACTTCATAGGTTTGCGACATTGGTGCATCCAATGAACCATGAACCAAAGTTGTAGGATTTGAATTTTATGCAAAAAGGATGAACACACACACAAAAAAAATTAAATCTTGAACAACTTCATATCTATTATACATAGAGGTACCATTCCAACTTCAATTTGTAGGTAAGGTTTGTGACATAACCACATCCAATGAACCATGAACCAAAGTTGCAGGCTTTTAATTTAGGCAAATACACAAAATTAAGATCTGGAATAGTTTCAAAACTATTACAGATAGTGGGATCATTCAAATTTCAGTTTATAAGTTTTGACATGGCCACATTCAATGAACCAAGAACCAAAGTTGTAGCATTTTAATGTATGCAAATTTGGCTAATTCACAAAAATCAGATTATGTTGAACAATGGTAAAGTGTAGCATTTCAAAATGTTCTCTTTTTGAAGGCACCCAAACAGATTTGCTGTGAAGCAAATCTTTTCGAGTTCTCTTTGCTCTTACCCAAATCTATTGATTACTTGCCTGGTGAGCAATGCTATTTGCTGTAACTTTCAGCAAAGAGGTTTAGCCATGGCTTTTCAAGAAAGTGTGCTTCAGAGGCAAATAAATCAGTGAAATGAAGGCCAATACATAGAAATAAAAATGTGCCTCTTTATTATATTCTCAACACAAAACCACTTTCATACAACACCAGTTGAACCATGGCTCTGGTCATCCAATGCCTGAGAGAAGGGTATAAATGTGGCACATTGTGTGCATGGATTTTGCCAGGCCAGCAATCAGCAGCTTAATCAGGAAATACTAACACTGTCAAGTCTTTTCCACAATCAAGAAATCTGCATCTCTCACCTGTTGACTTTTGGCAAAGTCAGTAAAACTGAAAGAAGTGTTAAGTTTCCCCCGCATATGGGAAGTAAAAAAATAATTTGGCAAGAATCAAGTATTATGTCTCCAACAGAATTTGAAAGAAGTCACTGTGGCAATATACATGAAGCAAGTGTTTGAAGTGGACACTTTTCCCTTTGTATTTTCTGATTTCCTGCATGGAACTTTTCACTGAATGAAAGGAATAAGATAATAAATATATATTTCACACATTTGCAATAAATCTCACAAAATGTAAGTAAAGTTACATCTTGAATCCTAGTTATGTACAAAAATCATGGGAAATGGATGCCACAGAAATCATGTCATGAGTTGAAATATTTATATATGGACATCAGCAAGGTATATTTGTGGGAGTCTGCATATATGTGGAATCTGACTTGAAAGTATTAAGCATTTTGCTTGATAGAATCTTTACACAGAAGTCACACATAGCAACATTGTGGTCCCTAAACATATATTGCAGCCACTGCTTATCACACATTCTCTTTTACTTATAGGTGTTTAAATTAATATATATTGAGTATATACATACATTTACATTCTAAAAGCTGTAACAAAATGAGAAAAGTTCAGTCAGCATTCATAGTCATGGTTATTAAGACAGTCCTTAACAACAGTAGTTTTAGTAACCATCATATGATATATTAACATTTGGTGTATTCTTTAGCATTAGAAGCATATGATAAGTTTTGACATTCATCTTTCCATGAATACAATGGCCTCACGTGCCAGCGATGTGTTGTCTTCTTAGGCAACCGAAAGCTAGCTATGTTTATTTGGCAACTCCCACTAATAAACAAAATGGAAAGGTTTGTTAAACAACAAACCAAAAACTTCTGCAAATAAAATATGTATTACAATTTTACCTTTAATATTGATGTCTGTTAATATTGATGTCATTGATAGAAATTCTGTTTACTGGGAATATAAGATTTCAGCTTCCTTTCTATTGCATTCATTGGCACTTCTTTGCACCTTTTGATATAGCAATTTTTTCATGACATTAAGTCATTCCATACCAGTCCCTGATTTTTCCGTATATTTTCCTAGATTTAAGACGACAATTGCATATTTAAATTCTTCATGAAAAAAAGCTTTCATTCAAGTACCAACATGCCTATAGTCTTCAGTCAGTGGTCTGGCACTGCTTGGCAAATCATGCTGCAGCTGCCAGGGCAGCTGCAGCATGACTTGCCAGGCAGTGCCAGAACCACTGATCAAGGCCTGTGACCATAGTATCGAATGAGTTAATGCTAATGCAACATCATGAAAAATGCCTGTCTAAAAGTGCAAATAACTCGCCGCTGAATGCAATAGAAAGGACATTCAATTCTTGAGAGTGTGTGATGAACACTAGCATGATTTAACCTGTCAAAGCTTGAACATTAATGACAGTGCACGCATGGAGTGGTGTGCTCTCCCTCCCATAAATATATGGACTTTTTTAAAGAAATAAAGTTGAATCGTTGATACCAAGGGTCGATTCTCAGCAATATGTTTGCATGATTATGTGGAGATACCACAGTCCATTCACAGCTATTCTTAATCTTCATTAAGATAGACAGAATAATAATGAACTATTGGACTCAGAAATAGCAGGAAGTCTATGGCACCTTTCTCAAAAGAAGTGAAAATTGAGTGGGGTTCCATGATCAGTTCCCCCAATACACATACATGTAACACACTCAGGTGCAGACCAGAGAGATCAGTCCCCTGACAGTATTCTATACAATTATTGCACTCGTATGGTACTGACACTTACAAAAGAATACCTTGCAACACAGCTGCAACTTCATTTGAACATAAGAGACTGCCATTGAACAAACTCCACCTGTCTCCAATAAGTGGCATTCCTGGAATTATACACATTAACTTTTCTCAAGTTCAGGTATCCAGCACATCATGTACTTTGTGAAAGCTTTTTTCTTTTATAGATAAAATGCTTTAACAGTGCAATTTTAAAATCATAAGACTATGATGGACATATTGACCCAGTGATACCATGTGTAGCATGCCACATGTGGTGTTGTGCACTCAAGAGTTCACAGATTCAGTACAAAACTGACATACCTGTACTGGATAGGCTACACTCATACTAGTGTAAGATGGAGGCCATAAGTGCATTAGTCATGAGTCTACCTGCATACTCTAAATGGTTCACCATCTCTGACCTTCAACAGTTGAAAACATATTGTCTGCACACATTGACAGACAACTTTACAATCAAACAGGTTCCTTTATACATTGTATATGTACATGTACTCAGATCACTGTCATGATTCAGTGGTCACCCTTTTGGAAAGCCCCTCTCACAAGAGGTCACCTCTCCTAAAAGACCACCTTTCCAATGCACCAAGAGTAACATTCCTATCAAATTATCTCTCTCTCTCTCTCTACAGTGGCCACCCATCTTCAAAAGCCACTTTTAGGGTGGCCTAAGAGAGGGGGTCCACTGTATAAATGAAAGAATGCAAGGAGAGACTATGGTGCAGTGTCTGTAGTGGTACTACCGTGCTCATCAACATTACAAGGGATGGCTGATTACTGTGCCAGGCATACACAGTGCAGAGGAGAGGGGCTCGTGGTGCTTTGCATGCACTAAAATGAGAACCAAGAAACCACAGTCTTTGTTTTGACAATGGATAGTAGACAAAAGACTGACGATACAGATTTTATGAGCCTTATATCTGCTGATGCATTTCCCCTTGAAATAATGATAAAAAGTTGACCCAGTTTCCATAAATACAGAGATACATGTATATACATCTAAGTTCACAGTGTAAAATATACAGACTCTCTCTACAAACTTGTTCCAGCAGTACCCCTAAGGGGCCTTAAGCCAGGGTATACTTGCAGTGGCATGCAGCATTTGATGTCATAGATGTCATCTGTTTCTTTTTGTGACTAATGATGATGATGATGACGACAGTGGTGGTAGTGATGATGATGATGATAATGACGATGATACTTTCTTGGCACTCTGCAGCCACAATACTTCTACATTGAATTGAGAAAAGCTGTTGCCTCAGTGTCCAATGGGTTGCTGTATAATCATCAATTTTCACGAGGGATAAATGTTTCCAAATTTTCCTGAGTGGAACCTACTCGCATATATTAAACTCATGAAAATTTGGTAGATTAAATGTAATAAACTCACATCACAACAGCATCTTTTACACAGTACTTTCATCCAAATATAGAAAGACACTTCCACACACACAAATGGGGAGGTCTCATACCCTTCACACTTTTTTGTGGTGTCAATTCGGGAAAACAAAACTCGCAAAAATCTCTTTTGAGGCCAATTCAGGAAATTTTATGCTCGGGAATGTAAATGATTATACAGGAGCCTCTTTGGTAACTGTACATTGTACGCTGCAGTGGAAAATTATCACAAAGTTCTCTATATATGCAAGGAAAGTGGCCTTTTAGACCATAACAACTATCAGTATGTAATCACATGCACACAGACTTTACGTGTCTTTTTTTTCCCCACGTGGTAGTCTTTCTGCACAAGAAAGATTAATTTCAGTGAACAACTGTATACAGAGTCATTCACATATGTTAGATTTTATGCCCCAGAGTGTTTGTCAAGATCAAAGATGAACAGGTTTGAAGTTATTCTACCATATGCACATGTGCTGCCTTGCTGTATCTTCTCCCTGATCAGCACCAAACATTTTTATGTGGACCCACCCACCACAGGTGGAAAAATACAAAACGAAAATGAACATACATGCAACTTATATATTATGTCAGTTACCATGGTTTTCATGGTATAATTGTATTCATATAGACACAATGCCCCAAGTAGATGTAAGTTGTCACAATTTTCATTTCTCATTTTACTTTCTACATGCCCAGGTTGCCATAGCGATTAACGGTAGCTATACATATACACCAATAGCAGCCCTGTATACTGTGTGGCGTCAAATGCAGTAAAAACTTCTTATACATCTGTTCCCTGCAAAATGTATCAGATGTCTGAATATGTCTTATACAGGAGTCAAATAGGACAGGAATATTTTTACTTTCAGTCCTTCAAATCTTGTGCCGTTATGTGAATATGTTGAATATATAAACATTATTATAACTAATAATGGTAAAAAAAAAATATATATAATCAGGCTTCATTGAGGTTTAATGCCCATCAGAATTTTATGTATGTTGTGATTGACACAAATGTGTCTTGGTAATAGGGTAAAATGAGACAGCTCTATGGATGGACCAGCCAAGATGTGTGTACAATTAGAGCACTGCTGCTTTGATTGACCTTCCAAATAAAGAATCACTTTTGACACTGGTAAGCCCACCCTGAGAACTCTTGACACAAATATACAGTTTTCAAGTAACCACAATCTCTCTGTGGCGGTCAGTGTGGATAGAGATTAATTTGTCACTAGCATCGACATGTACCCAGGCCAGCTGGTTTATTATCTGTCATAAAGGATAACAATTAATAACAATATATCCCTGTGAACAAGGGGGCTAAATGTAAACCTCCCTGATGTGGTGCAAGTGCTCTGGAGAATCTGCATCCACCATGGGCAATATGTTACAAAACATGATATACATGTAATCAGTTTAGACCAGAGTCTAGTACATCACAAGAAATTGTATCACAGACCTGATCCAAACAACGCAGACCACAGATTTTGCACACCACAACACAGGCAAAACAGTGCCTGTTTTGTAGTTATTTTATTTTCCAAAATCAGATTAAAACAGACATTTTACATGAACTCAGTGGATGGTTGGCTGGACAGTGCTGTCCCCTGTTGACTGAAAGAAACATTACAATATCCCTCGCCAAGCCATGTGCCATTCTGGCTGCTTTACAGTCACTTTCACCAACTCAACAAATTTTCCAATTTCTGTGGCAGACTTGACAAACACATACAGCAAGCCCACTTTCCCCAAAGTCAACTGTCTACCAGGCTTATCTATATACTTTCAAAATATTAATAATTGCCCATTTGGCTGACCCTTCTGTGGAGGTACCACAGTAGCCAAGATAGGAACAAATACAAGGGGCTTTAACAATTTTTGGCATCTCATTGGACATAAATAAATACAAAAATACAACAATGTATCATAATCTCTCAACATGGGTTAATTGGCATCCCTAACAAGACACAGGCTAAAGGTTTGGTCAAACACCATCTTTACATCAGGGAAAAAAAAAAGGCCCAAGGTACATGTATTAACATAGAATTTTTTAGCTGCACTCGGTACATCAGCAAAAAAAAAAAGGCCCAAGGTACATGTATTAACATAGAATTTTTTTAGCTGCACTCGGTATATCAGCAAAAAAAAAGGCCCAAGGTACATGTATTAACACAGAATTTTTTTAGCTACACTCAGTGTATGTTGGGGTGGGCACCTGATGAAACATTCCTACAGTAATAACAACCAGGTATGGTTCATGTAACCTATGTCATTTAGGTGTAGTGATTTAGAATAAATTACCAAATAACTTCAGAGAAGTAATGCTTCAAAAACATTAATAAAATAAATAAAAATTAAAAAATGAACTGTTAATTGTCAATGAACGGGACATCCCACAAGGTGGGTACACTTTCTGCTCAAATGCAATGAACTCTCTCGATCAGATTTAAATCACAGCCTTTCACTCTCATCATTTTTTCTGTGAACTATAAAGATACATATTTACCACATGGCTGTCACACAACTTTTTTCTCATGCACTTCAAGTGCATCTTGTTTTACTTATTCTACTCATTGATCAAGAGCGCTGATGGCTCATGTTCACTATTTTTGTTACCAGATCTGACAAGATACTCATTTGACTCTGTGACACTCTGGCCATAGATTGGTAAAAACTACTGTTTTCCTTCCTTTTGAAGACTTTTATTTCCCCTGATCACCAGTGGAGACCAGTAGTAGCCATAGTTTGCCACAGATAGCCAGTTTGCTCACCTGCTAACCCAGTTTTGATGAAGCCAACTCCTATAGACTTCTGTCAGGACTGAAGACTGTGCTTTGCCAGGACATTTTTTTAATACCAGTAAGCCTCACCACTGACACGAGAGACGGAAAGTCCAAATTTAGCACCAAATGGTGACAATACATATTTTGGCCAACAGCCATTGAATTGAGGTCAAGGCACGAGCTAGACTGCTGTCAGGTCAATGAGTATGTACCACAAGCAGAGCAAGAATAAAAGCTTTTACTTGTGGATGGCCAAAATTGAAAAAAAAAACAAAAACAAAAAAAAAAACAGCTCTTACTTTGGTAATATTTTTTTTACTAGTTTGGCAAATTTTCAACAAATAAATCGTAAATATTGGCACTGGATGTTGCAGACAAGTTCATATGGCTGGATATTTTTTTTATCATAGCTGTCCAGTGGTCATCATTTTTGCCATGTACCACCTGGTTTATCCACTAAGTCCAGGCACAAAATGTGACAATGACACATATGACCTGGATCCAAAAGATGACAAGGACACTTTGATGCACACACATAAATAAGAGATGGAAACCAAGTTTATCTTCTTTAGGCTGTACTGAAATTTTCATACTGATCCCTTGTAACATTAACTGATGAAATAGAATATTTTCCAACCAACTTTTCACTGTAATTTTGAGCCTGCAATACACGTAGTATAAACAGGATATTATTCTTAATCGCCTGTCTATTATGATCAAGTACATGTAAGTAGAAAACCACATTTTAATACTGGATCACATTTGTCAACATGGATAAGCTCAAGAACTTCGATGGAATTAAGTGCGTGGCCAGCTCTCCCAATATATCACCAAAGTGAAGAGCATGAGTGCGCATGACCACGTATCTTCCATGTATTTGTCATAAACTCTGAAAATGGAATGTAACTACATGGAATACAGAAAACTAAATAAACAACTTCTAGTTAGGAAAGCTCTCTGCCTGTCCTTTAGTTAGGGCCATTTCAAAATTGTCGTCAGTTTCAAAAGTGTACATCGAGTTCATGTATCCCACCTGCCTAAACGTAAACCTGGTGCCAGAAGTCGATTTTGACCTAGATACTGATCACGACTTCGACATTTAAGGGGAAATGGTGCACAGGTTATGCCACAGAGACTTATACAGGACAAAACCCTTCTTCTCATTTGCTCAATAAAATATGTTTAAAGCAGGTTATGCAGCCCTGGTCCTGTGCATGCTGGTCATAAGGATGACAATGTTGAGCAACCTTAATGCAAAAAGGGAAGGATGTAATGCTGTGAAAGACTGACTGGTTCAAAGGTACACATGAAAAGAAAAAAAATTAAAGAGAAACTCATTCTACAACCCAAAGGCAAGTTCTTGCCCCAGTATCCAAGCCTGTTCCAAAAAAAGGGGGACAGCACCAGGCATGAGAGACTTGTATAGCCACCAGGGGGCAGTACCATCAACCTACCACTCCTAATCAACCAGTTATGGATATGGGATATGAGCAGATAATTGAACAACTGACATGGTATCCAAGAAATATGGTAACAATGTCACAGAGCAAACTGGTCAGTGAAACACGAAGCACAAAATGCCATTCAAGTTGGCAGGTTAGCATGTTGTCACTGCAAATATATAACTTATATTGTTTTAGTATTGTTGTGAAAACAGACTCCAGACTCCCCGTTATGAGACAACAAATGGCTAGATTTTACGTTTGATGCTCACATGTGCTTCAGAAGCTTTGTGTTGAGGCAGGCACAAAACAAATATGAAATACATTAGCCAATTAGCAAAATATACACTAGTCTTCTACGACACCATTGCATACCTTCTTTGTTAATTAAATCATTCTGTGTGTCTTGTGATGTACGTAACAACTTTATCTATACAATATAAATAATACATTGACTCCTGTAGTCTATGTACAGTAAATCTATGGCACATACAGATGCATCATCATTTTTTGTCCACCCATAAAAGGTATCGGCAAGGCAAAGTGCTACCGTGATTTGTAAACCAAATATTCAATCAAAGTAATCATACACCACATCTTAAAAAATAATGCAAGATACATTTCAAACCTTTATTTGCACAATATAATTCATTCAATATTAAGGCTGCATCAATACTTATCAATAATTTCTGGTTCTTCAAAAAAGTTGAGCATTAATAAACTGATCAATAAGACTATGAGCGCAATAAGGAAAGCTGTTGAAAGGAGAACCTCTCTCCACACGGTCCTCTTACCTCAGGACACACTATACCTAACTTTGACATATACTTACGCATATTTAAGAGAAACATGGTATATTTATTTAAGTTCTTTGTTTCAAGACAAACTTTGTATATTAGGATTCTTCACATGAATAGCTTTCCTTCAAGTGCTGACATGCCTGGTCTTGGCTTAGTGGTTTGTGCATTGCCTGTCAAGTCCTCATACTACTGGCCCTACATTTTTGCAGTGCCTAACAGAGCATAACTTGCCAGGCAATGGCAACACCACTGACCAAGGCCTTTAGTATCACTGTACTGAAGGTCTTAAAGCTATTCGTTCAACACACTTAGAGTACACATGATTCAATACACTGTGTAAAGCAGAAGAAACATTCAACTGGTTACATCTGCAACAGCCTGTATCCATTTGCAATGACAAACGTATCACTGACTGTTGGTTTTCTTCATGCTGACTGGTTGTCTATGGTTTTCCCATAATGCATTGACTGACCCAAAGAATGCAATGACAGTTAAATTAAGTATTGTAAGCTAACCAAGTGGTAGGGAAGGAGGCTTTCACAACATTGAAGTTATGCGAGTTTTGTAGCTTTTCAATTGTGCTACTGTTTATTTGACAGCCAAGACTACATAAAGTTGTTACTGTTGAAAAATGGGGAATGATCACAGCAAAAAAAAAAAAAAACCAAAAAAAAAAAACCCTTCTCAGATGGACCCACTACAGATAATGGCTACACAGAGTATGCACTTTTGTCAAATGAAGAGTTCAGTGGTTCATTTCTCCAAAGTGTTGCTGCTGTCAACTGCCCAAAATATTGTCAAAATTGTGCTGTATAATCATTTACATTTCCCAAACCATCCAGTTTTCTGAATTTTTCATAATGTAGAACCAACTTTTACTTCTTTATTTGTGTCAACAACATAGAAAAAAAAATCCTGTGCCAAATACTGCACAATGTAAGACCTGTGGAAAAAATTGTGAATATTCATCCCCCTGAAAAATAATATTCATAAATATCCAGTATTCTCTTGGTATATGTATGCTAATGACAAATGTTTTGGTCACAACTTGAAAAGACATGTTTATGAAATGTACCCTCAATGTATAATATGACTGTCAGTGATATCTGTTTAAGAATTAAGAATGTTGCCCTCTTCTGGTTCCAGACGACGGACGCGGTGGCCTCTGTTGGGGTCTCTGAGCATTGTGACTGGGTGTGGGTGCTCCTTGCTGTCCCCTGTTAACTTGTAAGTCTTCTTTATCTCTATGATAATTATCAGTCCTGGCTCTGTGTGCATATTGTCCACTACCTGTTCTTCCTGACATATAATTATCCTGATGGTAGTTTCTGAACTTTGGTTGTGATCCTCCTTTATTTGAATCTACCTCCTGAGAATACCTATGTATATTAACATCCTCACTTACCGCATTACGTTCATGCTCACTGGAGCGACAACGACCAGGTTTATTGTCACTCCAACTTCGCTCATAATTGTTTCCCCACCCACGGCCTCTACCTCTACCTCTACCCCTACCCCTCCCAGGGGACCTTCCCCTGGAACCCCCCCTGCTTGCATCATTATTCATTCTTCTATTTCCAACCTGTCTCTCATCTGTTGGACTCACATGTTCAGCTCTCTTTTGACCCAGTCCTCCATCTTTGACCAGCATATGTGGGACACTAGAACGCCTATCTTGTTCCTTCGACTGATTGTCCTCAAAGCTGAGTTTACGATTAGCTTTCATAGGTGAACTGCCAGAACGAGGCCGCATGCCAGACTCTGGAGAAAAATGTACATTTCCTCTCTGTGACGGAGGGGACCTACATACATCTGCAAAACTGGTGCCCTTAGCCCTCGAGTCCTCCAACCTTGCCCAGTCTCCTCCATGCTCACTGTGACTGGACATACTATCTGAATCATATTCATGCTCGGAGCCCAATTTGAACAAGACCTGGTCACTGTGTTCAGATTCTCTGCGAGTCCTTTGATCCCCAGCAGCACTTACTCCTGGGTACATCATATACATGTTTCCTGGGGAGACCTGTTTGTTTGCCCAGTTACTGTGCCCTGGCTGAGGGGATGTACGTGGTGGGGTCACTTGATTGGATAAAAGTCCCTGTGCAGAAATCTGATTTGCTGGTACCCCACCATGGTATGCAGGACTGCCAGAAGATAAGGCAGGAGGAATTTGATGAGATGCAACTCTCTGTGGAGGTATCTGATTGGCTAGTGCCCCAGTATGATACACAGGGCCAGTAGGGTGTACTGCATGATTAAATGGTCCATTCTGGGTCTCTGGAATGAGTGACTGATCTGGAACATAAGGCAAGTTGTTGACAGGATAATTTGCTGGTGCAAAGGATGGCTGTGATTGGCTGGACTTGAGGACAAATGGGCTTCTTCCTTGGGCAGATCTGACCATGTCCGGTGACACAGGATAAACAGGTGGCTGATTGGAAGTAACCTGAGGGCTTCCCGAATGACTGGAGTATCCACTCTTTAAGGTGTCTGTTGAAGAAGAACTGGACTTCTGAGTCACATACACTGGACGAGGCGGAAGTGCGAAATAGACTGACGGACCTGGTGCCAAGCTTTTCCTTCCTGACACCACGCTGGCCCACTCACCTTCTGCATACAAACATATAACAGCATTCACAATACAGTTTACATCATTCTGCAAGATGTTCATCGCAGTTATGCCCATTCATATAATAACTTTATGAAAACTGTTTCACTGTAAATTATAGCAGTTTTGTGTTGCAGGCTTCATAAGACACTTGTTCTGTGGAATACTGTATTACAACCAGGAATGAATTACATGTAGCTAAGTCACTGAAACAAAACTTTTTATTCTTGACACATTTAAAATGCTTATTCAATCGAAAGTTACTCCTTATTTTTTTCCCTTGATATGATTATACATGTTTTGGAAAATCTTTTATAAAGGCCTACTTTTTGCATAGTCTTTATTGATGTTTACCTTTTACATAACAAAATACATGTAGCTTCAAACTCAAACAGTTGTTGCCGACAGACCGGATATCCCCTGCTTGGGAAAAATGTGGGTCTTGTGACCTTGAAAATGAGGTCAAGGTCATCAAATGTAATCAGGTTAAAAAATAGTGCCAGTGTTAAGGTTAATTTGAGCTTGATGCAGCCAGTGAATCATGAGGTATTTTGCTCACAAGGGTTCTCCTACAGACAGACAGCAGGCAAGTCAGATAAACCAAAAAAAGGAAAACCCCAATACTTCATTTGCTGAGAATATACTAAATCACTGACCTGTCTTGACATCTAAAGCTGGTATTGCATTCTCTAGGTGTCTCTGTCCCCAGGCTCCCTGCAGGGCAGGACTGCTCTGACTGTGCATGAGGGCCTTACGGGGATTGGGAACTGGGGCCACAGGGACATAAGTGTTGCTCAAGCTGTCGGGCGGGGACACTTCCTCTTTCAAGGTCAAGGTCACGGTCTTCTGAGTAACAGCACTGGGGTCACTAGGGTTAATTTCATGAGTGAATCGTGTGCTTTTGGGCTTCTTGACTTTGTCCTGTAATATAAACATCAAATTTTCACCAACTTATATTCAAAATTCTTACATTAGCATTATATGATCTAACTTTTTACTCTACAGTGATGGGAGCGACTGACATAGACCAGATAACAAACCACAGAATACTGGACATTCACATTAACTGTGGTACTGCTTTAGTCCATATCACTCAACCTGGCAGTTTCTGAATGTATAGGCAGATCCCTTTTAATATCAAACAGGACAGAATGTGTTGTTCTTCTTGTAAAAAAAAGGGACTTGGAGATAATTATTTGTTTAAAAAGTCAGTCATCTTCTGTAAACACACAATTACAGACCTGCCAAACTTGAAAACCCCAAAAGTGTAAAATATAATCCCAAAAAGTGACCAATTAGCTGACAAAGTGTACAATACATTTTATACTTTATGAGTTACTTGCAACTGAAAATGAGTTTTTCTTGCACATTTTTATGTGTCCTAAATTATATTTGTTGAAAAATGTCTGGAAATGTATCCATAGGATTTTTTCTTTATGAATAGATCAACATGGAAACTGTACTGCAAGAAACTCCATTGTGAATTTCTATAGGTGTCACAACACTGTATTATTGGTAAGCATTTCACTATAATTTGTTCACTTTATTGCACTGTACCTATACTTAGTGCTGTAAGCATATATTGCTGAGAAAAAAAAACTTGCAAATTTTCAATTCAAAGTCATAGGTGTACAAGGGAGCTGAAAAGCATACATTGTATGACTAAATCTTACAAGTTGGCAGGTCTAATGAGCTTGATATAAGAAGGATTCATCATCTATTTGGAGTACATGTACAGCGTTCTTTATTGCTACAAATGTTAAATGAAAAGTGACATCTTTGATCTATCAATACACCTGTATCGAGAGACATTAAGTTGCAGGTTTTGTATTCTAGTACAAGTGCATGTGAGAATGGTCACTCCTTCAATACACTTGAGTTTGAAAACTGAGCTAACAGCCCATTTTTTTTCCATCATGCCCAGCATCACATCATAATGTGCTATATTCCTTTGGTCTCCAATGTACAATGTACAGGGGTATTTATTTGCATTATTGATCATCTAGATGCATTTTACACATCAGTGGTACTCTGAAGCACAAATGTTACTAAAATGGGGAGAAGTGGGTGCACAAACATTTTGTACCCTGACATAAATTTTCAAAGACAGACTTAACATTTCAATCACTTTCAAGAACTATCAGAATTTTACAGATTTAACTCATTCCATCCTAATGAGTCTTTTCCCACTGATATCTAAATGTCATCTGTTAACTGTATTTTACTAATTTAGGGGTTATTTTTCAAAATTTTGAATGAAACTTGCATGGAAGTTCATTCCAAATTATATGCCCATGGTCAACAGCTTTCCTTGTCGCACTCTACGTGTATTGATCACAGAGCGCGCCAAGGAAAGCTGTTGAATCGGTCTCCTATCAGGGTGGAATGAGTTAAAGGCCTAGAAAGATTGACCTAAAAATACAGGACCTGAGAGGGGTTGATACATAAGGAAATGTGAGAGCTCTTACCTCAAAAGTGACGGCACACTCCACGGTCAGATGATCAGCCCCCGAAACACACCACTTGTCCATCACAAAAGGGGGCTAAACAGTCACACAAAATGAGTTAAAACAAAACTATACATCCACATATAGGTAGAATACATATACACTACACAAAGGCCATGTTTATCAGTGACCACATCATAACCAATTATAGTATGGATGTTTACATGTATGTTAACTACATGTAGAAGAGTATTTCACAGAATGTCAATACTAATAGCATGTAAAATTGCAAGAATTTAAACAATTTTTTATGAAATAGTAAAGGACAGTATAATTCATGCATACAGGCATATTCTTGTTTGGCAACTTACATGGACAACCTTGGTGTTAACATCTTGAAGTCCATCCTTACACGTGAAGATGATCTTCTTGATACAAGTGAGAGCACTGTAGTCTGTGCTGTCTTCCTGGTCATCATCATCAATCTCCATGTACATCTTCCACTTGAACTCCTGACCAAGTCAAAATTATACAAAATTAAGGACCGTCTTATATCTAAATTGCTCTGAGAGGATACAGTCACTTCTGAACCATAATTTCTTTAGGTCTCATTGAACTTATCCACAGGAAAGGAAATATCATACATATCATGTACTGTAATGTGTAATAGATCAGTTGACTGAAATGTCCCTGTCTTAGCACCCTTGGCATAATGGGCTATTTGCAGATCACATCCACAGATGAAATGCAGGGCTCTTTGAAGAATCACCTCTCTGACTTCCCTGATTTGATCAATAGGACACTTTATATCAAACTTGTGTAACTCTGCAGAATTTACAAACTGGATGAATTGGATAGAATTTGAGAGTCTATAGAAATAAAACTGTAAAGAAATTATATAAATTTACTGTACCTAATATTTCAGAATAGCTTGGAAGTATTCCTGCTTTAACAATGACCTGAGCCGCACAACTAAGACTATCAACAGATTCCTGGGAGTAAGATCTACTCTGTGCCACAGCTGCCTGAGTGACACATCTTTAGACATTTTAAGATCAATGAAATACGAGTCCAACAAACTGAAAGCAATGTCATATCAAAGTTTGTCATGTACTTCTTACCGAAGACTTGGTACCTTTCCTAATATGAGTTCCAAAGATGAGGGTGAATGTCTGAGTCTTGTACACTGGTGATGTGGTGCGTTTGTTTGGTGTGTTCTATGGCAAAAAGACAGTGAAGATCAGAATGAAATAAGGTTTATATGAACATACAATGGGCATATTGTGCTACCTCAGAAACAGTTTACAGCTAAAAAATTAAGCACAACTGTACGTAACTTAGCAACTCTTGAACTAGTATTCACAACAAAATTTGTGCTCATCTGAATTATAACAAGAGGACTGTGACAGTCCTGTACTCTTCTGAATTACAAAAATGACTCCAGATTCAAATTCATCACAATGATTGTCAAGTTCCAGCATGTGCCAATTTCTCAGAGAAAAGAATGATTCAAGTGAACAGATTTCCTTAGAACTTTGCATGCAAAGCATGGAAAGAAATGCTGTTGATACCATCTTTGATTTAGTACTGAGAGGGTGAACAGAAATACACAAGTAGGCTTACCAGTACATCTACGGTTTCAGGTACATGTAGACATACAAGTACATGCAAGCGTATAAGCACATGTAGGCTTGCAAGTATATGTAGGCTTACAAGCACATGTAGGCTTGCAAGTACATGTACACTTATAAACACATGTAGGCTTACAAGTATATGTAAGCTTACAAGCACATGTACATGTAGGCTTGCAAGCACATGTAGGCTTACAAGTACATGTAGGCTAACAAACATGTGTAGGCTTACAAGTACATGTACACTTATTAGCACATGTAGGCTTGCAAGTACATGTAGGCTTACAAGCACATGTAGGCTTACAAATATACATAAGCTTACAAGCACATGTACATGTACATGTAGGCTTGCAAGTACACATAGGCTTACAAGCATGTGTAGTCTTACCAGTACACTAAGCTTACAAGCACATGCTTATGTAGGCTTATAAGAATGCTTACAAGTACATACAGATTTACACACATATGTATATGTTTGCCTGCAAGTACATGAAGGCTGACCAGCTGGCTTTGATGTTAAGTTTACAATGTTGTAACTTTTGTCCATCTCCCTTTCATTTGTTGAGTGCACTTTTACCTTTTGAAACAGTTATCAATTACATGAACATCCTCTGTATCTCCAAACAGCATACATGTATACTGCAGTGAGCCTCGCTGCATGTATTACTATCAGAATATGAAAAGTTGCAAGTTTTGAAGATTTACAACCTCTTAGTTCTCTTTTCTTGAAATAGGTTTATTGAGGAGAGGAAATCAATCACCAATTATGGTTGAAAAAGCAGAAATACCATCATCTATGAAAAACTCTACTATCACTAGACAAAGAACAATCAGAAATCCCACACTGCCATCATGAGAAAGTTCTCTCAGCTGTTGTAGCACAAATATTTTTGACAAACATTCTTTTTTCCATCATAAATATCATAAAACTCTTCTGAAGCAATCACTGTATATAACAAACAATGCAATCTTCTAGATTATTTTTTATCTTAATTGTCATGCATTCACTTTTGTTTCACAACATACAACATACCAACATGTAAATAGTTACGATTCTTTAGATAGAGTAAATATTTTCCATCTCACTGAAGGGCATTCCAATTCACAAACACATTTTGTACCATTTTGTTTTGCAATGTTATTTACCTACATATAATCTTTCAGTCACAGTACTTTTGTTACAATGTGCCATCTACCATACATTCAGACTTACCAAAGGTAATGGGGGGAAATTGAGCAATCTGTAATTATGTGCTTTCAGCAGTTCAATCTCGGTCTACAGATAAACACAACAAAACAAGGCATTTATTAATACATGTACATGGGACATCAAACAAAGGAAGACAAGATAGTTATATCTGTGGACATTTTATGCATTATAGATGCCTACATGTACATGTTCACAGTCTGGTTGACAGTGGGGACCCTTGATGCTGCAGGCCAAGCATTTTGTGATGATCAAAGACACTGGCCAGAATCTGGACACTACATGTACACACAGAATTACAAAATACAGGTACTACCACGTTTCCGTCGGGGTCCGCGTATTCCTTGTAACCATGACAAAGAGCAAGTTTTGTTTTTGCAAGGCTTTGCAGGTCAAAAAAATTATTTGAGACAATAATAAGCTACAAACAGGCAATAACATGTTCTAAGAATGCAACATCAAACATACTTTATACAGTTTACTGCACTTTAGTTGGAAAATATTATAATGATTACATCATTTTCGGGAATTTTCATACAAAATCAGTTTGTATGTTAACCCATTGTCACGTCAAAATTTACTTTTTCATATCAGTACAAAATAAAGCTATCATTTTTTTTATATTCAATAGTCATTTTGGTACATAAAACTTACAATTGGTTGCATGATAAAGAAAAATAAACATTGCTTCAATATTTAGAACTTTACATAAAAATCACCAGACACAGGCTGCAAATCTGTTGAAAAAGCCTAGACTTGAAAGAGTTAAATGCATCGCTAGCACATTGTACACAAGTGATCTGAGAGTGTCTGGATGTCTCTTTAGCATATTTCACAGCAACTAAAACTGCAGGACATAACAACTGAAGTTTAATGCTCTACAATAGACAGTGCTCCTAACTTACATGAAGATCTATCCGGTGTCCAACTGATGTGATGCCCATGGCCTGTAGGTCTGCTTGTGTTAACAGTAACAGTCGTTTCCCAGTGATGTTGTTCTTCAGAAATAAGTCGCCATACTGTACCAGGTCTATAGAGTGGTGACCTTACAACAAGTTACATGAGATGCTTATACTCTCTCAAAACATATTGCACAAAGGCTACATCTTTTGTGCACAAAAGTTGAATACAATTTTGGAACAAAGACCTTGCATTCACAATAAAAACATAATAATAAAAAAAACAAACAAACACTTGGTCAATGTGCAAATGAGTTCGATGTAAGTTACACAATTGCCGATCAACTGGTACTCACATGGTATAGTAATTACATGACCACTACCTGCTAAAAATTGAATTTAGGGACAAATTGTGTGATCTTCAGTGATAGGTTTTACTCTTATTGGATGGTGAAGCTTCACCAGAATTTTATTAACCCTTTTCTGATCAGAATTAAACTGCATCAATAGGTTGTCTCAGTGCAGGTTACGCATAATTATGTTGAAATGTTGAACAAACTCTGGAAAATTTTATGTCTGTGCATTGCTAATATTCTTACCCTGTGCACATCTGCTACCATGAGGAGAATCTGTCACTCTAGCTATGTTAGTGGCAACACTAGCCAAATCCTACAAAAACTTCAAAACGGCTGATAAAAGTAGCCATTTGCTACTAAAATTTCCCAAAACTTATTCTTAAGCAGAAATTTAAACAGATTATTTCAAGTCTGTGTAGGTCTTTCCTAGATATAATGGAACATTGGCTACAAACTTTACAATCCTAGTGCTAACCTGACTCTAGGGACTAAGTAAATGATTATCTTAATAATTATGTAGCCGCATGTGTTTCAATTGGATCGCAGGCAAAAGATCACACTTACCATCGAGTCCAAGCTGCATAATCCACTGGTACTAAAAGCAGATAATGTCAGGAATGAAATATTCAATTTTAACTGATTTTTGCTTGGTGTACTGTATAATCATAAATTTTTGCGAAGGATAAATATTCCTGAATTTTCCAGGGTAGACCCTATTCGGGAAATTGATATCGTGAAAACTTAGGGAGAATAAATCTAATCAAGTCACAACACAAAATATCTTTCACATAGTACTTTGCTTAATAAACAAGGATCGTTTAGGCTCTAATGTGTTTACATGACTAGCTTTTTTGGTACTGACCACATACACCTCCTCCCAGGAGTTTGCACTGCAACTACATTTTTTTGTACTGAACAAATCCACCTCCTGCTGCTATGTGCTTACATTTTAACTATATTTTTTGTACTGACTGTATACCCTCCCTGCCATGGGTTTATATCATAACTATTTAGTGTACTCACCACATCCACTTCCCGCCAGGTGTTTACATCATGTGCATCAAGGTTCTAAATTGAGACAAAAGTTATAAATATTGGTACACAACTTCACCATATTGATTATCACAAAGTACATTTTTTAAGAAAAAACAACAAAATGAAGATCGTTTATATACAGTATGCACTGAGTTAGCCATTTTATATGGAAAGGGGTGCTAAATTCCCATTTCTTCACAAACGGTAGAATGAGTGATCTATACAGTTTACACTGTTCATGAACATACTGAACACGCATTATTCTCTTGATTTCTTTATTGACCTAAGTTGATTAATTACTATAAATTTACATTTAATACATCGAAGTTATGATTACTTGAGATAAAAGTTTGTACACAAACTCACCACAACTTTAAACTGTTGCTCAAGATCCTTTTCTCTTTCTTTAAGTTTCATCTCTCGTTCCCTCAGTTCCTTCTCTTTGCGACCCAAATCCCTCTCTGCCTTCTTGAGTCTGTCCAGGGTGGCTTGGATTTCCTGCCTGGAATAATAAATGTAACTGTGTGCTGCCTACTTATAGCTCCATATCATGCTGATCCATTTATTCCTACATGTACTTGTGCAACTACTGTCCTAGAGCTGGATTTGATAAACCTTTGTGCACAGTTTGGACTGCAACATGTCCTTAAGTACTGCATTTTGTGTAGCAAAGTGCTCCTTTCTTAGCAACAAAAAATTTCCAACTGTGATGGCTTTCCATACAACAGACATGCCCCTTCAAACTGCAGTTTTCAGAGAAGTACAACCTGGCCTTGGGTCCACCTAGTGATAACATAGAGAACTAACTGCTGTTCATGATTCATTCTGTCTCCCACCTGGCTGGATTGGTGTGAAACAAATTTGTATTCATTCCACATTTGACAGCGTGTTGCTGTTTTTAAATTCATACACAACTTGCAGTATGTTTTACCTGCATATTATCCTATTTCTCATACCCCCATGAGAAAATGAAACCTAATATTATTTGCAATAAAAAAAAAAAAAAAAAAAATACAAATATTATTTGCAATACAAAAAAGACAAGGGATATAGAAACAGGCATATGATATGCCAGTTAATACTTTCCACCTCATCTGGGACTGAGGGGACTGTTGTTTACATTACATGTGCAAACAGACATGCCTTCAAAAATACCATTTTGCTATACGTGACAAAGCTGGACTGACTACAGATGATTGTCAATCAAAGCAGGGTAGTAGTTGCAGTATGATGTGAAATACATCTCATATTCAATGTTAGTATTGTTATATTACACCTCTTGCACTTGATACCCGCTAGAGATTTTTGGTCTCATATAGTGGCCATTTCAAATGCCAGGGTATTTGACCCAATGTAATGTGCAACTAGAATCATATAAATGTAGATGTCTACCTCTGTGGACTGCCTGGGAAAAAATGATCTGCAAGTTGTCACTCGAATTAAAATGATTGGACCTCAAACACAACTATCTACATATATCCTGACATTAAATTCAATATTACTACTTGAGCGGATACCTAACATATGTTTGTAGCATTCCCTGTCTTAAGTCTGTATAACAGAGGCTGCTATATGTTGGGTCACAGAAGACACATTTTAGCATGAAGCAAGGGGAGTGGCCCCTCTACTTGCAACACAATACAGTATTAATGTAACTGATGTGATCCAGACACAAATCAATTCCAGACTCTCTCAGGTGAGAGATGTCTCATACTGGACATTCCAGAAGGCATATTTAAGGATGAATCTTCCACAGTTAATGGAGTAGTCACATTAAATCAGGAGGTACCTGATGCCAGTTTAAGCTGTGGGAGCCGTTATACAGTGCACATTAACTGGAGGAGGCATGTAATACCAACTTTAGGCCCTGTGAGCTGTTACACATTAAACATTACTGAAGGAAAGTTATGCAAACTTTAGGCCCCAGGGCTGTCACGTTACAAATTAACTGATGTGGTATGTGATACTTTAGGCCAGATGGGTTGTCAAATGTTACACATTAACTGAGGTGGTATGTGATCCTACTTTAGGCCCTGTGAACTGTTACATGTTACATATTTACTGAGGTGGTATGTGATCCTACTTTTGGCCCTGTGAACTGTTACATGTTACATATTTACTGTGGTGGTATGTGATCCTACTTTAGGCCCTGTGAACTATTACATAGTTACTGAGGTGGTATGTGATCCTACTTTAGGCCAGATGGGTTGTCAAATGTTACACATTTACTGAGGTGGTATGTGATCCTACTTTAGGCCATGTGGGCTGTTAAATGTTACACATTAACTGAGGAGGTATGTGATACTTTAGGTTAGCTGGGCTGTCACATGTTATACATTAACTGAGATGGTAAATTATCCTATTTTAGACCCTGTGGACTGTTACATGTTAGACATTAACTGAGATGGTACATTATCCTACTTTAGGTCCTTCAACCTTTTCAAATGGAATTGGGCTACACTAAATGATGGACATGTTTAGTTTTTATGCTTCTAATTTCACAAATGGATCTGTACATGCATAATAGTCATCCCAGTAAATGGACACTTTCCCTTCTCACAAGTTGAAATACTGCTAATGAGATCATTGACAATGGCCCTTACGTCCACTCCTCCTTGTGCAGATAGAAGGAATCAGTCTCTCCTTGCAGGGTATCTGCAAAAAACAAAAGAAGAAGAAGATAACTTTCCATTTCAATGCAATCTTAATGGCCCTTAGTATTACTTTGTTTTCAAGACACTGGACAGCTGCAGATGTGCTATTTCTGAAGAAAGGTCAACAGAGATTAGAAGATACACATTTGACAAAAAACAATGTGTAGCAGGAGAAAGTACATCACGTGACCAGACCAATTTTAACATTGTCACAGAAAGATGAACTCAACTGTGATAAAAACAAATTCCTGATGTAAATAAAATAACAAAGTACACATAGTTAAAAGTCAAACATCACGGAACGTCTCTGCCATACATCTTCTTGAACACAATGACGGACATGTAATAACTTGACTACAAATATGATCTGATAATGCACCACTGATTGCGATGTGTGCAGAGAACATGGCCACATTCTGCAACAACAACTGAGAGCTGATTCTCCATTGACAAACATGGGGAACCACTTTTAAATTCAGGTCGCAAAAACATGTTCCTCAATACTGTTTGTAAATTGCCATAACTGGATCATATTTCCGTCTCTCTCTCTCTCTCTTGTGGGTAACTGTATTACCTTAACCTCTTTAAGTGCCGAATTTAGGACTGAGTCAACAGCTTTTCTTGGCACATTGGGTGCAATGAGCGCCGAGAAAAGCTGTGGACCTGGGATAGTTTCTCTGAAACTATAGGCATGCTGGCACTTGAATGAAAGGTCTTTTCACAAGGAATATAAAATTGAGATCCTCATGATAATTCAGACTAGTCTCATGATAATTCAGACTAGTTTCACTTTAGTACATCGAATTTAGACGTGATTGGCACTGAAAGAGTTAAGAGCAAGCACGACATCAAATGTTAAAATCTTGTGTCTGTCTTGCATACTGTCAATCAGAAAGATACAACTCAGCTGGGGATTGGTCCTAATGTATTAATGTCAGCTGGTAGCTTATTAACAAGGCAACATTGTGCTGAATGATAATGGAAATAGACCACTTTTCTGCACCTTAAAAAAATGGAAAGTAGACCTGCCTATCTTAAAGTCCCCAAATAGCACAGGTTTTGGTGAAAATGTAGAAGTGATCACATTCTTATATCATTATTAAAGAAACTTTGCTCTCAAATAGAGAAAGATTTTTTACAGGAAATGTGACACTATGTATTTTGTGAACATACTGGCTCACAGAGTCAGATTTGCAGGTCTCAGAAAGGTAGAATATGAACATACCATCAACTAGCATTTGATCAATGCTGGCCAGAATCTGCTTGAAGGAGGGTCGCTCTTTGGGTTCCAGAAGCCAGCATTCCTGCATCAGATGTGCAAAGCTCTTTGGGCATGTACTCGGGATCACTAACCTCTGTTGGAGAACAGGATACAAGAACCTTTATTTGTGTTTTTTTTTTTGTAATTTATATTTCTAGCAAGGTAAAGTTCAGTATGTGCCTTAGTTTGTATTTGGTTCAAGGAAAGAAGCACCAAAGCCTGCACTCTGGACATGTAACACACTGAAGTGATTTATTTGGTAACTACTACCTATCGCACACAGACTGAAACATTTTAACACACTGAAGTGATTGGGGGGGGGGGGGTACCTACTAAGTACCCATCAAAGTTCATAGACTGAGAAATATTACTAGAAACATAAAAAAAGTATCTATATTTGGAATTGATACGACTTAATTTTTCTAAATCTGTCCATAATTTTAACCTTGTCCTCTAGTTGTTAAATAAACATTCCTTCAACTTTGTGACAGGCAAGTCAAATGTCCGACCCCTACATGTATATAAATGGGAAAATAACTGTTCCCAGGTTCAATCAAATTTTATCCTCATTTTGCTCAAAATTCTTGTGTTAGTGTGGTTCAAATAATGTCTCACGGATTCTTTCCCATCAGTGTCATTTTTGAAGTTATAAACAGCAAAAATTGAAGTTTCCATATTTTGGGTTCCCCAATTTTAGAAAGCACAAATTTTGAAAAATAAACAAGCTCTAAAACATAGACAACTTTTTGTTCACATTTGCACATTATTTCTGTAAAAAAAAAAGTTTGAAGTTTGAATTAACTTGGGAAGTGTTATTTCCACATTTGTACATGGTAATGACATATGACATGTTTGCCAACGAATTTAATGTTCATTCACCAAATAGCTCACAAAGTTGAAATTATAATCAAATTTGAAATATTTTGATCGTTCCCTTTCCAGAAATATATTCTTTATAAATGTTTACAATGATACTTTTCAGTCTACATGCCCTGCTTAGTAGTTACTCAAAAATGCAGTTGTCATCTTGTCTGTCCTTAAACACTAGATACTATGAGCTGCATATACTTTTCCAAATTCAATCAAGGTCTGGGGGGTGGGTTGTTGTTGTTTTGTTAAATCACTGTTAATAAATATATAACAGTCTTCTTCACACACGCTAAAAAACAATACTAAAACTTCAGAACATATGTTTGAGCCAGACAAAGTTAAACCACAAACAAAACACCGCAAACCCACCTCTCCTTTCTCCACCACTAGCCAAGCCACCTGGAACCCCTCAATACCTTGGAATGGCACCTCGTGCGTTAACAACTCCCACAGCACCTGTATATTATCATTCAAAAATCTCTCAAATGTCACCACACTAAATCCTTACATGTGACTGTAACTGTTACAAGGTGACTCTAGTGACTTGGAATGAAATAAACTTTGTCCTATACATGTACAAATTCACAGGGAAAAAAAACTGGTTAAGTCGTATGACTGTGGCAATTTTTTGATGAAAAGTGACGAAAAAGCTAAACCTATTTGTTCTCACTAGACTTTCTTATCCAATTAAATTCAATATAAAATATGAGTATTAAAGTGTATTTTACAATATTTTTCATTTTTGTCACCTCAGGTAGGTCCTCAGCTTTTTTCCTGGAATGTCTAAGAAGAAGAAAAAAGATGTATGTGTTGCCAGGTTTATGTCCAGCCACGACAAGCCACACCTGACCTGCGGGGTCTTCTCTTCCTTCATTGCAAAAAGCATTCAGAATTTCTTTATCAATTTTTGTATATAGTAATGTACACATATTGCAGCCAACAGTGAAATTTTCAGTCCTTACCATACAGGAATCTGTGTGTTGAATGCACAGCTGACAAGTTTGTAATCAGCCAATATCAAAGTTTTATGTGTCAGCCCATTAAGCTCCAGACTTGCAGACATACATATTTTTAATAGCACTGCCACTTTAATATATATAATTGAACCCCCTTAAAGCTTCAAACACTGTGCACCAAGAATCTTTTAAATCTCCTCAAAAAGAAAAGGCTTTACTCCAAAATGTACCGAACCTTTTGCTTCAGGTGTGCAAAACATCGCTAGCCAAAGCCTTTGTACTCATATATGTATTGCACTGATACTAATGGGCCACCAAGAAAGTGATCCCTACCCTTTCCTTAGTTTACCACCCACTGTCAAACATGTATGATGTGATTCTTCCTGAAACTGTGCATTTCGAGACAAACACTTTACAAACTATATGTAAAAGTTTCAAAGCAACTTTTCAATGCAGACTCCTCTTACAAAAGTGCTGTTGATAAATAGAAGTACTAATAAATTTGTGAGAAAAAAAAACTTACAACACCATAAGACCATGTATCACAAGACTCCGACACTGGTAAACTCTGGATTACCTGCAATATATCATGTACAAAATGACAGTAAATGACTGGTCTTGTCGCCGCCAATTATCATTCCTCCTTATTCTCAGGACTTCAGGCATTCTTATACTACAATAATTAATCACATTCTTTGACAAATAATGATTGACCACAATTTCTCTCAGTCATACTTCAAAACAAGTCCTAATAATAATTTTTCAAAAGGACATGTAGCTCCAAATTGAGCAATTTTTTTAAAACACCCCTTTGTTTTGGAGATCACGTCCATTTTACTAACAAAGGGATGAAGAAATGGAAATTTGATATTATGTTATTATATACACAACTTACTACATTTTGTATGGATTTGGTTCCTGTTTGCAGAACAGACAAGAAAGTAAAATAAAAAAAATATTGAGCTTTTTTAACTCCTTGACATACCTCTGGGGCCATCCATGGAAAGGTGCCTGCTAGTGACATCTTTGTAGTACTTCCCATAAACTTGGAGGCACCAAAATCACAGATCTGAAAGTAAAATAATATACAAATGAGAAATTTTAAAATCTCTCTCTCTCTCTCTCTCTCTCTCTCTCTCTCTCTCTCTCTCTCTCTCTCTCTCTCATCTCTCTCTCTCTCTCTCTCTCTCTTCTCTCTCTCTCTCTCTCTCTCTCTCTCTCTCTCTCTCTCTCTCTCTCTCTCTCTCTCTCTCTCTCTCTCTCTCTCTCTCTCCTCTCTCTCTCTCTCTCTCTCTCTCTCTCTGATTTTTATTTCCGTATTCCGTAAAACTGTGTTAAAACATTGCACTCAAACATGTACCCACAGCGACACATTTAGCATTTGGCTACAACTGCTGCCTACAGAGGAAACCCTGAACATACATTCACACATACATGTACATACATACACATTGTATACCTGCTTGTTTCCATTACACTTTCAATGCAAATAATTGATACAGACATTAATGGACTCACTGGTTTACTTTACATTTCCAAGGAAATAACTGATGTAACTTACTTTACATGTCCAATCTCGAGTTATCACAACTGCAAAAGAAAACACATACATTAGTGTCACATGATGGAAGAGCCCAGCTGGACCACAACTCAAATGAGTGGTCCAATTTATCTATTTAAGTCACATTAACTTCTGCACAGGAACCAGAAGACAGTTTGACAGTCTAGACCACTTCTGGTTTCAACACCAAAAAAAAGATGCATTTCCTCCCAGTCCTAGAGAAAACAACAGGTCTGTGAAGCTGTAAGGTAAAGAACAGTATATAGAAGCCAGTTTCTTTTTTTTCTGCCTATTTTTAGGTTCACACAGTTGCCAATGATTTTGCAGTCAAAAATAAGTATATTTCAATGTATTCTATCTATTCAAGACAAGGCTTCCCAACCACAGTGTTGACAATGGTAGTTTATTTGATGATTTCTGATTGACCTGTAGGTTTAATAAGAGTATGATTTTTATTTTATTGTTTATTTTTGACACTTTTAACAAAGTATGTTAGAATTAGAAGTGTTTTACACTCACATGTTAAACAAACAGGCTGGAGACATGTAAAATCCCACACAACATTTGAAAAGTTGTACAACACTAATTTCATGCACATGTGTATAACTGGGTGTACTCGGTGTTTTTTTGTTTTTTTTGTTTTTTGTTTTTTTTAATCATTGTTTTGCCCACATACCATTCTTAGACTTCAGATCTCTGTGGATGACATTGACTGGTGCTTCACTGTGTAAATAATTCATCCCTGAAATCATACAATTAATAAGTCTTGGAAATGTAAGACAAGATCTACAGCATCTATCATCATGGAGGAATTATCACATCCATTCTGCAGGATATGACTATCTCCAAACACTCAAAGGTCCTGCAACAGTCAATATCAGAACAAGAAATGAAAAAATAAAAAATAAAAATAAAAGATCTATAGGCCAAATTCTATACTCGCCATGTTCATTCCTATTAATGTCTATTTCTAAAGTAAAATTACAGAAGCACTAAACTATTTCATATATATTTTCATTTTTACCAGAACACATTTAGCAGATAAAATTTTGAATAAGGCTATATCAGCCCAAAAGATAATCAAATGTCGTCAGCTGCAGGTTACTATGAGAACATGTTTAGGAGCCTGCAATCCCTGGATGTAAATTACTGACAGTGGACTCCTCGTCTCATCCTAATCCTAACATTTAACCAACAAAACTGATGTGAACAATTAACAAACATAATATGAAATGGTACTGAACAATATATAAATATATATATATATATATATATATATATATATATATATATATATATATATATATATATACACACACACATATATATATATATATATATATATATATATATATATATATATATTAATATATATATATATATACATACACACATACAGTAAAACCTCTCAAACCGAACACCATCTCTATACTGAACACTATTTCTCAGCCCCAAATATATACTTCCAATGTAAGCAAACCTCCCTATACCAATCCTCTCTGCCTGGTCCCAAGGGTGTTCGATATAGGGAGGTTTCACTGTATACACACACACACACACACACACACACACACACATGTATCGGAACTTCTTTGTAAATAAACAAAAGGCTAATGTCTAATTCCTGTGCCTTTACATTCAGCATAACATGTAGGGTACAAAGTAAAAATATATTACTTATTTTATTATACAAAGAGAAACTTTACGAACCTAATTCTGTAAGCCCATGTACCGTTTATGTTATGCTACAAGCCCTCAGATTCCATACCTATTCTGGATGGATTGGGGTCCCTTGTGAACCACACAAGGTGACAAACATACATTGTATTGGTAGGCCTTGTCAGATGCTTTGAGACACAAGGATTCCTTCAGTGGATCTACTCAAGGAAAACAGACTGATCATATTGCTTTTTGTTTTGGTTTTGATCAAGGAGATTCAGAGAAGCCCTATATTTGACTTGTGCATTGATAAACAAGCTTATTTACAGTGGCATGAACAGCTTGTATGGACCACAGTTGTAACATATGAAATATATGTGCTGGCACATTTTTAACTCCTCAACACAAATGAAATATGAACTGCCAACAAATGACTCTATCAAAGACACTCAAAGACTTGGCATCAAAGTAAGAATTCCCTTTGTTGACTTGAAAACAAGAATGAATGATATAAGCATGTACAGATCTTACTGTAGACATTGATGTGCATTATAATGCTGAAAATGACTCCCGGTGACCTTGAAAATAGGTTAACGTTGCTGAATATCAAACTCAGCCAAGCTAACAATGAGATGCTTCTATAGTGCCACTTTCATGATAGTAGCTCAATTTGTTTAAAAGTGATTGCATCTGCATGGGTAAAAATATGATGACCCCTAGCGACCTTGAAAATAGGTTAAAGTCACTGAATGTCCAACTTGCCAAACTTCTAATGTGATGCTTCTACAGAACAAGTTTCATGACAGCAGCTCAATTTTTCCCAAAAGTTACTGCTTCCACAAGGGTGACAGAAGAACAGCACACAAGCACAAACAATGACAATAGCTAGCCTGCCAAGAAGGGCAAGGGGGAAAAGTTTCTCAGTTGCCACTTGCAACAATTCTGTAGCCACACTTCAATCATTTTCATTCAATGAAGGAAGCAATATTAATTTTGTGTAATTTTGGTGTCTTTTTATGTATAGACTTTGTTTTGTCCCATCTTTGACAAAATAAGGTATGAATATCACACAGAAAAATAAAGCTGCCTTCACCAAATTTGATCAAAGTGTTCCTGCGAAATGCATCATGTCATTTGCATGGTCTTACTTCTGTAGTCTTACCCATAGCAATCTCCATGGCCCACTCCAGGATGTCTGGCAGATCTAGGGTGTACTCTGGATTCTCCAGGAAGGCATACAGTGACCCATTCTCAGCATATTCTGCAGGCACAATATTTGTACATGTACACTTTCATACTGAGATAAAGATTCACCAATATGGATATTTTTGCACATTTATATATCGTAGGGATACTTTTGTACATTTATAAATATATAAACATATACATGTGCTAATAACTAAAATGATGCAAAAAGATCCTGGGAACCTGGCTAGTAAAAGTCAAGTTCAGCGCGCTTTCGAGTCTTAATCGTATCTTCCTCAAAGGACAAAATACTGTCAGGCCTTTCGCAATGTTTGTTCCCTTTTGTGTGTGTTGAAATGTGTTCTGATTGCTTGCACTTGTAATAAACATGTTTTTATAGGCTGAAAGTGTTGCAGTTCTTTGATTGGTCCTAATCTGGGGGAAATTTTAATTATCAATGGTTATCTGAAGGTGTGGAACTGGTAATTTTGATCAAAGTGATCTTGAGAGCCAGTGGATTTTGTGAATTCTAAGATCAGTAATTGTTAAGATCAAAATTACTAAGTCTTTATATGAGGCTTGTGATCTGATGGAGCTGGTAATATTGATCAGGGTGATCTTTAGAGCCAGTGGATTTCATACATTCTAAGATAAGTAACTTTTTGAGATCACATGTGATCTTATCTAGCTGGTCATATAACATCAGGAAGCAGGGTAAGCTCTTCATTGTGGAGCCAGCCTTTGTAACGTTCCATTTTATGTGGGACTGGTACTGATGATAGACAATTCAGGAGCTGAAGATCAGATCTCATGTTGACCTAAAGGACCTGAGTTTGTGATCTTTTAATCACGACTCTTATTGCGATCCCGCAAGGCCAGTACTTTGTGAGATCATGAATATAAGGTCTTCAAGCGAGGCTTGTGATCTCGTGGAGCTGGTAATATAGATAGCGGGAATCTTAAAAACCAGTGAATATCCTTCATCTAAAGATCTGTAACTTCAAAGATCATGGGGTCTTCCTACAGGGTTTAGGATCTTATGAAGTTGGTAATATTGATCATGGTGAACTTTAGAGCCGGTAGATTTCATACACTATCTGCTTGGTAACTATTTTAGATCATGTGTGATCTTATCTGGCCGGCTAAATGGCGTAAGGAGGGAGGATAAGCTCTTCCTCGTGGAGCCGGAGTTTGTAAGGCTTCATTATTGTGTGGGACTGATCCTGATGACACATCATTCAGGAACTGCAGATTAGATCTCATGGTGATCACCATGAGATGTAATCAGGACCTCAATGTTGTGATCTTTTAATCCCGACTTTTTTTGGGATCCCCCCCCCCGTAGTAATTTGTGATATCATGGAGTCTTCATGCGAGGCTTGTGATCTGGCATAGCTGATAATATATATAGTGGGAATTTTTAAAACCAGTGAATTTCATTCATCTTAAGATCTGTAGCTGCTAAGATCATGGGGCTTTTCTTTGGGGATTAGGATCTTATGGAGTTGGTGATATTGATCATGGTGATCTTTAGAGCCAGTGGATTATGAGATCTTTAACTTTATGATCACATGATTTTATGCGACTGGTCATGTGATGTCCAGAGGGGGGCATCCTCTGGTGATCTTATAACTTTTATACTCATTCACGTTTGTGCGTATATTCTCAGCATGGCATTGGCCTTAAGTGGACAAAAGCATATGAATTGACAGATGGAGACATACTCCATGAATAAAACAAGAGGGCTGTGTGAATAGCCCATGCTCAGCTGACCTAGAGATTCATCACACTTGTGGCTCTGTGAGCTTGGGATAGGATCAAGGTCGAGCACCCATGTACTGAGTTAATCTAACCTTTATGGGAGAACATTATTAAACATGTGCAACATCAAGGTCCCAGTTCATTCTGAAGTTATAGCGAAGGGTAAAATTCACTTATGATGCACTGTGACCTCTGAAATGAGGTCAAAGTCACTCATATACTATGACTAAGCATGCCTTAATAGACAAACATTAACATGTGCTGTCTGAATGTGGCCCTCAAAGAGAATCATAACCATGTAAAACATCAAAGTCCAGACTGAAATAGTTCTCAAGTTATCATCTATAGAGTTAAATACACCTAAGCGAGCCTGTGACCTTCAGAATGAGGTCAAGGTCACCCATGTACTGTACATCTCCCACAGTCATGCCCTCAAGTGTTGCTTTGAAATTTAGAATCAATTGGCCAAGTGGTTTTGGAGAAGATTTTTTAAAAGATCTGGCCAAAATGAACAAAAAAATCATAAAAAACCCCAAATCACTGGCGCGTGACCATTTGAACAAATTTAGTAAGTAAGGACCCACCCAAGATACATCTCCATCAAGTTTGAAGTGAATCTGGTTCCTGATTTTGGAGAAGTTGAAAACGTTGATTACCAGTGCAATCCCCATTCACTTACATAGTACAGTGGTCCCCCCTTTTATAAGGCCACCCCAAATGCAGCCAAAAAGTGGCCTTACAAGAGGGGTGGCCTCTTTTGAGGGGGAGAATATATAATGGAAATAATATACTTTCTGAACAAGAATGCTGGCCTTTTAAGAGGGGTGGCCTCTGGTGAGATGAGCCTTATGAGAGACCACTGTAATCAATAGGACTGTATGCATTACCAGTAGGTACCCAAATTGAAAAATTCATTAAAAATCAGAGATTCACAGCAATGCCACCTTGTGAACAGCTGTAGTTAACCCTTCTATGAGGAACATTTCCACCAAATTTCATCATAATCTGAGTGACGGTTTTGGAGAAGTCAAAAATAGCGAAAACGCACTTTTTTACATAAAAAAAAAAAAAAAATTAAAAATCACAGCACCACCTGTTGAACAAATTAACATCTCACTGTCCCCAGAAATCTCCCCAAGCAACTTCACAGCAATTGGCCAAGTGGATTCGAGAAGATTTTTTAAGATTTTGGCCAAAAAATGAACAAACCAAGGACTAAGCTTTATGGAATAGGTACAGTGGTACCTGCAATTTAAGACCACCAATAATGCCAGACAAAAGTGGTCACATATGACAGGTGGTCTTTCATTGCAGGTAAATTAACAAAGAAATAAAAGGCCAATGTCTTGAAAGAGTGGTCTTAAAAACTAATGTGGTCTCTCACGAGAGGTGGTCTTTAGGGCAGGTACCACTGTACTTGCTAAGCGTCTGGTAAGGTACATTAGATGCCTTAGGCCAAATTGAACAAAAAGACAAAATGGAGGTAAAAAATCCAATGCTTAAAATTCAGTAAACTCAATCGTAAATGGTCGATACATCATGTACTTATGTTCCATTTTCTTGGAATTTTATTTGTGTCCATAACTCAAACAAGAGACATCTCTTTGGCATTGAGAAAGCTACTGAAGGGCAAAGAAGCACTCTGAAAAAAACAGATGATAGTGATATCACTTATCAGGATATGAATATGAATTTTTGGTATCACATTGCTGACAAAAACAATACCAAAGAAATAAATGGAGTGTAAGACTTGCATTTAATATTTCCTAGAAACTGTAGTCAGTGATGGCAATTTCTTTACTGACATAAATGAATCAGACCTTCACACATTTATGTATCAACATATCCAGGAAATCTACCATACTTTGCAAAACACATACATGCATGAAAAATTTACTTGTCATATATTTTTTCAGCATAGACTCTAAAAAAATGCCAATTTATCAATATGTGAATGCAGAACTATCTACTCTCTTTGTTTTTAATATATCTACTTATTATCTTTTCAGTTTTACCTTTTTGCTGCTCTTTCACTGTATTTTTCTGAGTACACATCTGTAATATCCAAAAGCAGTCTGACAATTGACATGTTTCATGCGATTAGACCCACTTAAGATGATTCGGTTATATTCCCATCAAAATTTTAACAGTGTATATATTTAAAATGTTTCATTGTTCAATCAATTTATCTTACAGTGAAGTGTTGGTTTCTGTGTTCATATTTATGATAGGCTTGTTTTATTCATAGAATTATAAAAGATAATCTGGCACCTGTCTTTCATTAAAATATCTCATTCAACTTTCTTATCTTTCTGCCCAAGCTACCAAATTCCTCAAAATAAAGTATTTTTTGCTTTGTGTTATTGTACTTTATCAATTTTTGACATAGCATGAATGCATGTGGTGCTTGTAAAGATTGGTGTGCCATTTAGTGTCATTTTGAGGAATTACTAAAAATGCCATGACCCATGTGCCTCTGAAGCTGTGAATGTGAGGAGACAGAGCCACACTGTTGGAGCTTCAGGGTTATACATTGGAAAGAATTTAGAGAACATTTGAGGTGAATGTGTCCAGTGGATTTGGAGAAGAAGTCAAAGATGTGAATTGTGGATGCCAGACGGACAGATGCCTAACCACCACATAAGCTCAGCTGACTGGTAAGTCAGCTGAGTTAAAAATCTTCATAAATTAGGAATCAAGGAGTAACTTAGCAAATTTATCTGCCAGTAAAACTAGTAACACTGGACAGTCACCTTTACAAACTGCAAAAATGCATATATTGTAAAACATAAAGAAAATTAATGTTGCAAATATACCTGTTACAAGGCAGTAATTTGGTTCCTTTGTGACAGCACCATAGAACTGTATGATGTTCTTGTGACTCAAAATACTCAGCACATGGGCCTAAAAGAAAATTGAAAAAATATTGCATATACATGCATCATATTTTAACACAATTTTCAATGAAACTTGAATCATATTTTTGCTCAAAAAGTGTCCATATTACATACACAATACAGAAAAATTTTTTATCCAGCATTTTGTTATTGCTAAACCATTTTTTAAATTTTGAATATTTTTTCGGAAAAAAAAATTTTTACACTGAAGCAAAAGACTCACCTCTTTATCCAACACAAGTAATTTTTTCACAGCTACCTCCTTATTTTGGGACTCCCATAGTGCTCTATACACACTGCCAAAGGTACCCCCTCCACAACGCTCATAGAATGTCAGGTCCTCAAAGGCAATCTCAAAGAGACAAGCCATTGCCTGACTTGCCTCACGGGTGATATGCTCCACACAGCATCAAAATTGTCCTAAAAACCAAAGCGAACATATATATCAGGTTACGCGTGAGTCTTACAAATGACTTAATAGAAGTCTGAAAATACGTTAAAAGTACCATAAACTATATATTTCCTGAAAGCTAATAAATCTGGAAATAAGTTGATAGCATTTTTATTTTTACAAGTTCTTCTGTGTTGACACAACAATCAGGTAAAGTGATCATAAAAAATCACACAATTGTTAAATCTACTTTTTTATTTTGAGCTTGAGCATGTGCATTTCTGTTGCAAAAGCTAGCAGACATGATTTTCTACACAAACGTGTCTCATTTTTGTCATTGTTTGCGCTATTGTGGAGATACTCCCGTTTAAAGTTGAAAAGATGACATTCCATTCTTACATCAAAGGTTTTGACTTTTGGCTCGCTGTGGAGGGAAAACCACTCAACATAGAAAAAATCTGAGACACGTTTTTAAAGATTACATTCTTGTGAACAGTTTGCCACAAACCCCAGGTCTTTATGAGCAAAACTGACGAAGTTGATTTCACAAGAAGTTGAGAAACAAAGGCCAGGAATGATGCCGAGAAAAACGCTTTCAAAGCAAATGCCGACTTCAATAGGACTTACGCTATTCTTTGGGCCTTTGATCGCAATGACACCTTGGTATTCCGTTACGCACTCCTACCTGTTGAGTAAATGGATAAGTTTGGAGCATCAAACTTCAAAGAATGCTTTATTTTAGAGGTTTTACATCCAAAAATGTTATAATCATGCTCATCTGTCACTTTGGATTCCATGTTGGGGTTTCTCAAGTTTAACCTGATTGGCCGACAAATGACTGACAGGTGGTTACGGGGCAACCGGGTTCTACGATGTTTGCCGTCTTGCGTGGGGCCCAGTATAGGTGTCAGTAAATCGGAACTTCAGTCTCAGTTCAGAAAGTTTCTATCAAGTTCACAGGATCGTTGCTTACATTTGTGTGATTAGAAAGTGCTATTGCAAAGATGCCGAGAAAGAAAAAACCTAGGGGCAGACCGATGCCCGCGTCAGTTGCAAGTGAACTCAAAGCGTCTGATCTCGGACCATACTACAATCAGTTCCCTCCAGTGGAGACGACCCTGCAACCCGACGTGAGCCTCACGGAGACCCCAGGCGAGTCTGGCATTGCATGGTCAGGGTCGAACGATGTCGCGGCCAAGGTCACGGATACTGATTCGGTGAACACCACAACATCCACAAGCCAACCCAGTCTGGACAAACGCTTCTGCAGTGCTAGTGCCCAGAAACTCGGAGACTTTGTGGTCCACGAGGGTAGATCTACAGATTGTTGTGAACAAAGAGATGTGAATGAACAGCCAGAGGGATACCGATTAATTTATGGGACTGTTCTCAGTTGCAGGCTTGTATTGATGCCGCTGCTGTGTGTGCAACTTGTAAAGTTGGAACTCTGAAACTGAGCGAAAGAACAAGTATTGGAGCAACAAGAGGATGGAAGTCTGAGTTTATATGGATATGTTCAAACGAGAGTTGTACACAAAGCGATAATGCGGTTTGCCTGCCCAGCTGATCGTAGTCTGCTTGTGCGGAGCGTGCGCAGAAGCGCTCACACCTGCTGTATGTAAATGAGGCTCCTGTTGGATTCCTGCAGGGTGGAGCTTAGAAGCTAAGCTAGTCCCAAGCCGAAGCCACACCAAACAGTGAGAACCAGGCCCAATACTTTTGCCAAAATTCACAATTTTCCTTTACACAACCTGAAATCTGATTCCGGCATACAAAACTTAAAGGAAAAGTGCATAACATGTGTGAAAATAGCAAAAATGATGGTTTAACCCATTGTAACCTGATATATATCCTTAAGGTAACTGTCAAAACTCATCTCTGTGTTCACAGGGAAGCATAGAAGTTTTGCTGGTTTGTGCATACTGACGTAATTGCATGCATACAAATATCAGTCATGAAGTTGACTACAAGAACAATATATACAAAATATTAATTTCCCTCAGCACCTAAGTTTCAGGAACCTAAGTTGCTATCCTTCATGCCACACAGATTCTGATACCGACTATTATGTGTATAAAAGCTAATATCAACTTCTGTATATACTACTAGCATAATGAGCTTCAAGTTTAAATTGTACTTCGTTTAAATACTACACAACTCTATAACAGGCTTCTACAATTTTTTTTCCAGAAACACTTGTCCATTGGACAAGTGAATCTGAATTTTCACTTGTCCCTCTCCAAATTCATTTGTCCCTCTAACATAGATCATGCATTACAAAAAATCCCCAAAAATCGGGAGGGAGGAGGAGGCTTATCTCAAAAAATACTAAATTATTGTCTGTCAAAATTTTGACTTTAAAAAGTCAAAATTTTGGGAAAAATCCCCAAATTAAGAGATTTGAATCTCGAGTTATATTCTTATTTCTTTGTGATCCTTGTAGGCTTTCATAATATACCACTTAGCATACATGGAAAAATTCAGCACTAGCAATTATGAATTCAAAAAATAAAAATAACAGACAAGTAAATAAAAGGTGCATGAAAGATATATATACATTGAACCACAAATGTGAAGTAGGAGTAACAGTAATCATATTTTAACACTCTATACTGTAAACCGACGGACACACACAGCTATTTACATTACACATCATGTCACCCCAAACACGTGACACGCTCTATCCCCTATAGTCAGTTTCGTAGGGTTATTAGGATCTGTTCAGACCCCAACGACAGAGATAACCATCTCGACCAAATGGTCAAACACTTTCGTAAGAGAGGCTACCCCATTAACCTACTCCAGACCAGTAGGGAGAAAGCACTTCTCCGACACCGCAGCGAGATTATGCTTTCTACAGCCGCTACTGCACGATTCAATAAGGTCCCTCTGATCCACACATACAACCCGCGCAACCCGAAAACCAAACAAATGGTCCTACGGTATTGGGACATACTCCAACTCTCCTGCGAGTACAAAGAAGTCTTCACCGAAGAACCACTCTTCGGATTTCGAAAATGCGCAAGTCTAAAAAACATTCTGGTCAGGGCTAAATTAAGGGCATGTCCCAGCCAATCCACATGATCCATGCCAACGTGAGAACTGTTTTATTTGCTCCATGCTTCGCAAACAAAAAACAGCAACCATCTCACACACCGGCAAAAAGATCAAAATACCGACAGGCACAGATTGCCAATCCCGCAACGTAGTTTACTTCCTCACGTGCCTCAAGTGCTCAATCCAATACAATGGAGAGATGAAGAGAACAATCCGTGAGAGGTATCTCGAACACGAAAAGAACTTCAGACTTAAAAAACCAAATCCTCTATACCACCACTGGGTCGAAGCCGGCCATTCAGCCAACGACATCCTTTTTACACAAATCCTGGAAGTCATAAATAAGGACCCGTCGCTCGAATCCTCGACCATCTTTCGACGCAAAAGGGAACAGCACTGGATCTATAAGTTCAATACTTTAGAACCGGATGGTCTCAACACACTAGGTTGAGGACCACCTCTTGTACCTTTTTAGCATATTTTAACAGGATTCATCTTTGTCAACTGCAACAAGGAAGAATTTAGCAGTTTTTTACTATTTTACCCTCAGCTCTATGTAGATAGGAATATTTTTACCTGTTTGTACAATGTTCAAGGTCTTCAATTTGGGCATTGTGTCTTCTTTTAGTGTAAAACTGAGTTCTGTCTTCTTTGTACTATGTATATGGACATTGTATAAGCAAATGTACTTGATTTTCAACTTCATTACACAAAGAGCAAACCCTATTGCATACATCAGTATTCTCAGATGTGCACATGTGGATGGAAAAGTAACAAATGTGGGACAAGGTTATTATTACCCTAAAATACTTGTATATTTCTTGTTTGAACTTGCTGTCAAGAAGAGATCAAACTCATGCTTCAGTGTCACTACTGTATAAGCACTAATATTCCCTAGGTATTTAATTTCCCAAATTTTCCTGAGGAGCACCATTCGTGAATATAAAACTGGGAAATTTTCCCACGGCATGAAAGCAATTACATTAGGTTTCTTCTGATTAATAAGACTATTAAAGTATGATACCAGCTCTAATAATTGAAAAAACTAAAGTTTAAAAAATACCAGAGACTAAAATGGTTGTATTATCTGTGTTGACAGCTTTGCAGGTGGCATGCGGGTCATATGACTGTAGCCTAGGGCTCGGATATCCGTGGATTAGGTGCTTTTTTTTTCAGATTGGTGATTTGGGAAAATAAAAACTGCGGAATTTTTATTTTTAACCAAACCAGGAAATTTTATGTTTGGGAATATATTTGTGATTATTCAGTATTAAGCCGAGATCTAAATGTTGTCTCCTGTTAAATGTTGTTCAAACATGAAATGGCTAAGCAGTAATTTTCACAAATAATTATATCACAATTACTGAGTTTTAAGGACAGTAAAGACACCAGAAACCTTTGCATGGCTGATTTTGAGATTTTAACGTTTTTTACAAGATGAATGTCCTTTCTATTGGTTGTCAAAATTTCAAGCTTTGAACTAAAGAAAAAAAAAAAAAACGCCAAAAAACCACACAGGCATGTGGACATCAGAAAGTCCATGTGTCATTATTTTCAGCCGCCAAATGGAACAATGCCACCCGTCAATCATGATTAACAGCCTGTCAAGTGGCCGCAGGTAGCAACGGCCCATGGCAAAAGGAGAGTGGTATCAGGGTGGCAATGCAAAATAAGGCGGCATGCGGAAAGTATGTTTGTGGGCATGGAAAAGATGCAAACATATCATAGCCTCAGTGGTTTCCTTTATAGTTATCTTGCTTGTTTTGCGTTCTAATGAAGGGAGACTTTGCTATGCTTGAGGTCACGGGGCCCAAAGGGCTGCCTCCATGACTTCACACTTTGAAACCAGACTATCGGTGTTGCCGTTTGACAGATCGCTGCATAATGTTTTATATACTTCAAAGGCTCTTTTATTCATGTGATTGGCAAACAATTGATTGACAACCTCCCCAAATGTTAAGGGATGATGTTTAATACGTTTTGTACAAATATCAGCTCAACTGGAGCAAAAGGTATTGTTTCAGAGGCCAATGATCAACATCAAAGGCCTTTGAAGCTTGATTTCTCTGAAAGGATAATAGGACGAGAACCCCACCTAGGAATGGTTATTCCAAGAAAACGGCTGGGCGAAATATAATCCGGTTAACGCCTTTTGATTCTGTAATGTCTGAACTGCAAAAATGATTCAGCAATTTCTAAATTTTGCTTCGCTATTTTTCTATGAAATGAAGAAAATGAACATCCTGAAAATCAAAGGGAAAATTGAAACGTCAAACTTTGAGGATGGATAACAGAAAAACGAAACCAAACATAAAAAATCGCAAGACCTTTTTATGTTGCCAATATGTTAGGATTAAGATGCAAGTGTAATTATGATTTTTTCACAAATAATTAGTGACGTATATCGCCATTTATGGGATGGACGCTTTGCGGTCAACTTTCAATTGTTTATTCAACAATTAACATCACAGACACCCAAATACGGGGGCATATAAGTTCTTTGGAGTATGACGAGTACACACATATATGATATGTTATCCTAACGCAAATGCATTTTGAGCTATGATTGACTAAAGTGGGATTTATTTTTGGTGTCTTATCTGTCCTTAAAAGAATAATACATTACATATTGTTTTTGCATGCAAAGATTACCCTTGAATACCTGATTGTATGTTTCTTACAATGTGGACCTGAAATCACTATTCATTTGAAAATATTCCATACCAAAGTTCTGGTACATATAATATGTTGTAGGCATAGCCTAAGATGTGAGCATCAGTATTACAAAGTATCCATAATAATGTCGTTGGATCAGGCAGTACATAGCACCTGGTTGTTAGGTCCCTCTAGCGGCCAATTACTAAACCAGTCTACAGAGGCCTGGCCATACTACCTTGAACAAATGAACGAAATTATCTGCCGTATAGCCTTTCTTTTTGTTTGACACTGTTCCACAAATTGAAGTATTGTTCCCAAGATTTTTATATCACCATTTAACTATTGCCATATCCTGTAGCAGAGACGTAGTAGGTATGCAGAGTGATTGTTGGATTGTCACGCGACAACACCAAAATCGGAGCAGGCTTTGGCAACATGGCATTTTGGGGCCCCTGGGGGATGAGGGTGACTGGAAGTTGCGATCTGGAACGCCCCGATAAGCGACCTGGTGACTGCACAGTGTGCAGATATTAGTAACGTGAGATGCAACATGCGCAACAACTACTACATACTTTGGGATGTTTATTTAGGCTACCATCACACCTGTCAAGTTTTTCTATTCTGTGGAAACCCATTGCCAGCCCCAGAAGCATATTTGATAGGTCTATGTTCCATCGAGGTGTTAATGATGCAAGTTGATGAATCATTATCATTTATTACACTCTGCCACTGATGTTTTCTGAAGCCCAGTTATGAATTATTGACATGATTTCCATAAAGGCCGGTAAGTTTGAGACTTTGGTGCAAATAAAACTGCCAAAAATTACCTGGGTTGCCTAAAAAACACATTGGCTGTGCCCATATCTGCATGCGCAGTAAGGGATGCTGAAGAAAATCAACTTAGTTGGATAGATACTGAGTACTCTTATAATTGGATAATTTACTGTTCTGTTATACCCTATATTCACAAGTGTTTATGGTAAGAGCTCGCTGACGCTCGCTATACGTCAATTGCAACACTCAATAAAATACTTAAGAGTAGGAACAAACATTAGGGTAGGTAGGAATACAGGAAACAAAGAATGTTTTCTTTTATGCCTTAATACACAGCGTGGGGGCCCGATTTTTGTTTGTTCCCTTTTTAACCCTAATCAGTATTTTTGGTGGACAGTGACTTCAGACAGAATATGATAGCAACCATTCTGCTGGTTGCCCCTGTGTACACATCAGCCTTTACACATAGGCATTTATCTCGCTCAGCTTTCTACCTGTGTCAAGTATGGGAAGCAGTATGAGTCAGAGGCCAGTAGTGGAGGCTGTGGAATGAAAGTTAAAAAAAATGCATTTACATTACAAGCTCACACGTTTATTTCGCAATCCATTTTCAGAATACAATTCTGTTGACACACGATGGAGGCTCATAACAATAACGAAATAATGTGTACTGTGGGCCTAGATGAACATTAAATTAAGCATCCGAGAGAGCTCTGACGAAAGACCACCGTCTTGAACTTTAAGATGGGTATCCGAGGGGGCATGGCTTGAGCGAAAGATCTCCGAGAGGGGTTAATATAGGGTTTCCCTGTTCCCCAATCGTTTTCATTTGAATAAAATATGTTTTAATCAAAGATCTCCGACTTCAGTAAAAAGCAGAGGTCTCAGCATCGGAGGTTTGTTGGATGCTGCAAAGCACATCACACTGTCACTGCATGTCCCTGACATTAAGAGCAAAGCAAATCCGCTTGAATCGCCCAACTTGATCTGCTGACATTGTGACAGTGCTGTGCTGATCCAAGTGCTAGTTTCTCTGACAAGCAGAAACATGCTGCATTCTGGGGTTACGGAACAATTATTGATGCTACACAAAAAAATATCAAAGACACAAAAACACAGTCTCGTTCGCGACACTTACCAGTTGTCTTGTCCATTATTTGTAGACTTTGACGACTTTATTTGCGATACAAACACCCCGGTGTCCTCGTTTGCCAAGCTAGCCTCGTCCCCAAATGCCAAATGCCGTAACCCGTGTCCCCAGAATTCTAACCGAATTGCGGCAAGTTGAATTTGAGCATAATGCATCAACCGCACAGATCATAATTTAAAACACATAAAAATTACAAAGCAGAGAGTGTAAATTAATCGTGAAAAATCTATTGTGCCATCAAATGTAGATATCGACAGTTTCAAAGCTCAAAATATTGCGACAATGAGTCATGCGTTGCCTTGATCGCCACAAGGTGTCGCGAGCTGAGTGTCGCCACAGGACACAAACACAGCCAACTTTTTGTCAGACTTAGTCGTTTTGCTCTCTGAGTGTCAATGGGATTTAAATCGAATTACTTAAGAAGAGCTGCTCTGAATTAAGAGAGGGTTGCTAGATTAATTTTCCTTGTGAAAATAATCATTCAAGTACCAGCATACCAGTAAGCTGTAATGACATAGAAGTCAATACTATTACTAACAGTCCCGGTCAACAACTTTCCTCGGTTGGGGTCGCTTATTAAGGTTGGGGGAATTAGGCCCAAAGTGTGCAGGGAAAAGCTGTTGATTAAAAAAATGTGGCATTGAAAGGGTTAAAACAGAAACACTAGACAAAAGTCAATAAAACCGAGTTACGATATAGACATCAACCTTATGCATTATGAATGATGACGCACAATGCGCAAAATGAAAATAAATTTGAACATCAGCAGACAAAAAAAAATAAAACAAAAACCAACAAAACACACACCCCCAACTCGCCCCTCTCCCCCCCCCCAAAAAAATATAAATAACGTAGCACTGTTTACACCACGCGAAGACTAAGTTCACAGTGAGTTCTTTGTAAGCTAGACAAGAGTGAGCTTTTATGATTTACAGTAACTTAAGCACATCTACGTGCACGATCAGAGCATACGGTGAGGTGTCGCAAATAGTTAAGAATAGTCAACTGCTTGAAAATTATGAAAATTAGGGTCACTTGAAAATTTCAATCCCTTCTGGCTTCAAAAAAAAGCAACATAGAGACCCATATATCGTTCGACTGGTACATTTCTTGGGGCTGCATATCTTCAACTATTATAGCTATGTAAGTTCAATGTTCGTTTTAAATTACGACAGGTTTACTGAAGATTTAATGTCATCGGGCAGGTCGCACCAGATTTGGCTACCATGTAAGCTATGTAAACCGTATGTGGTGGTCCCAACACTTTGACTCCATCCCATGCTGTTATTGCAAAGGTTCTAAGACAAGGGTTTTTTTCACCACTAAATTGTATGGTGGAGCCAGAGAGTGTATGATTTTAAGTCTCAAGAGATTTTAAGAGTCTCATATTGTTTTCCCAATATTCTTTCTTGCTCTCTTTCTTTCATTCTTTCTTTCATTCCACTTTATTTTTTGTGTTGGGTTAAACGCAGACATCATTCGAATCCAGAAAATTCAAATTTGGCATGGATATAGCTGCTACGGTGAGGTGTCGCAAATAGTTAGAATAGTCAACTGCTTGAAAATTATGAAAATTAGGGTCACTTGAAAATTTCAATCCCTTCTGGCTTAAAAAAAAATGCAACATAGAGACCCATATATCGTTCGACTGGTACATTTCTGGGGCTGCATATCTTCAACTATTATGTAACGGTGCTATTCCGACTTTAATTTGAATAGGTTTGTACTGTAGGTGCATCCAATGAACAAAAAACGAAGGTTGTAGAATTTTAACTTATGCTAATTAGGAGCACTTAAAAATTTAAATGTTGAATATCTATTGTAGGCAGATATGCTATTCCAACTTTGATTTATAGATTTTTGTTGTAGGTGCATGCAATGAGCCACAAACAAAAGTGGTATGAAAAATTATTTATGCTAAGAAGGGCCACTTGTAAAGTTTTGATGTTGAATATCTTCAAAACTATTACAGGTAAACGCGCCATTCCCAATTTAATTCATAGATTTGTGCTGAACGCACTGAAAAACCATAAACGAAAGTTGTAGCTTTCAAATTTATCCATGTTTGGAGGCACACAGACATATTGCTTTGAAGGAAATCTTCTTTTCTAGTTCTTTTTGGGACCCGTGACAAGAGACCTATTCTTCACAGGTATTGCACTGACAACATCTGATTAGTCCATGCACACATTTTTATATATATATATACCGGTAATAATAATAATAATAATAATAATAATAATAATAATAATAATAATAATAATAACAACAACAACAACAACAACAACAACAATCATAATAATAATAAAAGGAAGAAGGACCACTATTTGATACATCTGTTTATTTCTTTTAATTTTGATTTAAACATATTTATATAAACCGTAGTAGTCCCATGCACCAGGTGTACCAGTGTATTTGTTCGGGTGTTCGGGAGCAAACCTAGAAAATGTTCTCGGCCGTGTGGTTCAAATACACGATAAGGAGGACTTGGAGAAGTTTAAAAGGTGAGAAGAAAATGTATATGCACAACTGGACACTTTTCACCCACCCCCACCACTGCAAGCGATTGTTATCACCTATTTAGTGTGCCTAAAACATGACTGTGGACTCAGATTGGACATTGTAGGCCCTATTACTATGTTATTACATTTGAACTCTATACAATTGCGGAAGAGGTGCATTTTGTTTCTCTTGATGTCTTCCATGTATTGTTGGGTCCTCGCCATACACAAATTATGTGAATATCAATCCATCGCAGTATGTCGTTGAGCAGTTATACCGTTTTTTGTAATGTATTTCATGTTTCGTAGCTTGGGTTTTGTTAAAGGAAGCGCGACTTCAATTTCAATTAACCGATTCTATGGTTCTCTTTCTTTATTTTGAGTTATACAAGGTCATGCGTATGATTTACATTATTGTCATTCGATGTTTGATTGCGCCATGTATGGTCATCTTTCCTTTTTTGCCAATGCCCTGGGATATTTGATTGTGATGTACATGAACAATTACCACATTGTTGATGTAATGTTGACCAATATACCGTCTGTTTTGTTCTATACATATACCATGGTAACTTACTATGTGCTGCGACGCCTGAAATTTAAACTTGGGTAAATCAATTTGCACCAACTACCACGCACTACTGTTATTTTAACGTAGTTTAAGGTCATGTTATACTTCCACTGTTCAAGTACATCCGTAACCGTACCATAAAACTAATTCTGACCACAAAGGTATTAACAAGGATATCTTCCTTCTGTTTCAATCTACTAAGTGGGTCTAATTGTTTAAGTTTTCTTTATCTATATATGTTCTTAGCATTATGTTTTGCCGTCTCCACATATGCTAAAATTGTACATTATGCATCATCCCGTACGTGTGGGAATGAGGTCTGGTATGTGTGTATGTGTGCGAACGAACATACGTCTTTACTGCATCTACAACACTAATAGTACATACCAAAGTATTTCCAATTCCATTTATTTTCGTTTCCAGGTTTTTGTCACCCTGATTCATCATCTCATATGAATATCTCGGTTTATAATATGTTACTGGTTGTTTGCATAGCAAGAACTTTATTCAACTTAAGTCTTTATATATGAAATAATCTTGTGTTAAATTTTCTGACGGTTTAGATTAGTTTCAGCTGTCAACGCATTTATGTATTATACACCACACGGTCGAACAATGCATTCTGGTCACTCTATATGATATAACGCATGGGCTCGATTTTTTTTTCATTGTCATAATACTACACGCTGTGATGTCATTTCACTTTATACTTGTACATATGGAGGATCACGGTTATGTAGTCTTACCATATTACAACAGTTGAAACTGATCTTTGAACATGTTTCATACAGACTGTTTTAGACGAGCGTACAATTGCTACAATATCATAGTAGCCGTCATCATTCTTGCCACTCTGCATCTCCATACCTTATGTAAACTCAGCTAAATGCCTCATTCATTTACAGATATGATATTCGGTACAACAACAGGTTATATTTGTTAAACTCCGATTTAACTTACATCCAGATTTACAATCATTTTCATATGAACATCATTACATTTGTGATGATCTTGCTCTCTTTTGTTGCCATGTTTGTACACTTTTTGTTTTCTGCACTCTCTCGTGCTCTTGTTTATGTTACTTTATTTGTTGTTTCGAAGACTATATTCTCCAGCATACAATGTCATATACTTATTGGGGTTTTGGAAACATGAATGCATTTATTTTCTGTTGTGTCTCACAGTGTTCAGCGACGGACATTCCCCAGTATGATACCCCCTAATGGGCATTTGTTTAAATCAATATAGAGCTGTGGTAGGGTTATTTCACAACAAAGATGGGTTTATGTTCCTGTCCATGTCTGCCAACGTGTCTACATCTTCATATCACGATCATAGTTTCATCCTCTCTTTTACCTTCCTCATAGTATTTGCCGCAGTATTACTTACCGAATGCCTATGCCATCTGAGGCATGTGACGGTTCCTATACTTAGAGTGCTCTCCACGAGTATTCATCCAAACCCTGGTCCAGTTCATAATATTGTTCTTAATAAGTTTTCTGTGTGCCATGCTAACGTACGTAGCTTAAAATCTGATGGTAAACTTGAAGAAATGAGTATTTTGGCGGAGTCTGAAAAATTGGAAGTCATTTCTTTATCTGAAACATGGGATGAAACCACCATTATATTTTTACTGTATATTCTCATATTAGCATAAAGGCGTATAACTTTTGTTGCGTCACTTTTTAAAATAAAGTATGCAGTTGGTGTTGTGCAGACACCTTTCATTGAAAACATTCAAGATAAGAAAGGCGAGTCTATAGATAGAATCAAAAGTTATGCCAGTGTTTGCCTGTCATAGCCAGGAAACACGTGCTCCGAGCACGGCTTGCCAGCATTTCGTCACTGCGTATGAATATGTGATTTGCCCTCTGTTTATAAAACTCATCATGGAAAAAAAATTCTGTCAAACCATACAACACAAACAGGCTGATAAGCTCATATAATAGTCTAGCTGAAACAGTGGGTTAATTATAGGTAAATGGCCCCCAAAGGTGTCAGCACAAGACAACCAAGAACTATTGGCCGCAATGGTGTATTCATACCACATGGCTCGATACTTCCTACCCTTATGCTTTATTGGCAATTGAAGGCTTTCAAACCCCGCTACGTAAGGATCGGTCAACTAGTTTGGGGGGGGGGGGGAGGGGTTGCCCTGTATGTAAAAGACAATCTACCTGTTAGAAGATGTGCGGAGCTGGAAACTCCAAGTAGTGCAATGTATCTGGGCTGAAATTACTGTCCCTTCTGGCAAACTGATTCTAGGTGTTTATTATCGTCCACCAGGCCAATCTGCCGCAGAGAGAGACCTATTTCTGGACAATTTATCTCACCCCATTTCGTCTGCTATCGAACTTAACCCTAAAATACTCCTAATAACAGGTTATTTTAACGATCGCTGTGTAAGTTGGGATTCTCCCCACACCGACAGTGAACTCGGACAGCGCCTCTTTGATCTGTTGGCTCAAAACAACCTGCATCAGCTCAGAGTCATATCCGAACCTACTCGTGTGTCGGAGTACTCTGTAAACCTACTAGAACTCATGATAACTGACTCCCCTGGTTATATGCTTAACTCCGGCATACTCACAAGGTCTTTAAAAGACTGGTATACAACAGACTCTACGAATTCTTAATGGCGAATAACCTCTTGACCAGGCGCATTTCCGGCTTCGTTTCCAATGACTCCACAATTAACCAACTAATTAGCATTCTACACAAAATCTATAATGGTTTGGAACTTAACCAGGAAGCCAGGATGGTCTTTTTGGATATTTGTAAAGCATTTGACCGTGTATGGCACCTTGGTCTTATCTTTAAAATGCGTCAACTTGGCATCACTACACCTGTAATCAGATGGTTTGAAAGCTTTCTTCACAATCGCCAACAAAGGGTTACCATACACGGTCAAAGCTCCTTATGGCTTCCTATAGAGGCCGGGGTGCCGCAAGGGTCTATCCTGGGTCCCCTCTTCTTTTTAATCTATATAAACGACATTGTTGACAATATTTCTTGCGATATCAGGCTCTTTGCTGATGACACCCGTATCTTAGAAATAATCTACGATCGTGAAGCATCTGCTAAACGTATAAACACCAATCTCAGGCATTTAGCCACTTGGGGTCGATTGTGGCGCATAACTTTCAGCGCTACCAAATCTCTGTCGGTTTTGTTCTCTTGCAAAAGAGATAAAGAATACCATCCTACTCTCTACCTTACCTACAAACTATGTGTATCGTCCTGTGCGTTTTGTACAGAGCCTTTGTATGTTTGTATGTCTGGAGACCCCCTCGATTAGCCACCTCGTGTCTACTGGGCAATCCAGTTCGAGAAATAAATATGTTTACAACACAATACTCCCTCCTATATCCTCTTCTGATCATTCTGTTGTCTTTTGCTCTTTTTCTGTGAATCATTACAAGGATCGCCCCTTCAAACGCTCTGTCTGGAACTTCAAGAGGGCTGATTTTGTCAACTTGAATGGTGTTCTTCATCATGCTCCCTGGGAAACTGGTTTCACGGTTTTTGACTCCATAAGTGACTCTGTGTCATACTGGTCAGACTTATTTATTGACACGTGTAAACAGTTTCTTCCGTTCCGCGTGGTCACTATTCGACCCAGGGACAAGCCCTGGATCAACTGTGGTATCGATATCATAAGGCAGCGCAATCGCGCGTGGAACAGATATAAATGCCAGACAGAAAAGCCTCGGCCTCCGACGCTCCTCACTACTCAAAATATTGAACGCCTCTTTCACTGTTTCAGTTATACAAACGGAAACGTAACTTTACAGTCAACGCTATTAAAAACTCCATTCGTCTTTACTTTACCAAACTCCGATCTGAACTAGACTCAAGAGAGATAAACCCTACAAGGTGGTGGAACCTTAGCAAATCTATTCTCGGTCACAAACTTTATCAAAACATTCCAACTCTTATTGACGATGGAAGGAATATTTCTTCAGATATAGAGAAGTCAGTGACCTTCAACAAGTATTTTGCTGATCAGTGTAAGACTCCGCATGATGACAATCCTTTGCCCGTACCCGACCTTGCCTTCCGAACTGAGGTCCGCCTGTCTATGTTTCAAGTGCAAGTAAATGACGTGGAAAAGATTTTAAAATCTCTGAAAACCAGTTCTGCTTGTGGTCCTGACGGTATAGGCAACACCCTTCTTTAATACTGTGCCCCCTCAATCTCACGTTCTCTCACTGATCTGTTCAATCTCTGCTTATCCAACTCACATTTTCCAGATCCCTGGAAGAGGTCCAACGTGTGCCCCGTTTTTAAGAAAAGTGACAAACAGTCAAAGGAAAATTATAGGCCTATTTCACTCCTCTGTAATGTCTCTAAAGTACTTGAGCGTCTAGTTTATAACGTTTTCTATGAGTATCTAACCTCTAACAATTTACTTTCTGCTAAAAACTATGGCTTTAAGAAAAACGACTCCACCATAAATCAACTTGTTAGCATTCTTCATGCTATTTACAGTGGCTTTGAGTTGGGCCATGAGGCCCGTATGGTTTTCCTGGACATATCCAAGGCCTTTGACAGAGTCTGCCACGCTGGTCTACTTTTTAAACTAAAACAATTGGGGTTTGAAGATAGAGCTGCCATTGGCTCATATTATTACCGCAAATGCCTGGTCAAAATCATATCTTGTACTACCTTTACACCTGATCATGTCTTACCTGCATTTAATTTTCTTGCATTGTTAACTACCTTTCTCCTGCTTAAATTATATTGTAATCTCAGACACGTGGCTGAAATTTTATGCAAATTGCTTGTGTTTGATGTCCACCCCAATCCAGGGCCCACGGATACGTTCACTCAAAATCAATTCAAAATTTGCCATGCAAACGTCCGTAGCATTAAAAGTCCTGACAAACTTGATGAATTACATTTCTTGGCCACTTTGGAAAAACTCGACGTTATTACTGTATCTGAAACATGGCTAGATTCAAACTACCCCAGTGAATTATTATGCATTGATGGTTTTGGTATGCCCATACGCAAGGATAGGACTGTGGGTACTGGGAGAGGGGTGGCGATCTATGTAAGGGACAACTTACCCTGTACTCACCGAGCGGACCTCGAATCTGCCAACAGTGAATGCTTATGGGTTGAATTTCGAGTCAAATACGGTTTAGTTCTCTTAGGTGGGTACTGCCGCCCACCAGGGCAATATGCCGCAGACAGAGATTTGTTTATTGAGGAGCTCGATCTTTCTATTACTTCAGCCCTCGAGTGTAATCCTAAAACTCTAATCATAACCGGTGACTTTAATGATAGGTGCCAGTCATGGAATACTGATCATTCAGACAGCGACCTATGGACCTAGTCAATGTTTTATCCCAAAATAACTTATTCCAATTAATAAACGAACCGACCAGAGTAAACGATGTATCTGAAAGTATCCTTGATCTCATGATCACAGATTCACCAGGTTATGTTCTAAATTCAGGTATCTTACCACCCATTTCTACATCCGATCACTCAGTTGTATTTTGTACTTTTTCGATTTCCCGTCGCGTAGACCACCACTTCAAAAGGAAAATTTGGGACTTCAAGAAAGCTAATTTTGAAGATTTAAACAAAGCAGCCCTTGACGCTCCTTTTAACACAGGATTCGAAGTCTTTGATGATATTAACGACGTGGTATCTTTCTGGACAGATCTTTTTAGCGGCTTATGCAAGGACTTCATCCCTTGTCGTGACATCCTTGTACGACCCAAAGATAAGCCATGGGTCACTTGTAAAATTAAACAGTTACTTAGACAGAGAAATCGTGCTCGGAAACGTTTCAAACGTTTGAGCAACAAAATTCGTCCCTTTACTTATATTGAGTTTATTACTCTTGAAAGACTTTACATGTTCTATAAACGGAAGCGCAACACTGCAGTCAGCGCCCTTCGTAGTTCCATGAGGTCATAATTTTCAAAAATTCGCAGTGAAATGGATTCTAATATCATTAATCCAAAGAAATGGTGGAACCTCAGCAAGAGTTTTCTAGGTTCCAAGCTCAATCATTCCATACCTCCCCTTCTCGAAAACGGCACTGTAGTATCCAGTAACGTTAAAAAGTGTGAAGTTTTCAATAATTACTTTGCCAATCAATGTAAACTTCCTCATGAAGACGATCCTATGCCCCTGCCTGACTTCTCATATCGCACCGATGCGAGGCTAAGTGAATTCCAAATTGATGAAAACGACGTTAAAAAGGTTTTACAATCTCTTAAGTCCAGCTCTGCTACGGGACCCGATGGTATAGGTAACCTCATCCTAAAGAATACGGCTTCTGGCCTCTCCCCATCACTTACCAAACTCTTTAACCTCTCTCTTGCTGCTTCGTGCTTTCCAGATTCTTGGAAAAAATCTAATATGTGCCCCGTATTCAAAAAGAACGATAAGCAGGTAAAAAGCAACTATCGCCCTATTTCATCACTGTGTAATGTTTCTAAAGTTTTCGAACGTTTAATATTTAATATTCTGTACGAGTACTTTAATCGTCACGATCTACTGACGCACAAAAACTCTGGGTTTAAGAAAAACGACTCTACCATCAACCAGCTTATCAAAATCGTTCATGACATATATAATGGCCTGGAACTACGAAAAGAAGCCAGGATGGTTTTTCTCGACATCGGTAAGGCTTTTGACCGCGTGTGGCATGAGGGTCTTCTTTTCAAATTAAGACAGCTGGGTATTGAAGGTGCTTTACTCCAGTTTATCGGTAGTTACTTATCAAATCGCTTTCAGAGAGTTATGATTGGTGGTCAGTCGTCCTCCTTGCTTCCTGTACAGGCAGGGGTACCCCAGGGCTCTATTCTGGGGCCTCTTCTTTTCCTAGTTTATATTAATGACATAACTGATAATATTGTGTGTGATATTAAGCTTTTTGCTGATGACACTAGCATTCTGGAGATGATCCAGGATCCCGTTACCTCTGCAGGTCGGATGAATGCAGATCTTGTTCATATCTCTACATGGGGCAAACAGTGGAAAATGCTATTAAGTCCCTAGCTGTTTTGTTTTCCACTAAACATAACAAGCCATATCACCCGCCTTTACTCCTTGGCAATGCTGTTATACCAGAAGGTACTAGCCATACATATTTGGGCGTTACACTTTCTAGTAATCTAAAGTGGGATGCCCATATTACCAGAATCGTGGAAAAAGCGAGGAAACGTCTGTCTCTCCTCCACAGACTTAAATTTAGGTTATCTCGCAATACTCTGATTCGGCTTTACAAATCCATGGTACGACCCATCTTAGAGTATGGATGTATAATTTTTGACAGTTGCTCACAGACTCTCTCTGATTCCCTCGAGTGTGTTCAGTATGAAGCAGCTCGCATTTGTTTAAGAGCCCTGAAACGCACTCCCCGTCATGTTATGCTTAAGGAATTAGGCTAGCCTACTCTAGCTAAAAGACGGCAATATTTCAAATTAATCATGTTTTATAAAATTGTTAATGGCCAAACTCCCGCTTATCTTTCGGATCTCGTTCCGAATAACAATGGTCAGCCCACTGTCCAGTTAAGAAACCGACGCAGCCAAACACAAATCAGGTTTAATACCTTACGGTTCGGAAATTCGTTCATTCCTTCCTCTATTCAACTATGGAACGATCTCCCCGACGACATAAGACGTTCTGCAACTTTATCCAAATTTAAATCTACTTTGAAAAATACTTTATTGTCTGTAGATCCTGTTCCCTTTCTAATATCATACACACTCGTTTGCGCTTGGGCTTATCCAGACTAAATTCCCACCTACACAGATTTAATATAATACCGTCCCCAGCTTGTACATGTCTAAATGCTGACGAAAGTATTCTTCATTTTTTCGTAGAATGTCCCTATTATTCAGTTCCCAGGAAATCCCTTTTGAAAACGGTTTGTTACATTCTAGCTCCAGGTGTGAATCCTAGTCTTGTAGTCTATCTAGCAAGTGATATACTTATCCGGTATCTTACACATGGCAACAATGACCTTTCTGCAAACCTTAACATTAAATTCTTTGATGCTGTCCAAAAATTCATTTCTGACTCCAGACGATTCATATTTTGATTACCATATTGATCCTGTCTATATACGGTTTATGGCTAAGACTGTAATCATTTTTTTTTTTTTTTTTTTTGTTTTGTTACCGAGCTAGTGACATAGTGGATTTTTCTGGATCAATAACTTGTACTCATTCTTTAATCGACATGTCTCTGCTTGTGAGTATTTACTTCATGGCATTCAGGAAAGTGTATTTTTCAATATTATTGTAACAAAGAGTGGTACATACAAACATTTCGTGAATTGTATTGTCCTGTGTGTATTGTATATATTCTGTGTGTCTCTCTATGTCTGGAGAGCCTGTTTTTTAGTATCTCTATGTACATGTATACTATTAGGTGATCCAGAATAAATAAGTATGTTTAAATTAAATTAAGATCCTGTGTTACTATTTATAGAAAGCTATTTCTCAAACCGACTTCAACGTGTTACTATTGGAGGACAGACCTCACCTTGGCTCCCTATAGAGGCTGGAGTGATCCTTGGTCCCCTACTTTTCCTCGTTTACATTAACGACATCTCTGTCAACATCACCTGTGACATCCGTTTATTCGCGGATCATACCAGTATTCTTGAAATTGTCCACAAACCAATGGCCACAGCTGAAAGCCTTAATCATAATCTTACACAAATTCATCGTTGGGGCAAGCTCTGGCGGATGACATTTAATGCCATAAAATCCATCTCAATGACCTTCCCAGCTAAACGACATAAGCCAGGTCATCCTCCCCTACTTCTTGGAAACACACCGATACCTGAGGCCACTCTACATACTCACCTTGGAGTTACACTCTCAAGTAATTTGTCATGGCACCAGCATATAACACGTATTGTTAATAAAGCCAGCCAACGGTTGCTTTTTTACGCAGACTCAAATATAAACTCTCCCGCCAGACACTCATACGGTTGTATGGTACAATGATTCGTCCTATTTTCGAATATGGGTGTGTCCTGTTTGACAATTGCACTGAAAACCTGTCACAATCTATAGAAGCTGTGCAGCATGAGGCAGCCAGGATCTGCCTTGGCGCAACTGGGTACACTTCAAGTGTCTTACTTCTCGAAGAGCTTGAATGGCAAACTCTGGCAAATCGGAGGAAATATTTTAAACTTATTCTTTTCTTTAAAATGTACAATAGGTTGACTCCACAATACCAACATGATCTCGTTCCTCGTGACGTTGCATTCACTACTGGGCGCCTTTTGAGAAATCGCACTGAATTACGCCAAATTAGGTTCACCACCAATCGCTTCGGGGATTCATTTCTCCCGTCTGCTATCAAATTATGGAATAACCTCGCGGTTGATGCTCGTCTCACCAATTCCCTGCCGCAGTTTAAATCTAGATTAAATCTATTACTCTTAAGTGTTGACAAAAAGCCCACATACTTTAAACATGGAAGTCGTTTCCTAAACATATGCCACACGCAGCTACGTCTTAGCTTCTCTATTTTAAATGCCCATCTACATCATGTCAATATCCTTCCAGCCTCAACGTGTGCATGCTCTCATGCTACTGAAGATACGAAACATTACCTTTTGTTCTGCCCCAAGTTCACTGTGCAAAGGGTCCGTCTACTGAACACTGTGTGTCACTTACTCGCTCCAGGTGTAAATCCGACTTTAATAGTTCAGTGCTCTAGTGACATTTTACTAAATATTCTCTTGAAAGGTAGTGAGGACTTGCCAGACACTGATAATGTATTCATCTTTGAGGCTGTTCAGACATTCTTATCAGAATCTAGGCGTTTTATCTACTAATTTGGTGCATGATCTAATTATAAGTCTCCATTATCTGGCATCAATTGTATTATTCGTGTACAAGCCGTGAATTTAGTCTTCTGTTCTCGTCCAGTGTGTATTGTATATATTCCTGTGAGTCCTTTTATGTACTGGAGAGCCTCCAGATTAGTCTTTGTGTACTATTAGGCAATCCAGAGAAAATAAATATGTTTATAATAATAGTTACATCTTATGACTTGCACTACATGAAGGCATGGGTGGGCATTACAGTGTTACAGGAATTGATTTACCCCAGTACAGTGAACAGAAAATAAGATTGTTACAAAATATGGCCAGTGCAAAGTACTGAAAATAAGAGGGCCGCCAGTACGATGCTATGGAATATAAAATGCTCCAGTATGCCAGCAGGGAAAAATCCCTTCTAGAAGGACCTCACGGCATCCTAAGAAACTGTTTACTTTCACAACCAGCTTATACGGTGAGTGTAGATAAGGTAAAATTTCAATACCATGAGCTACTACATGTTTGACAAATTGCATTTCAAACTATTCTCGCTATCAAATTGCACACGATCAACAAACAGAGACAGATACATGCAAATCATAAGCATTTGAACGTTAAACTGTTTCATATTTGACATAAGCGTGGGGATAGATAAATGATTTTATCTCCTTTGATTAAGTATAGTGGCGAACACGATGGAATAGCCACACCAAGAGTACATTATTAGTGGGACATTAAAAGAGCCATTATTGCCATCAATACAACTTTTTACGCGCAGATTTGCTAGCAAGCAAATTTCTGTTTTCTAGTTCTTTCTTTCTTTTTTTTTTTTTTTGTCTCCTCCTTTCTCTATTTGTATGTATGCGTGAGAGTGATTTTTTTCATATGACGATCAAAGTATCTTTCAAAACTTCAACAATCAAATTGATATAGGGTGCCAATGTTTTCTTTGTCCAAATAAAAACTGACTGACTATTTTTACGGTACAGTTGAAATAGGCCAGCTGGCTATTTTCACGGTACCATGATTTTTAGCAAAAATTCTCCGTGAAAATGCTTCTAACGGCCATGCAAACAATCAAATCAAGTGAACTGCGGGGAAGGGGAAAGAGGCTTACATCTACTATTTTGGGGGATTATTTGGGTGCAGCTGTGGTGGATTTTCTGCTCCGTCATTTGAACCCTTAAAAAAGTCAGGGTACAAGAAGAGCCTCAGTTAAGAACATTCCACATGGTTATTGTCCTCGATCGATCGATCAGTCGGGCTGGAGCAAACCTTTTTTGCAACAGAAACTATTCGCTGCGAGCAGTTGTGGAAAAGATGAACTTCTGCTCAATACAATAATCGCTCAAGACAAGGTCTTCCAATGCCACCACAAGCCAGTCTGTTTAACCGGTTGTATTTGTACCACCTCAAAAAGACCATCAATAACTTGAAAGGTGTGAGATCTTCCCAGGGCCGTACCCAGGATTAAAATTTTGTGGGTGCATATGAGGTAAAAGTGGGACCTGCGAGGGAGTTTCACGACCGGGCGGGGGCAAGCCCCCCCCCCTGCCAGGGTACAGAGCTTTTGCCAAAAAGTGATGTGTTTTAGTGGTCTCTGGTGCATTTTGAGACAAGAAAAGTGATATTTAAGCAATACAGAATTTTTGCTACATATTTCACATTTATTCATAAACAGCATTTATAAACAGATGTTGATTCACTTTTACTGGACATAAAATGCTATTTTATGTTGTATCATAACATCTAAGGCATCTATATCAGTACTGGATGGTTCCAGATTGGGTCATTCGACAAAACAGGATGTTCTATGTTTTGATTAGCGCTATAGTTCCATCCAGGCAGAAACTAAGATACTTTAAAACTTGCTCTTGTGGTCAGTCGGAAATTCTATCTTCTCTTTGATACATCTATGTGATTTCACCGAGTGGTTTGGATTATGAAGATCGAGTCGGTACTATTTTGATTTATGTATTGTAACATCCTCTAATTATTTTTGTGTACTTATTGGCTTGGAACATGTAGAATAAACATTTCTCAGTATGTAAAAGTTGTCAATTATTAACTTTGTAATGAAAGTCCGCCCTCAACATACACTTTGTAATTTTATTGGATAAAAGATGTGGAGGCAGGACTTTCTGATTTTTGTTGTGTAGAAGAGCAGTGTGCTTCAGGACACCCTACCAAAAGAACTTCAACTACGCAAACTGGTGTATGGAACCATGTGGAATAGAAGGACAAGACATTGAAGGCAGAAAACTTGATTCATCATAATAAAATTAACCCAATCCAATCACAACATACCCGATACCCCAATAAATTAAAACAAAAACAAAAACAAAGATACTTTATTGACATGAATCTCACAAAAATAAAGACATGATAAAACACACACACACGGAGAGAGAGAGAGAGAGAGAGAGAGAGAGAGAGAGAGAGAGAGAGAGAGAAACCAACACAGTTTACAAAGTAACAATCAACCTAATCAGGTGTACAACCACACTAGGCATGCTTATATACCGAGGATATATTATCTTGTTCTTGAGTATCAATACAAGGAATGGGCCCCGGGGAACGGGCACCTGGGTATCCAACCAGATTTCAAACATCAAGTTCAGAATATAGGCCAGGAGGCTTTTTTGTCAACGCAACAGGGGGCAAATTAATAAAACAAAACAAAACAAAACAAAACAAACTCGGTTTTGCTTTGTTTCAGATGTGAGCAAGGTTTAGACCATTAACAATTTAGGGTCTAATACATCATGATCAGATGTGCATGTAAACAGTCAGAAGACAACGCGATAAAAACCTTGTGACTCAAGTCGTCCCCAATATATGGCCCATTGCTGTTGTTGCTTGCAAACCTAGGTATACCCCCATGGTTTATTGATATAAGAACCAGCCAACAGGGACTTCTATCATCATGTATACATCAGATAGGGAGTACATAGAGTTACATATGGGGCATACTGACTGAGGATAGATAATGCGTTCACTGTGGCTGGTCAAGGATATATATATATATGTGACTGTAGCCAGCATCACAACAATAAGGTAAACAACAAGAGAGAAAAAACTATTCACGCAAGTACAATCAGCATCACAATAATGTGATGCTGCAAATGTCGCAATACAAATAAGCTGTGTCACAAAATTAGAGGTCATATGGTGTTTCATGTTTATTCAAAAGAAAACAATTTAGAACTAGGAAAGATGATTTGCTGCATAGCAAATCAGTGTGTGTGTCTTCAGAGCATATTGGTATGATAATATACAACTATTCCATAACGCAGGAGTAGAAGTTTGAATGGCATCTCTATCTATTATAGCTTTGAAGTTATTTAAGATTTAAAATTTCTAATGGTGCTATTTAGCATAATTTAAATTGATACAACTTTTATTTTAAATTCATTAGGTGCGCAATGGTCAACAACCCCCTAGTAGAAGTTAGAATGACATCTCTATCTATTATAGTGTTAAAGATATTCAAGATTTAAAATTTCGAATACTGCTAATTAGCATAATTTAAATTGCTACAACTTTTGTTTTAGATTCATTACATGCGCAATAGTCAACAACCCCCTCGTAGAAGTTGAAATGACATCTCTATCTATAATAGTTTTGAAGATATTCAAGTTTAAAATTTTTAAATGCTGCTAATTAGCATAATTTGAATTGCTACGACTTTTGCTTTAGATTTATTACATGCGCAATGGTCACTAACCCCTTAGTAGAAGTTGAATTGACATCTCTATCTATTATACTTTTGAAGATATTACTGTTTTAAAATTTCAAATGCCCCTAATTTGCATAATTTTAAACATCTTCATTCCTTTGTATAAAACGCTCAAACTCCTTGTATGGAGGTACAATCATGCCAAGTTTGGAGTTTCTATGAATAATAGTGTTCGAGAAAAGTGTCAGACAAATTTGCTGGTAAAGAAGAAAGAAGAAAAGTGAAAGAAAGAAAGAAAGAAAGAAAGAAAGAAAGAAAGAAAGAAACTAGGAAAGCTGATTTGCTACATAGCAAATCAGTGTGTGTGTGTCTTCAAAGCACATTGGTATGGCAATGTACAACTATTCCATAACACAGGAGTAGAAGTTGGAATGGCATCTCGATCTATTATAGCTTTGAAGTTATTCAAAATTTAAAATTTCTTATGCTGCTATTTAGCATAAATTAAATTGCTACATATTTTATTTTTAATTCATTAGGTGTGCAGTTGTCAACAACCCCTTAGAAGAAAATTGGAATGACACCTCTATCTATTATAGTTTTAAAGATATTCAAAATTGAAAATTTCGAATACTGCTAATTAGCATAATTTAAATCGCTACAAATTTTGTTTTAGATTCATTACATGCGCAGTGTTCAACAACCCCTAGTAGAAGTTGAAATGACATCTCTATCTATAATAGTTTTGGAGATATCCAAGTTTTAAAATTTCAAATGCTGCTCATTAGCATAATCTAAATGGCTACAACTTTTTTTTTAAGCTCATTACATGCGCAATGGTCAATAACCCCCTAATAGAAGTTAAAATGACATCTCTATCTATAATAGTTTTGAAAATATTCAAGTTTTAAAATTTCCAATGCTGCTAATTAGCATAATTTAAATTGCTACAACTTTTGTTTTACATTCATTAGATGCGCAATGGTCAATAACCCCCTAGTAGAAGTTGGAATGACATCTCTATCTATTATACTTTTGAAGATATTCAAGATTTAAAATTTCAAATGCCCCTAATTTGCATGATTTTAAACATCTTCATTCCTCTGTATAAAACGGTCAAACTTCTTGTATGGAGTTACAATCATGCCTAGTTTGGAGTTTCTGTGTGTAACAGTGTCAGAGAAAAGTGTAGGACAAATTTGCTGGTAAAGAAGAAAGAAGAAAGAAAGAAAAAAGAAAGAAATACAGAATTCGAGGAAAAACAGAAAAGTGTGTGTTGACACACACACTTTAACTAGGAAAGATGATTTGCTCCATAGCAAATCAGTGTGTGTGTTTTAAAGCATACTGGTATGGCAATGTACAACTATTCCATAACACAGGAGTAGAAGTTGGAATGGCGTCTCTATCTTTTATTGCTTTGAAGTTATTTAAGATTTAAAATTTCTAATGCTGCAATTTAGCATAATTTAAATTGCTACATATTTTATTTGTAATTCATTAGCTGCGCAATGGTCAACAACCCCCTAGTAGAAGTTGGAATGACATCTCTATCTATTATAGTGTTAAAGATATTCAAGATTTAAAATTTCGAATACTGCTAATTAGCATAATTTAAATTGCTACAACTTTTGTTTTAGATTCATTAGATGTGCAATGGTCAACATCCCCCTAGTAAAAGTTGAAATGGCATCTCTATATATAATAGTTTTGAAAGATATTCAAGTTTTAAAATTTCAAATGCTGCTAATTAGCATAATTTAAATTGTCACATCTTTTGTTTTGAATTCATTGGATGCACACTGGTCAATAACCCCCTAGTAGAATTGAAATGACATCTCTATCTATTATACTTTTGAAGATATTCAAGATTTAAAATTTCAAATGCTCCTAAATTGCAAAATTTTAAACATCTTCATTCTTCTGTATAAAACGGTCAAACTCCTTGTATGGAGGTAGAATCATGCAAAATTTGGAGTTTCTATGTATAATAGTGTCCGAGAAAAGTGTCGGACAAATTTACTGGTAAAGAAGAAAGAAAGAAAGAAAGAAAGAAAGAAAGAAAGAAAGAAAGAAAGAAAGAAAGAAAGAAAGAAAGAAAGAAAGAAAGAACTCGAGGAAAAACAGAAAAGTGTGTGTTGACACACACACTTTAATAAAGAATTTCAGGAAAAACAAAAAAAGTGTGTGTTGACACACACACTTTAATGAGGGCAATCCATCATGTGAAGGAAGACATGGACAGAGGACAAACGTGGAGCACATTCAGCTGCGCCGCCACACGTCGAGTGCAAGAGGCACTCGAGGTGTCGCGTCGCAGAGGCAGAACAATGGAAAGATGGACATTACCAAAAACCAAGGAGGAAAGCCTCCTTGCCGAAACCAAGGAGGGTAGAGAACCCGAGCAGAGATAGAGGGGCTTGTAGATCCTGGCAGCATATGTATCATTATGTTAATGACTCAACTTCGAAACGTTTGCTTTCTCTTGCACTGAAAGAAATGTACAAATATTGTCATTAAAATTGCTGTGAAAATCCCCATACATAATTCTATTCAAACAAAATGATACATGAACTGAGTTGACAGACGTATCGAGATTGTTGCGTGTAATAACATATCGAGGGCAAGTCAGAAAGTAATGTTATACGCTTTCGGCAGCAGCAGCAGACGGAAATCTTGGTGACGCTTTAACACCTATTTGGAAAAGATGTTCTTAAAATAGGCTGCGACCCATGCGTAGTCTGGAATGTAAAATACATAGGTTACTAGGTATCTCTTGCCTACGTTAAGAAGTTTGATATAAGTTTCAAGGGCATTTAGATGGATTTGAAATTCCCCTTTTTAAAACGAAGGCTTAACAAAATTGTATTCATAATATGACTACCAAATCTGTACCATTTAAAAAGAACATTGCTGAAAATTGCTAGACCTGTAAGTTGGATTTGCGTGAACAAGCGTAAGCTGACCAAACGCAATCTGGTTGCTGACTGGGTGCACAGAGTGGGCTGTTAGTTTGCACAGAAAGAAATGACAAAAACACCACTCTCATATTTGGAAAATGTGAAAACACTGACGGATGTTGTCTTCTTTCAGAAACATGACAAATTCATATGCAATGACGTATTTCCTCTATTCCTGAAATCAAGAAGAGAGTAAGACTTGATGACAGAATTAAATAACAGAGGAAACGTGGCTGTCAAATTTGTTAGAGTCAGTGTTTTAACGTAAAATGTTAAAGTGGCATGGTCCAAGTAATACAACATATTTTTGATGCTACAGGATGACGTCACTGATATAGTGCTTGGCTAATATGTGCCCCTGTCTTGTGGCACCTGTTGTCCAGGAAAAAACTGATGCACGTACATTTGATGGGAGTCAGCCAATAAACATTTATCATCTGAAAAGATATTTAATATATACATATGTATGTATGCATGTATGTATGTATGTATGTATGTATGTATGTATGTATGTATGTATGTATGTATGTATGTATCGTGTGTGCGCAACATGTTAAAAGCTGATTGAAAATTTGGAAGCTTGAATCAATCATGCAATCGTGTCAGGGTGAAAATATTATAATTATTTACTTATGTACATGCTGGCTTGGTTTAAATGGAGCAGGTCTGTATGAAAAAGTAACAAGGCTAATCACCATCTCAGAAAAAAAATCTATAAATGGGTTAACCCATTTTAGATTTGAACTCCTCAGGTGAACGTGCCTAAAAACATAACAGCTGAGCTGTTGAGTGGAGATCTTCTGTCAACGGAAAATGGAGGTCGGCATTTGAGTGGAGATATAATCTTTTGTCAACGGAAAACATAGCTCTGAATATACAGTAATGATGTATGCTAGGACAAACTGAATGCATGTACATTTTGCATGAATGGCGGCGGCTTGTGTGCACGTTATTTTGCGTGCGTGAAGTTGATTATCCCTGACAACCTCACATAAAACACGAGAAGAAAATAGGAGGTATTCACATTAACTGGGATCCTGTGTTTGGCACCATTGTTGCCGCGGCGAATTTAAGGGGGGGGGGGGGGAGGGCGGTGGCAAGGGGGATCATGTCTTCAGCAGGGCCAAGTGAGCCTCCATGATAAAAGGAACAACTGAAGCAAGTAAAAGACTGAAAGAAAAGCCATATGCTTAGTTCTAAAGCATACAATTTGCTAAACATATTTAGAATATTTCATTTCTTTGTTATAAAAACTGTTATTTCTCGACGGTTAAGAAATAAATGGTCACGCTTGATTTTTACCACAATTATGGGACAAAACAACCTCAGGGTAGAACTTCTTTAAGTCTACATAATTGGCACAAGCACCCTCATCATAGCGGACTGAAGCACATACACGGGGGACCAGAGCAGGATTGTAGCTAATATACTCAAGGAGGGTTGATATAATTAAACACGAATACTGGTACTTCCTACAACCCTGATTACGCTCAGTGGAGGAATAACATGGTGAATAATTGTTCTATTTATCCCTCTCAGACCAAATATACGACCACCTAATCCAGATATGCACACTTGCAGCTTGTCAATTGATAAACATTTGAAGAGGTTTGAGCACATGTTGGAGCCATTATAGTCCCTTAATTATCAGTGTGTACTAGTCTCGCATACTAATAGAGGATGGGTTTTAGTGTGGAGAAAATACAATACACTCCCAAGAAATGGGTCATTATCCTGAGAACGTACTTGAATACGTACTTGTACTTATTAAACTAATTATTGCATAATCTCATTAGTGCATCCGCGTGGAACCTTAATAATCCTTTTAACAATAATTTTCTCTCATCAGGTAAAGCCACGAGGACTGCGATTTGCTAGAAAAATACACCGTGAGGAACCACACTAGATCAAAGCCAACAACAGTTAATTAATATAACACTCCAGCTGAATGGCGCATGATAGGCTTCGTAGCGCCGTAAGAATCTTTATAATGCATGGGCTCTCTTCATCAGCACTTGTGTTCAGAGAGTTGCTCTTTGATATGTGCTGATTCAGTCTGGTAAAGGCATCAAAATGTATTATTTGTGTATTATCAGCAATGAACTGACATACTTGATCAAATTGCTTCACCTGACTGAGTGGCAGATTTTTCCATGGTTCATATATGAGTGGCAACATTGTATAATCTCTGATCACGCACATTGTGATTAACAGAGAGAAAATATCCTGTAACGTTTTTTATCAATAAATATAGTGATAAATGTGGCTTGCTGCACCTATATATATAAATATATATATACAAATATATATACATTTACATATATATATATTTATATATATATATATATATATATATATATATATATATATATATATATATATATATATATATATATATATATTAGTCCGCACTTATCAATGATTATGGCTTTAGCTGGGTTATGTATTACTCGATTAAATCAATTCTTTAGTCCTCGTTTATCAAAGATAAGATCATTTTTTTACTTTACCAATAAAAGAGCAATTTGACTATAAAATATAATACAAATAGGCCTTAAAGAGATAGTTGCATGTATCCCAGCTATAAGTTGGGCCTACATATTGTTCAGGACTTATCATGTGCATGACAATCTAGTTGACATCAATATCGGTGACGGCATTTACAGTATCATGTCACATATGGGTCAAAGTGTAAAAATCTTGTGAATACTCTAACATCTTTAATTTTGGGCGAATCTACATAAAATTTAGTGGGATTGCAGAAGAAATGCAAATCTTGATTGCCTTAGATACTAATGAGGTCCAGTTATCCAGATGGTTACATGCATACAAAGATTCCAATCCATGCACTTAAACTCATCTATTTACATGACTGCAGAGCACTAGGCCAATGGCCCTCTTGTCATAAGAGACTCAGTATATTACCATCAGCAGTCAGATTTGATGCCAAATGATTCCACAATGAACCAGCTCAAGTATCTTGAACAAAAACACTTGGGGGGCGGGGGGGGGGGGAACAAAACAAAAGTCATTTTTGTGACATTATCAAAGCTTGTTAAAGCTTATGATCGAGTTAAGCGCAAAGGACTTTCAACTTGATTATTTATTCAGTTCACTTTATGTGATGGGACTAATTCCGTCGTCCGCAAGTTCCCCCTCCATCAGTCTGTCCGTTGGCGTCCACAAGTAACATTTTTTACTTCTCCCACTTCGTTACCTGGATTAACTTTAAACTTGGTGTGGATGTATTTTAGGTAGGTCTCTTTCAAGTTGTCTCAAATGGTCACGCTCCAATGATTTTGAGATTATTACAAATTTTCTGAACTTTTCAGTAAAATATTTTAAAATCTACACCTAAATCGCTCTGCTGTTTGCTTTGAAATTATATAGGGATCTTTTCTGGACCTTGATTTTCTCAACTGGTAGCGCATTTTTTCGTTTTGACGAGTTTCTGTGTGTTTTCAATATTTACTTTTTCATTTCCAAAAGTGTTTCACAGTTGCGTCTGAAAATTTGTCAAAATATAGCTAATGAGACGGTAAAACAAAATTATTCACCAGGAGGTGATACTCCGGATCGATTATTTTTAACGAAGTTTTTAATTCGTGTACAGGTCGGTAAATGCATTCCCGTTGATCACTATATAAATGAATGGGGGTTGTGATGCTTATTGACATTTTCTACTTGTTTCTCCAAAACTGTCCGACATATTCACTTGAAACTAGGTGGGTGTCTATCTTGCGTAGATCTCAACCAAAATTTTTGAATGGTAAGGATCTAGTAATTTTTTTTAGATATTTTATGATTTTTTGTACATTCTTTTAATTTGAAAAAAAAAATCCTCCAAACCATCCAGGCAATTGCTTTGAAACTCCACGGGGACACTTCTGGAGACCCACAGACCCTAAACTATTGAACAGGTGATGCTGCGATTTTTTAACGAATCTTTATGTAGTTTGCTTTTTCTGATTTCTTCCCCCAAACTGTAAATGAAATCGTCCTCACAATTGTTGAGAATGTACCTTTACTTGATATCCACCAAATTTGTTTGTTACGTGATGGTGCTGTCATTTTCTGATTTTTAACAAATATCAAGATTAGGCAAATCGCTAATGGTATATGTACATGTTAGTATCGTGACTGTAAAAGAAGGGTAGCAGCAAATCTGACATATTGGCTTATTTGGTAATTTTGGATACTGGACCCACGGTTACTCTTGAACACTAGTAGGACATTACCTACTGGTTTCTTTTGCTGTTGTTAATTGTGACCTTGTGTACCCTTAAAAAGGTCAACAGGCATAGTGGTTAATATCTCGGTTATGGTGGATCATAGGTTCATGGTTACTACTAACAACCAATAAGAAAGTATATATGGTCTTTGTTTTGATGTTAATTTCGATCTTGAGGGGTCAAACGGACATATTGGTATGTATCTTGGTAATCTTGGATTCAGTCGCCTTAATTTAAAAGTGATTTGTGAACTGTACGAGTGAAGAGTGATATTACAAACAGTGATTATGGATTTAAACGAAAAGTGACCTTGATATTATTCTGAAGTCCACATGACCACTTCAGCCCATGCATTCAGGGTCAGCTTTAGACATGTCACAGTCCTCTTGTTCATATCTTAGGTTTCAATCGTCTGGTGTAAATGAGGTCTTGCCGTAATTCTTTAAAAGTTACTTTGAAAATAGATTTCAATAAAAGAAGTCAGTGAGGGTTTGTCAACTATCCCACATGAAGCCAGACCACGTGGTCATTACTACTTGAAGAGGGACAAATTCTGGATAGTATCGTTTTGTTGCTGTGCCTCAAATGGTGAATTATTTTGTTATGGCCTTGCCAGAAAGGTAGCTGTTTATTGCAACAGTTTGGTTTGCGAAAACCACCAGCTGCCATATGCAAAGTACAGGGACTTGAATGCAGTGTAAGTAACGTAAATGTGAATACCTTCTGCTTGCTTTACGAATTTCAGCATAGGTATGTCAAACGGATTTGTAACGACATATGTCGGATAAAAAGATACATATTTCTGCACATTTCTAATGCCAAGGTGTACGAATACACAAACGTCCACAGTTTATGAAGCCATTTGGGGTCAACCTTGCACTGAACAGAACACCAAGGCCTTGCCTTGCGTGGCTTGTGTTGTTATGTCGTGTCCAAACACATGTTGCACTCTGCATGGTTACCTAATGCTATGAGGCCATGGCAAAGTGGTCCATAAGTGACAAATGGGTCATCCTTGATTCCATCTGATTAGGGTTTTTTTGCACTCCGGCTTCCATGTGCAAGTTGGCGTTCTAACAAGCACCCCATGGTGTTCAACTGTGTGTTGTCTTGATCTACAGCTGGTAAATTCGGCCGACATTTTTGTCCCGTGTTTAACTTGACTTTCGTGCGCTCACAATCACCATCCTTGGTGTCTGACTATACTTTGTCTGGGTTTCCTTCTGGTGGCTTCATTTATTTTTTGTACTTGAATGTTCCTGTGTGCATGTTGATATTTTTCACTGACGTATCCTTTCAGTTATATATTCTGCATGAAAAAAAAAAAAAAAAAACTTGTGCGCTGCTGTCTGGTATCAGTGTAAAAATACTGACACTTTCCTACGTTTCAACTGTGTTTCTGTTATGAGTAAATTTACTTTAACACTGCTTTCTGGTAACCATTTAAGTGCTCCTAATCTGTCTTTTTAGCATATGGACTGTGAGCAATATTTAGTTTTATTTACATCTTCTACGTAGAAAATAAAGTGCAAAATATAGCTGTTTTAACAGGGTATTGCTGTGTCATTCATTTTACAAATGATGATCCTATGGCAGGAATTTGAACTTCAAGCAAGGACGCCGAATCTAGGAACACTCCACTATATGCGACACACATAAAAAAACGCGTTCCAATTCTGACTACAGCAGATACTGGAGAGGATGGTCAGATCCCATCCACATTTTATCGCAGACAATGTAATATTTTGTTCACAATAAAGAAGGCCTCGAATACTATAACTGCAAAGGCCGGACATTCCAAATTTGAAAGGAAACTATAATTACAAGGTGAGAAAAAGTCCCGAAGATCTGTTACTGTCCCTTCTTCCCGCTCAGGTAGCCAGCCTGCACGTATATTCTGTGAAAAGAACACAAAATGTCTGACAGGACAGAAGCAAGAGTGCAACTTGTGAAATGCATAAACGTTGCTGCAGATGAAACATTAACAAAAAGTTTCCACAAAAAATATGGGTTGAAAGCTTTTTATGTGTCTCTGTCTAGGGGGTTGGCAGCTGCACAAGGTTACTGCCGCGGAAATGTGTTAATGCAAATCAGACTGAGTAGCATCCATATATGTTACTCAGTCTGACTGCAAGATAGCGGGAGTTCTGGTGACTCCCAGTGCCATAATGTGGAGGCCAAGCATATGAACGCCTGCTTGATTTCATGAGAAAACGTGTAACAGAAAGGACGTGGGTGATTAAATTGGCATACCTTACTAACTGCTTGGTTTCCTTTATGACAGTTTCTGCAACACATAAGATGAAATAATCTACAACGTCTCATGTGCATCAAAAGGAAGAAGCGAAATTTGGAGACTTGCTCTACTTATGTGCAGATAATAAGAGTAAAATCCTAGCATAGTTGAGCAAGATGACAACAAAACTAGTTGTTTTAAAAAACATGAAAGAAATAACAGAAGCGATTCAGGCGAAATTCCCCGATGTGGATTGAGCACTGCAGGGTGCTGCATTGTACATATTGAGGGCACGAGACGAGAGGGAAAACTGTCTGGGCCTCCAAAACAAGTTGACGTAACTACCAGTTTAGTGAAATGCCCCTTTGTTTGAAAGAAATCCTCCAGGGTCTTCTAGAAAGTCGAAAAAGTCTGTCGATTTCACTTCAAGTGCTCGAATGCAACATTTAGTATCGTTCTTTGGTTAGGATTTATTCTATGCAGTGAGCTGTGGGAAACAGAAAACACTATATGTTCTACTCCAAAGTACTGTCAAATTTTTGACCATGTCACATTGATACAAGTATTGAATGGTCTTGGCCATTGAGTTACATGTTTCCAACTCAATGCACTTGACACATCAACTGTAAGGTGTCCCATTGACAGAAAATATTCAGCCATGTTTGCCTGTACCGTAGCATAGGACGCCGCTGACCGGCTTGAGAAATTTTTAGATGATTTGAAGAAACCAGAATTCAGAACTCCTTTATGTAATAAAGTACTGGTTGTTACGTATAAGGACATTCGCTTCAAAGCAAGGACCAGCATACAGTAGTGAAATGAACGTGAGTGCACTCCAGAAAAGGTAAACATTCGTCTCTTGATTCATCGGCCCATGGTTCAAGGGCAGGGTATGAAGCTGTGGGTATCATTACAGAGGACAAAGATGTATTTAATATGTGCCTTGCTTTCATCAGCTGCATTCCAGCTATTGGGTACATTCAACGCAAAACAGAAAAATGTACAGTTCACATGTATGGCAGGTACGTGTCATGAGGTCAGTTGGTCGTGGCTTTTACACCGCTATTTTGGATCTCCATGCCTTCACCGGTTGCTATTCAGTTAGCATTTTTGCTGGTTGTTGAGATATTGGTGCCCTCAAGTTCCTGCCTCCAGACATATCATTATATTGGGGCATAGTGGGAAGTTAACCCTCAGACGTTTTGGACGCTTGGTAAATTTACAAACCTCATGTGTAGTACAAATGTACCACCAGCAATGTGAATGAAATGAGGTACAGATTGTTCTCATACAAACTTTATGAAGAACCGGGATGGAAAAAAGTGCTGAAAATGCGCACATCAAAGGTTAACTGCTAAAGAACTGAACTAACTATGTGTCCGCGTGTGACATAAATTGAAACTATGTGGGTTGCCTTGACCTAATTCTCAACATTACGGAGTCACTTATGTGAAATCGGTTCCCGTTCGATAAATGCTGGAAAAATGAGCAAAACTTTATGAAACTTAATAAAATTGTGTATCTTGGTGAGACCTAAGTTGGTTTTGTATTATTAGCCCGTTTGACTAATTCTCAATGTCACAGGGTCACTTATATGAAATCGGATTCTGTGAGAGCACTACCGAAGAACTTGACAACACTCGATGAAACTTCGTAGGATGATGTATCTTGATGAGATCCATGTTGGAAGTGTATCTGAGTCCCCTTGACCTAATTTTCAAGGTCACAGAATCACTCATGTGAAATAGGTTTCCGTGCGGTAACTACAGCAAAACTTGATGAAACTTGGTAGAATTATGTATATGGGGGAGACCTAAGTTAGGATTGTATCTGGCTCACATGGACCTAATTCTCAAGGTCACAGGGTCATTTTAGTGATATATGTTTCTTTGCGGTATTAGTTTGGTAGGATAATGTATTTGTGTGACACCTAGCTACAGACGTATCTGGCTCACACTGACCAAGAACTTCACAAAATGTTACACTTGATAAGATTGTGAATTAAGGTGAGACCTTAGTTGGGATGTATGCGCGTTTCTTTAATTGACCAAAGTCTGCCTCCACAATGCACTGCTCTGAGCATGAGCAAAGGTGTGATAAGTCCCAGGCAACACATTGGTCAAACTAGGTCAGGGGAACAGCTGCTCTCACCCTGGGCCAACTTTCGCCGAGGCTGCCTAGTAACGCTTTTTAAACTACACTTTTTGGTGGGCTTATTCTGATAAAACGTAATCAGATGTAAAAAAAAATACTGTCTACTTTAAGTGCCCACAAAATTTGATGACTTTCCTGTAGACAGTAATTATTTGGGCTATATATGCCTTAGTTATTTAGGTTTGTTTTCCCCCTGAACTAGGTTGCCACTGCTCATTCTCAGAAGCAGTGGATTGTGGATGTGGACTTACATTACGTTATTTTTGATAATAATATTATCATTTATCTGCTTCAGAGACAAAATGATCAACTGGGAAGCATTTAATTTTGCTTTGCAAAATTAATAACTTCTCGTTGCCAACACTTATTCAAATTTCTTTGGGTAAATGATTGTATACAGTTAAAATACTCCTGTACATTTGATAACGTTTGCTGCAGAATTATGCAGTGCATTAGATGTTACTTTAACACAGGATATTATGGAAATCCACACTTCTAGCCCACACGAATTTTGTGCATTGGATTGTGTATTGCACCAAATACACATAAAATTGTTAATTGTGACCTCTCCTATTGGCTAAAAATTAAAAAAACGGTGCTTTTGTGATAATAAGATTAAGGCTGCGTCTTGTCTTGAAACGTAAAGAAAATGAATACTGTTGCCGCTGTCAGTGTGTGTCATAACCCAGATAGTGTGGCTCAGTAAACATGAAGAAAGAAAAAGGCGTCCCATTAAGCACAAAGTGAGAAAAAAAGGACTCACTTGTAAACAGAAACAAAAAGTAATGAAAATTAACCAAATTTACTCAACTTGTTGGATGATGGTTACAACGAAACAATGGTTCAAGCTAAAAGTGTAGAAGAGCGTTTCAAATTCTCTTGTACAACGTTTATCTGCCCTTGGCATTCTTCCTTGTACCTTTTTGACGTGAGTAGTCCTGAAAAGTAAGGGCGTAAACTTACAAAAAAAAAGGTTAAAAAAAGTAGGCTTATTTATGCCGTCAGATGCTATAATGATTCTCAAGGTTTGTAAGTTGAGAAGGAACATGCCAACTCATGCATAGGCCTTTTTGCATGCCGCTTTAACAGAACGAGGTTATACTTTGCCTGCAAACGTTAAGAAACGATATTGTAACGGTGTTTTGGAGATTAAGGATTGTAGTAGCTACGCTAATGTAAAGTGCGTATGCTTTCAAGAGTACTATTGTTGGAGTGTGTCGCAATATTACTGGACGAGATTTTCGGGCTCTCGAAAAGAGCGTGGAGCCACTTACCTGCTCCAAAGCCGGATAGTGCTATACTGTGTGAAAGAGGTGTAAACACACAGAACATTGACCTGGTATGATCGGTCAGGTGTGCTCGTTGAAAAGCGCGGTACTATAACACTGACAATGTCTATACGGCCATACATTACAGAGAAGGAAAGAGATACATTGTAATGTTATCTTGCCGCAAGGTTAGGCCTACCTGACGAATCCTATTTGGATACACTTTAGTATGAACTAAGAAAATTGGCACAAAAATATGACAAGCTTTGGAGACAACAGCTTCAGCGAACAGGAATCGTTGGAAAGCGAGTCCGTCGTCTCTGGAGGTACGTGAAAAGAATGCACTACGTTAATACATCTGGCCTTTTGTGTTTGGTGAATCTTCATCGCTTAGGATTTGTTATATTCTCTTTTTGAAGTTCAGTCACCAAAGTGTTCTCTTCACCAACGACTTTTTTTTGCTAGACGAGATAGCTTTATGAGTCTCTAGCTGTATGATAGAACCAAAAGGTATATCAACACCAGTAAAATTGCAGATGAGATTTTGTTCTAGACGAGATAGCTGTATACATGTAAGTCTCTAGCTGTATGATAGAACCAAAAGGTATATCAACACCAGTAAAATTGCAGATGAGATTTTGTTCTAGACGAGATAGCTGTATACATGTAAGTCTCTAGCTGTATGATAGAACAAACAAGTAGATCAACACCAATAAAATTGCAGATGAGATGAGACAAACACATTAACACTTTTTCTCGATTATTTGACACACATGCTGATTTTCCATTTTTTATGTCATTTTTTTTGGGGGGGGGGGGTAGACGGGTACAGTATCCACCTGTTCGTTCATGTGGTGCTTCAACTTTGTATCAACAATACGGAGTTTGTACAGTTAACTTGCATATATGCAAAGGGTGCTCTACGCCTGTAGCATTCAACTTAAATTTTATGGCAGTATTCGCACAAAACATACTAACTTCTTGCAAAAAATAATGTAGAATTGCCTGTCAAGGGCACACAACAACATTTTTGTCCAGTCGAACTAACATTTTTATCAAACCCAGTGCATGAACGTTATAAAATGGGCTTTATTATGTGTGATCTGTGATGTGTCAAAACGTCATATGTAGGTCTAGCTAGTAAATCAGATCGATAAATACATGAAGTAGTCTGGGGTTAACAGCAGATGCTGCCACATGTTACTTCTGCGCTTGGTTGAATAAAGAGCATCATGTTTACTCTTTTTGTAATGACTCTGTTAAATGGCGCATGCAAAGTAAAATATGTTGGTGCCATGTCAACAGTTAGAAAATGCATGTGGGCCGCATAAATGCACGCAGGTTAGATGTAAACTTTGTCTTTTTGACCTGCGAAGCGGAGCATTTTCTACCTTGATTTATGACAGAGAGAGTATGTCTACATTTGTAAGGTTGCACGATCCACGACAAGTACTGCCAACCGAAACATTGCTCTTCAGTGCGAGTTTTACAGGTACATGTACTTGTCCTTATCGTTAATCTCAACAGGGACGTATAAGTCTCTGCCTGTACGCCCTTGATCTACATCAGGGGCGACTTCTGGTCAAAACCTTTTATAAATAGTCAATCTCAATCAAGCAAAATTATAATAATAAAAATCTTTTCTTCTCTTCACAAATATTCTGTTTGGTTGCGACCTGGGAGTATAAGAACAACACAGCATGCATGTGAAAGTTATGAGACCAACGGGGCTTGGGATATACCGTAGTCTTTCTTTTGTTAGCTTTAAGTTTTATTTTGAATCTCTTATACGCCAGTTCGCCATGGCAGTCGTCGTTACAGTTCTGTCATTCAGAGTAACGCAGAAGTTTTCTGTCACATATTTATGTTGAAACTTTATTGGGTAGAGGTTTTACAAGTCATTATGAACAATTAAGCATATTTATCGCGAGTCTGATTCTATTCAAGTGGGCCATTGTACAACAAGCGACCACTCGCTCTTTCATGCGAAGTCCATGTATATATATAAAACACACGGCTCTGCGACAGGTCAAACAGCCCTTTAACCATTGTAAAAAAATTCCTCGATTATCCCCCATAGCTAAAGGCTATTTTAACTCTTTCCTTCCTGATAGCTCCAAGCGTCTTTGTGTGATGATTTTACACCAAAAGCCTGCTTATCTAAAAATTGGTAGCGGATGTCAGGTAAATGTGGATACATCATAGAATCGATGCATTGTAATGGAATATATGGGCAAAACTTCTCCTTATACGTTATGCAAAAGGCACATCAAATGCAAACAAACAAAAAACATTTGAAGAACCTCCCGACTAAACTTTAAGAATCTTACACATTGGTGAGAGATTACTTGTTTTACATTCTCTACGTTGTCTTGTTAAACCAGGTAAACAAACATCTGACTTCACAGCAAATGTACGTGAGGACAATGGGGATTGTTGACCTGTGTGTGTGTGTGTGTGTGTGTGTGTTTGTGTGTGTGTGTGTATGTGTGTGTGTGTGTGTGTGTGTGTGTGAGAGAGAGAGAGAGAGAGAGAGAGAGAGAGAGAGAGAGAGAGAGAGAGAGAGAGAGAGAAGAGAGAGATGGCTGTCACTGCAGCCGCTGTTCCTTCTTTCTGGATGGCTAAGCACAAACATCAAAAAGAAAACATAGCTTTTAAAGAAATAAAATCTCAAAATGAGATTATGAATACAAAATTGATCACGTGCAAGTGTCAATATAAACATTATTTTCCCAAGATTTCTGTGCCGTTTTAATTTCTTCTTTGCTTTTTCCTTCGTTGTTTCCTTCCTTTCTTCCCCAGCAGATTTTGTCTGACATTGTTTTGGGACACCTCAATTAAAACTGCAAACTCGGCCTATAGCTAAACACCTTTTGCTTTTTATGTAGAAAAAAAAGAACATTTTGAAAATAAGATTACATATTTTAATATTAAATATCTCCAAAACTATAACAGTTAGAGATGTCGTTCCAGCTAATGCCATGTTGTGCGCTATTTCATTTTTAATGAATACTGAACAATTGTTGGAGTGTCTTGATCATGTTAAACAGGGGTATTTAAAATTTTTAATCTTGAATATGACCAGACTTTTAAAATATTGAATTATGATTACAACTTGGCTGAAAGCTTGTCGTACATTGTAACATAAATGTAAATTGCGAGAAGTTTAATTTTACGCTTCCCGTGCATACAATGAAATATATACAAGTATTCGAAACTAAAAGTGATAGAGATGTCATCACAAATTCTACTAAAAATATAGTGGGCGCCCTGTTAAACAAAGGTCATGACATTTCAAATTATGTTATTTAGGGACTTTTCAAATTATATATATTAAAACTATAAAAGATAAAACTGCCATTCCAACCTGCACTTACGGAATGGGCTAACACAAAGAAAGATTCGCTTTCCAGCAAATTTTCGTTTTTGGTTGAGACTTTCCGTGTAACCGAATGAATCCGGGTTTTTTTTAGCAACAATGGTGTGTGTTCATATTAACGATTAAATCGAAAGTAAGACAAGTCTGTGAGTCAACTTGCAGACCTGTCTAACAACGCAAGACTGCAATTCAACTTAAAGACATGTCCAATAAAACAAGTCTGTCACACAATAGACTTCTCTTTTGAAAATCCAATAAAAGTGATTAATATCCAGTTTTGAATCACGCTGAAAATTCTACGGATCAATTGTGTAACTAGTTCTCCTTATTGCCTCCAAAGCAGACCAAGTCCCCTGTTATCTCAACTACATTTGCGAAGTAGACAAACCACGCAGCTTGGGTCTGCTTTGGAAGCAAGTCACTTTAGTGATGTAGCAAAATGAGACATTTATAAACACATCGTACGGTACCTTATTTGTATATTTTTAGCATCTTCACTGATCCTTATCAGACACAAACCATTATGCAGAGAGCAATAATCATGTCAGGTTTAGAGCTCCTAAATGTCAGAGTATCAAGGAAATAAAATCGAGACAAAATCAATTGGTAACTAGAAAAGAAGGTGTCGGTGTGCCTATAAAGGGAAGTTGTTACCCAGTTCATTCAAACTGAATAAACGAAATCTACACTGTGAAAAGATGAGGCTCTTGCCATAAAAACACCTGCAGGTAAAGAAAAAATGCCGAGTGGAAAAAAGAATTCTTGGTAAAACAGAATGTCAAGTGTCAGCAAACAAACAAGTACACTTTTCGTTGCAAGTTTAATTCATTTATGGATCACTGTTGACACCACAGCATAGACTGATGAAAAAATGGTCACCATGTGGTGACATAGAAATGTCACGTCTGACATGAGTATAAACAACAAATCCTGGTGTTGTACATATACACATCTAATTGACTGCTGATGACAGATCATGACTGACACATTAAAGTCAAGAATTAAAATGTCGATATATACTGGTGTTTTACTGTGGGGTAAAAGGTCAATGAACACAGACTCGCAATTGCCGGATACCAATGTAGATGATATTCCTGATTTTTTCCTAATTTTATACTCAAACATGCCCTGGTAGCCTAAGTACTGCACTTGAAATGTGGACTGATTTGACTGGAGATTCGCAGTTTGATTTCCAACAGTACTAGAACCAAGGTACATTGAATAATCAAAACCTGCTATGAAACAGACATTTTGATGTGTTTTCGTTAGGTGGGAGTAGGCAGTAATGAAAATGGTTTACGAAAAAAAAAAAAAAAAAAAAAAAAAGGACCATAAAACACGGGAATCAGAAAAACCAAATACGCCCATTATGCATTTAATTTTATATTGCCGAATCTGGTGTTTTGTAGCAGCAGCAACAATCCGTGAAGCAGACACTGCGAACAGACTCACCCCTTTCACAACATTCAAAATTGAAATAACGTGTCATCACTTCGTGAAAAAAGTTGGCATGGCAGGTATAAGCCTCCGCCCTTCAGGCTATAATACCAAGCAGCAACAACCTCACCTCAACGGGGTTCATAATGGTCTTCTTTGGCTGGAAATATGTTTGCAATGTTGATCCCCCTTTCTATCAATAATTTAAGTTTCGCCAGGGTACTCTGCGTTCCAGGCGCATTGTAAAGCTATTTGCCCAGGAAGGTTACCTCTCATTCTTTTGTTCTCATCTTTTATCAAAGCCCCAACTAAAGATAAAAAGACAAAGCGTGTATCGTATGAAACTGTTAGTAGTACTCGACCGGGTTGACTGGGGTTAAGAAGACAGACATATGATCATTTTATGTATCATTGTGTGCTGAGACGTCACATCGAAATTCCATGAGCCAAGCAGTACACTGGACATAATCCTGTCCCTTTTGCGTCTAGTGCACGTCAAACTGGCCACTTTTACTATTATTGTGACAAGAAACTACCTCAAGAGCATATTCGTGTTCTTTCAGGTAACCGTGCGTAAAATAGCTGGATAAACATGAAGGAGGGCACAAATAATTGATAATCTATAAACATAATGACACTATCTGTTTTTCAAGTTATATGATAGTGTTATCACGTAATGTAGTCCAGCTCTGTGTAGTAATGATATTATTTTGTAGATATTTATGAAGTGTTTTGGTTGCATAAGTGACTATTTGTATCCCAAGCATCCAAATGTCGAGACCTTTACTTTTGAAAATGTTTCCATACAAATCACATTAATGAAAGTGTGTGTGTGTGTGGGGGGGGGGGGGGTTTGGCCCTTTCCGTGACTCATCAACCTATGAGAGTTCAGTAAGAAGTAAATAGAACTTATCCAGGGCGGCCTATCGTCCAACTGTTTTCAAACATTATGCAGACCTTTCTGCTGGTATTGTGAGTAACCCCATGTCCCACATGGTTGTTCGCCATCCATATCCAAAATTAAAATCGGTCGGTGCTGACAATGTTCTGCCTATGAGTATTTCTAAATGGTTGCTGTCTTCTCATATAATACCCTGGAAGCCGCCAAACGAAACTTTTGATGCCATGTGAGGGGGCGGAGGAGAAATGCACTTTCAAAGTGTTTCCCTGGGTGCACTATCCTTATTTTGAGGTCACGTATTTTTTTTTCATTCAATTCGTGTGCAAGAAGAGTCTCAGTTGATCCCAGTAATACATTATAGGACACTTGCCGTCAAGGGCAGCTAACCGCGCATCAGGAGAACAAAAGGCTTCTCATGACTGACTTCAACATGAAACACCCAACTGTCGTCCAAAAAGTAATATTGCTGCCTCTCTTTTTTCTGCACGTGGCAGGGTAACGGACGTTATGTTGCATAACCACAATGTCCATATTGGTGTAACCGTTGAGTCCCACAGAGGGGTTGGCGTAACAATTGAGTCTCAAGTACAATAAAGTGTAAGGTATTTTGTGATTTATTTGTACGTAAATTATTTGCTTAATCCGTTGGATGCTTTGCCTGCAGCATATCGAACTGATTGGTTGATTAAAGTTTGGCAAAAGAAAGTACAACATACAAGCAACGTGTTTTGGGTCACAGACGTTTTCCACAAGGAATATCGTACATTACTTTCGCATTATTTACGCACAGTTCACCTTCAAAATTAGTAAAAAAAAAAAATACAAAAAATACAAAAAACAAAACAAAAAAAACAAAACAAAACAAAACAAAAACAAAAAAACAAAAACAAAAAAAAGGAAAAAAAAAAGAAAAGAAAACAAAAAACAAAAACAAAAACAAAAACAAAAAAAAAAAAACAAGAAAAAACGAACAAACCAGATTGGCCTTATATTTTATTTAAATTTAACCATTGGTCATGGCTAACAACTGCAGGGTCTTTATAATTATCGAATGTTAATCATCAATGCTGTTCTGTAATTATTCTCACAACCAATTTTTGGCCCTCTGCTGAAAACAAGAGGCATGGAAATAGATCGCCACAAATTGCATTTCCCTAATTATGTACAGTGTGTTTCTGTAATTAATCCCACAAACAATTTATTCGCCCTCTGCTGTCAACAGGAGACCAGAAAATAGATCACCACAAATTTCATTTCCCTAATTATGTATAGTGCAAGGTTATTGTAACGGTCGAAAAAAGTCTTTTTTAAAAAACACGATTGCTTAATCATTACTATTGTCCTAAGATTCTTGGAGTTCCTTTCATGACCACAATGATGTTTCAATCGAAGAGTTAAGTAATTTAAATAACTGAAAAAAGTTCATTTAAGTTTCTCCACCATTAAGCTTGGATTCAAAAGGAAATATTTAAATTCGGGAATTTATTCATTATTAGATTGTATAGAGGTACCGGTGACCTGGTATGACTGTCATCCGATATATATCATGTTTACAAGTTGTTTAACAACGCCAAAGAATATGTTGAATATTATATTATGACGATCATCTATTCTGCAACAGACAGACTTTCACTCCCAAATAAATTCTACTCAATAAGTAAAATAAAAGTGACAGGTGGTTTATATATGAGGAAGAAGTAAAATGGATAGTTGATAAGAAGTAAAACACAACTGAAGCATTGTTGATATGTGGACAAGAATTAAAACATGAAGGATATATGGTTGATACACGGGGAAGTAAAATATAACTGACACATAGTTGATATTTATTTACCTGTTGACAAATGTACCCCTTTATATCTGGCGCAACAACGAGCAGGGAAGACGCTGAGGTGCGTCACACTATGATATATATATATAGACAAAGTAAAATATAGCTGGTGCATGGCTGATATAAAAATAAGTAAAATATTATTGGCACATGGCTGATATATGGATGTAAAGTAAAACTGTCCCATGGTTTATATATGATAACAAGTAAATTAATATATCGGACACATATGTGGTTGATATATGGTCAGGAGGTAATATTTAACCGGCACGTGTTTGATATATGGGTAAGAATAAAAAAGTAACTGAGACATGGTTGATATATGGATAATTAGCTAAATAAAAGTGACATATAGTTGGCACATGGATAAGGTATTAGCGTCTTGAGCTCTGTCATTGTGTTGTATTTTCGGAAAATGTTGGAATGGGCAATTATGCTGGGCATAAACATGACATAAGTCTATACAAACATATTAGGAAAGACAATCCCCTTCCTGTGTCTGATGTTATAGCGTTTCATCGTGCTTGTCCTTAGTAAATCGGCTGGATTTTCAATATGATTTTCTTATAATGACGCAAAAACCAAAACAATAAGTCTGTTGTTCAAATTCCTGTGGTGTGGTCGGTTACCAACCGTGTTCACATTCTATCATAATGTTGATGAAGATTTGCATTTCAAAAACTGCCTGTCCCATCCTTTGGGTCTGCTGTGTTTACTTAAAAGATCAAACCTGTCAACTTGTTATATCAGAATTGAAGGCTTGAAATTTAATCCGTTATCAAGTCACATTATTTTGCGAATTACCTTCATAGTAGTGCATCGACTCGGGTCACGGGTATCCGGGAGCCGCCCGAAATAATATGAAAACGCGCGTCCGGGGTCCTGTTTTGTTGCACCCGGGTAATTACGATTATAAACAAACAAACAAATGTACAAAATATACTTACACATATTTCGTTTGCATTCATTTTTGTCGAGTTTTAATATGAATTGCTTACACTAGATCCGATTCCGTGCTTGTTTTTACCTTTACAAGTGCTGTGTTAATATTTTGGCGGGTATACCATATACCATTCATGGCATACATTCTGTCTCAAAATGGAGAAGCGTACCCAACGGTGGTGTTGTTGTTTGGAATCACTTCACCAAAAAGGATGGATTTGCAACATGTACCACTTGCAGCAAGGACTTTAAATATGTTAGAGGTTCAACAAGCAATCTGCTTAAGCACTTGACTTCCAAACATTTGGATTTAGTGTCTGCGTCGACAGCTAGATCTAGGCAAATGTGTTCTGCTAATTTTGTGCCGATGGATCCCAAATGTCCAGAATCTAAAGCAATACCCGCCTTGCTCTGCGACTTTTTCGTTGAAGACCTAAAGACACTGATGACAGAAGAGGGGAAAGCATTGTCGTGGTGGGCGCGAAATGGGCAAACATATCTTACACTCGACAGATTAGCCAAACAATTTCTTGGTGTACCAGCAACTAGCGTACTATGTAAGCGGGTCTTTTCATCATGTGGAAACATTATTGCAAAGAAACGTAGCTCCCTTTGCCCAGAAATCGCAGATATACTGGATTCCTCAATCTGAACAAAAAATTCATGAGTTAATTGTGGTATAGAGTTCAGCTGATATAAAATTGGACGTAGAAATGTGAACCGACATGTTTGTCCAGACATGTTATTTGTCTAATGATGGTTTTTTACAATCAAATATCTTACAGTTCGTTTTTCTTTTTCTGTCATATTTAGAGGTTTGGGGTGTGTCCTAGCGTTTCTTGAAGGCAGGGTCCTGTATCCATGAATTTCTTCCAAGTCATTGCACTACTTCATAGCCCCAACACCGCTGAAATTTATCAAAACAGTAAACAGTCAGGCAGGCTGAACAGGCTTTGGATTTTTTACATACAATTTCCCAAGAGAAGTCAATAGTAAAATTAAACGCTCCACGTGATAAAACAGTCATTCAAGCAGAAAATACAGGTTAAATCAGCACTCACTCTCACTCAATCATAATATTTACCTGCACCATAAAAAGTCCTGATTTTAAACTGGATGCCACCATTTTCATGCAGTGAATAGGGATGTTGTAACGGACTCTCAATCCCGATTCTGAATGCCAGTTCTTCATCAGTACTCGGTGAATGGATTTAATTGTCTGGTAGAAAACGTAGAAAGCTTTAGACTGGTAACTGTACAACTCAGAGATGTAAACGAGAATCAGTAGGGAGGATAATATTGCATGCTTTATGTTTCTGAAGGAGACTCAAAATAGAATTGAACATCGCAAATTTGGAGCTTATGGCCGGAATGAAGAACTATCTGTTCTCTGTGTATGGCATGGTGCGTGTTAGGTCATTATGGTACGTGCAGGCTTATAATCACTCTAATATATATCAAATATGTAGTATTCAGAATAACCCTTATCAAAAGTAACCGTTGATCACTGAAAAAAGCTGAATACAAATACAAATACAAATTACAAGAATGTATAAACTGTGTACAGCTTGTTTAAGACTGAAGAGAAAGAGAGAGAGAAAGAGAGAGAGAAAGAGAGACAGACAGAGAGAGAGAGAGAGAGAGAGAGAGAGAGAAAGAGAGAGAGAGAGGGAGGGAGAGAAATGAATAGCATAATCGTATACTTTTGGAGATGAAAATTTCTTTGGGGATCCGGTCATGCTGCGGACACTGTTTTCTCGATCAGTGTATATTGCAATGATATCCAGACAGATCATGGAATTCGCAGGTTTGTTGTGCTGTCTTCCGTACTGTTCTAAACATGAAGAGCGAGAGAGAAGAGAGAGAGAGAGAGAGAGAGAGAGAGAGAGAGAGAGAGAGAGAGAGAGAGAGAGAGAGAGAGAGAGAGAGAGAGAGAGAGAAAGCAGAAAAGATTTGCTTCAAAGCAAATCTGTGAGCCATCAAAATTGCAAATATTAAATGCTACAACTTTTGTCCTTTTGGTACTTAACATTCCATTAAGTTTAAGGTTTATGGCTGGATAAAAATTTCAAAGTTCAAATGACATTGACATTATACCTTTAGAGGTCACATGTAAATTACCAAAATGTTCAGCCAAGACAAGATCAAAATTGACAGTTATGGCTGGATGAAAATTTCAAAAGTCCAAATGACCTTGACCTTTGACCTTTAGAGGCCACATGCATATTTCAAAAATTGCAAAATTGTGCAGTGTTACAAACATATTAATTGAAGTTAGATTGGTAACCTGTACATATAATAGTTTTGAAAATATTCAAGATTTAAATTTTCAAATGGCCTTAATTTGCAAGGTTTTTTAAATCATTGAATCACTTCACAAAGACTCAAGGCTTCATGTATGGAAGTATAATCATGCAAAGTTTGGAGTTTCTACGTATAATACTTTTCAAATGCAATATCGACCAAATTTGCCTGAAAGAAAGAAAGAATTCGCAGAAAAACAAAAAATAGTAAACTTTTGATACGTTGTTTCTCACGTCCATGTCAGATATGCTTTCATTGTCATACATACATGCATACATACATACATACATACATACATACATACATACATACATACATACATACATACCTACCTATGACCTTGGATGCAATTAGTGCATCCAGTGGAACAATGTAGTTTTTCCAAGCCACCCACGAAGGGTGGGGGAGGGAATATACTGTTTGTACGGTGCATTTCTACAATTGGCTTTTTTTTGAGCTTTGAATTTGCCATATCTAAGTCACTACTTTTGTATCTCGGAAAACAAATAACCCAAGACATTATCTACAAACTCTGGTTATAGTGACTTACTTTTCGGGTCATTATGACCTAGATTTTCTGTAAATGGGGTCATACTATCACGTTTGATTTCTTATTGTCACTCCAAAACTTACAATCCGATCCAGTCAATTAACCTCTATATGGAAACCTTGTTTCGCTCTCCACATTTTGTCTATTGAAACATATGGATTCCGAAGGTCAAGGTCATATGGTCATTTTGCGAAAAGTTCGTCGATTTTTGAAATTTTGAATTTTGTACAGGCAGAGTCTCAGAAACTGTAAAGCCTGCTGGGTTGTCCTTGCACTCCTGACAGTGATTTATACTGAAGTTATGCACCTGATAATTGGTTAGTGGCCTTGACGTACTTTTTCCTCCTATCGGGCGACCATGTTGACAAATCCGGTTTGACTCGAAAACTTATCAACCGATTTGATGATGTTCTGTCGATAGCTGGCATCGAGGCCCATAAAACCTGATTAGAACCTACCCGATCAAGTTTAAAGGTTGAAGTCACATGGCCGTTCGAAAAAACAATCCCGTTTTTACGAGAAAAAAATGTAAGCGCGAAATCTCAGAGAGGGTTGGGGCCTGCAAGACGTTATTCTAGCAGGATTACACTTGTATACTGAAGTTTTGCACCTGGTATGTGATCGTTTACCTTGCGCTATCTTTTCAAGGTCACTGCCTTTTGCAGTTTTATTTTTGTCAAAATATGGAAAGTCATTATTTTGAGTTGCCAATGACCTGTGGAACAGTACTGGCCAATGTTTTACCCATTTTAATACCCTTTAAGATGAAGCATTCAATTTGTGACCTTGATAAAATTTGAAGGTCATCGTGACCTACTTATGGAAAGCACGTTTTGGCCTTTATCTTAGTTTTCAACGGATTTGAGCGATGTTTTACGTTTGTTGAATAGCTCAACTGTAGGCCTAACTACGCAAATTTACATATAATCTTGAAAGGTAAAAGATCAAGGTCGTTTGGCGATCTGAAGATTTTCAACCTCACAGAACTTGTTCAACTTGCGTCATTTTCACCATGTTGGACTCAAATAATAGGGATTTTAACAGCACCCATTTTTGTGCACAAAATTGACCTTTAAGACTTACAGGTCAAATTCGTCGGCTATCTTGAAATATTACACTGGCCATAACTCTGTCATTTTTCATCCGATTTTAATCTGGTTGCGCTCAATGTGCTGGCAATGCAATAACGCACACATCGATAAATAACATATGATCTTTCCAGGTCAATTTTATTTACCCTCAGAAACCTTCATGTTACCCAAACTCGATCAATGTGTAAAAGATTTTGTACAAGTTGGGCTAAAAATGTGCGATTTGTGTCGCCACTTAATTGTATAACACACATGTGGCCTCTAAGGGTCAAAGGTGAAGGTCATTTGACCCTTTAAAATTTTCATCCAATCATAACTCGATAAATTTTAAACCAATTGGAACCATGTTTATACTCAGATTCTAACTATAGGAACACTGCAGAATTTTGTAATTTACATGTTACCTGCAAAGGTCAAAGGTCAAGGTCATTTTGACCTTTAAAATTTTCATTGAGCCATAACTCGGTCAATTTTCATTCAATATGGACCACGTTTGGGTCAAATTGCAGCTAATGTAACACTGTACAGTTTTGATATTGGCATGTGACCTCTAAAGCTCAAACGTCAAGGTCATTTGGCCCTTTGAAATTTTCATAGAGCCATAACTCGGCCAATTTTCATCCAATATGGACCATGTTGGGGCCAAATTGTAGGTATTGTAACACTGCGCAATATCTGTAATTTACACGTGACCTCTAAAGGTCAAAGACCCAGGTGGTATAGGGTGAGATGACTGAAGTGTCAGCGTTGGGCGGGGAGGCTTCCTCCCAGCGATTGCTTGCCATTGGAGATGCCTAGTGTAAATTTCTTTTTATTCAAAGGCTCCACAAGTCTTTGTATTGTATTCATAAAATGGCACCAAATCTTTCTTCCACTTGACACGACTTAACTCTTGCTGTGTGTTTCAATGTTTTAGATTCCAGTGTAGGATTGATATTTATAAATGTATTCTCATTCCACTGCTATCTATTTTCACAACAAAATGGCCTCTGAATCTTATAATATTTTGAAAAATTTGACTGATTTTGATTTACCTCTTTGTTAATTTGCAGATGCGTTTGATGTGCACGATCTTGTCAATGAAGACGCTTACAAACACTACCAAAACATTTATGGTCTGTCTGACGACCTTGGGCACTTAGTAAACAATCCTGAATTTTGTGATGTTGTCTTTTTGGTTGGAGCCCAGAGAAAGCCAGTGTATGGAGTTAAAGCTATAATGTCTACCAGGAGCAGGTGGGTATAGATGTGTTGCAAGGTGTGCCGCTATTCTTCTCTTCACCTACTCTAGCACAAAATGTGAGAAACATTAAACATATCAATATTTTACAAAAAGTGTGAGACGTCAAAAGGAAGCAAATTGTTTTTTCAGCTATTCCAAAACAATGAAGCCTGCAGTATTGAACTTGTTTTACCTGTGTACTGTTAAGTTATGGCTATCAGAAGGTATCATGAGAATAAACTTTCCAGCTTTCAGGTAGTATTGAAAACAAAAATATCCACGAGAACCTGTAAGGATACAACAGGGTTTTATTCCAGGAACACTTTTTGCAGTGAGATAGTTTTGGGCCATTTGAACAGTGCCTGAAGGCCTACACTACACGTGACAAGTTTGGCTGAGTTCGTCAGGCAGCGGACACGAAGCTTATCTGACATTATCCGAACATTCTAGTACTAATGCATAGGATAGTTTGTTGTTTTTTTTGGGGGGGGGGGGGTTGTTTTCAAAATTTCAATTTGACCAGGGACATTTTCAAACCCAAAGCATAAGAGTTTACAGTTTTTCAATCGCTGCAGAGGGAAAGTACTGTTTTCCCACGTTTAATGTACGGGAAACTGATTTAATACCGTGGTAGCATAATGCAGGTTTCGTGGCAGGCAAACGCATAAACGTCCCAGTGAGTAACATGAAACTAGCAAATTGTCAGATTTTATTGCCCAAAACTTTGTAAAAGACAAGAAGCACTGTCTGCTTTTTGTACATTAGATAGATGACAAATTATAAAGCGTGAAGATGTATCACCAAATTTTCTACAAACGTGACCATGGATTTTTCATAGCCTATAACACACACACACACACACACACACACATACATACATACATACATACATATATATATATATATATATATATATATATATATATATATATATATATATATATCTGTGTGTGTGTGTGTACATCGGAAGCTGTCAATGGTTAAGCATTTTACTTATGAACCGTTTTGGCCATTTATTTTGCTATTTTTGCCTGTTTATGCGTGCGTAACATCTGACATTTTAGACGATTTGGAGTTGCTATTGTGGTGTTTTATGTTGCAGAGTGCTCCACAAACTGCTCTATCAACCTCACTGTATCCCACAGACAAAGAAAAGATCTGGGAGCATCGGAGACATAAAGAACACCTTACGTATGCTCAAGAAACGACCAAGTGATCCCAATATCATGCAATCTCTGAGTGGGCCTCCTTCTCCGATCAGCAAGCATGTGTCTTTTGAATTTCCTCCACAGCAACATAATCACCAGCAAGTTATCATTCAAGACTTTGAGTATGGCGCTTTCGAGAAGTTTATCTATTACGTGCACACCGGCAGTGTCATACTTGAAGCAAAAGACATACTAGGTAACGGAAATAACCAGTAAAATAGTGCTAACGTTATGAAGAGAAAACAATAAATAACTACGACGAGCCATTATAACATTTAAACCTGTTTTTAGATGTCAACAATTCTTTTCTTGATATCAAAAAATCATTTTTTTTTATATCAAAACATTATTTTCATATCAAAATGCTAGCACCAAAATGCTCATTCTTGCGATCAAAATTTATTGCTTGATATCAAAAATTCAGTTCTTGATATAAAAAAATCAATACACATTGCCCTGAATGCTCCATATCGAAAAAAAGTAGTTTTGACATCAAAAACTGGTAAAATTTCAGAAAAAAAGGTCGGGAGGGGTGCATGCGCCCCAGTGCTTGTTCCGATTGGTGCGGATCTATTTCTGGAGCAAGCATGGCGAGCCAGAGTGACAGTGCACCTGTTGCAGTGCTGGATGAGATTGATTCACATACAAGAAAAGTGCAGGGCACGGCAAGGGGCAATAAGCTAGAACAGTTACAGGCCCACTTTTCACCCACTTCCAACCCCTGTTTGTGAACTTGGGAGAAACATACACAACCCTTTGTCTGTCTAGTTTAGATCTTGAGATATCATTTTGTTTTAGGTAGCGCAAAATTTATTTCTGTAGTCTTTCCTGGGGTATCAGTGTCATTACTACGTATGACTCATCACGATTTTGCACGTTCTCTCTAAGATGAATAACAAAGACATGGTGTTCTCAAGTGTGGGGCACTGGCCATTTCGTCTGTTGTCTATTTGTCCTATTTTCCCATCTTTGTGGCTGTTGTGGTAATACGAAATGAATTTTGACATCAAGATTAAGCTCTTTGGTGCAAACATTTTTCATATCAAAATTGTTTTATTTTCAGTTTAAAAATGATTTTTCTAACATCAAAAATTATTGTCCAGCAATATGTGGTGCTCAGATGTTCGTCGAAGATCAACAGAAACTAGAGCATTGTTGTTTAAGTATTAATAATTTTAATTTTGTTGTTGCGAGTGTCCTTTTTATATAACTCAGAGAAATACACTTCAGAACCAAATTATGTCCTTTGCACCATTTACGGTTTCAACGTTATTGGGTCCAAAACATATGTAGGCCTACCTCCAAGCAAAATGAAATTATTTTTGACACAGTCCACAACTTTATCAAAACAACGGGCAGCTGTGACGTAGTTCATACTATGGTCAAAATCTTGAAACCAGAAATGTGTCGTCTGTATGTATAGTTAAGCGAAGGCGGACTTCATCTCCCTGCCCTCTATCTGTGACGTCTTGTGTCGTTCCACTTATAAATGCTCGTGTGGCGCCGCCACTCTACCTGTCCTCGTCTTGTGGCGTTCTTTCTTATGGTGAATTGTCTCTGAACCTGTGATACGTAACACCTCTTCTTTAATCTTTTTCATGTACAAGAGGGATTTATCTAGAGCTTTGCCCTGTTTCCCAATGGTATCCTTACGGAAATAAAAATATGTTTAAACCAAGTATTAATACCCTGGTGCCGTAATTTCAGGCATTACATAATCAAGTACCAGGAACATACATACATACATACATACATACATACATACATACCCAGGTATCGCATATTATAGCCCACAAAATTGTGCAATGGGGCACATTTACCGCCTTGAAAGAAATCATGATCAACCGCTACTCTGAAAGACGCTCTCTTTTCCCATTAAGACCACCCAATTGACTGAAAGATGTGTTCTAAAGAATTGTTTTGTCACGAAACAGCTGATCATTTTTGCAATTTACTATCAGTATGGCTCCAGTTTTGTGTAATGGAAGAATTCAAGTTTCGTACTCACGTCTTGTGTAATGGAATAATTCAAGTTTCGTGCTCAATCTTTGCAAAGGGGACAAATATCTGGAAGATTTTTTTGCTTTATGCAAGACGCATGTTTTCGTTTTGCACATTATTGAAATATGTATTTTAAACAAATCAGATTCCTGTTCATTAGAAAATTAAAAAAATATGACACAAATATACGCTACAAACATATACATCCACATCAGTTCTTTTGCTTATATACGACTTTTTGTGCCACACGCGAATTATTCTGCACTTGCCTGGCGTTATTCTTGTGAAAGAAGTGTTAACATACGGAAAAAAGCTGTGCGGTTATTTGTAGTGCCTGTTTTTATTACGAACAGAACCCTTCAATTAACCAATTACACATTCTTAAAATAAGTTATTTATTACGTCTATGTTCACGATCATTCCCGATACACATTCATATGATATCCGATTTGGAGATGTCCCTTGCATGGCTGTACGTCTTAGAGTTTTACAATAAAACACTATATAATAAAGAAAATCCATACCCATTCCTACCATGGCTTCTCAACATGTATGCTAAATTACAATTTATCAACCAATACTCGGATACATGTGTTATTTCATACTTTTATGTTTGCAATATGTTAGGTGATTTATCTGCTTTATATAGCAATGCCCTGCTCCCCCCAGGTATGGCTGCACTCGAAACGCCCCCCCCCCCCCCATCCTATTCCGTTTAAGCCCTATTCCTCGATAGGAAAGGTCAGAATTAGCTCTAAGGTGTGTGTTCGCCCGAATACATAACTGAATACACAAACATTTGGAGGACTAGAGCTGTGCACTCCCATTAGTTTGTATGTTAACGCAACTTTGAATAAACTAGTCACTTATGTAGCTGTTGTTATATAAATTTTGTGAGGTATTAAGTTATGCATCTAAATTAACTGCCTGAAATTTGGTGTTTCTCTGTGCAGTAGTTTTCAAGTTATTAAGTTGCAAATTACAATGTAAAGTAATGGGAATACACAGCCCTAGCCCTCCGCTAACTGCAGTGCCCTCTTTTAGGCAGTTCTTGAACTTTCTGTTCTTGCCCTTGCCTATTAGCGCCCCCACCTTGACATGTTGTAGGGCGGTAGTTGGGGTCTCTGAATGGCCTTGCATAAGACCATCCTCTTGTTGTATATATTGTGCATAAAGATATTAGCTGCAAACCTCTGTATTCCTCAAAATTGTGTTTCAGTCTGTGATACATAATTATGATACGTAAACTCATCTAATTAATTATTTATGGCTCACTCTTACAGCATTCTCTCACCAAAACAGCTCTGTGTACAATGTATTGTCAAATAAAGTTGTCTTGAGTCTGGTGTCTTGTTATTTGATAATGGTTCGCGTTTATATTTCTAGGACTGTTAAATGCAGCTGATCAATACGGCATGGAAGATCTGGCACAAGCCTGCCTGGACTACATTCCGGCGTGCATAACAGTCAACAGCGTTTGTGGGCTGCTTTGTTCTGCAGAACATTACATCCAGTACAAATGCAGCAAGGTGCTCGTACAGAAGGTGATTTATCTCCTAAGTATTCTACTGAGACAATACGACGCATACATGTAGCGGAACAATATTTAAAATTTCTTCATTAATGATGAAAGCTTTAATACTCCTCGCACAAATTCACAAGCATTCAATTCCGAATACTACTCAAGCTGCAATATGTGGGGGTGCAGTCAAAAGAGTTCGATTCACGCAAAGAATAAAGACTTCATACATGTCTGAATATTTCAGGGTAAAACCTTGCATCATGTACATGTATTCCACAATCGTCAGTTGCACAAGGATAAGTTGCCTGATATTAAGTTATGATTTACAGTTGCCATGTAATTGACCTATTGTCTAGAAAACTAAATTTTAAAGGATAGTGCAGAGTAAGTATTTTTTAGCAACCTGTCTGATATCATACATGTATGTGTCAGAACAGCACCAATATTAATGATAATTTGAATTTACAAAATAGCGGGGAAATTCCACTAGAAATATAACGAAGCTATTTAATGAATTTAATAACTTTGATTCATTAGGGACGTCTACATATATTCAGTGGATGGATCAACGTTCCTTTCATGCAATCTATGAGATAGCAAACTGGTGATTTGGTACTTGAGGACATGAATTTGGCAATCGTGAACACAGTTTTCCAGATTTCCCAGCAAAGTTACATGACAAGAAAACTATTGACCATAAATGTAAGCTCTTTGTAATCAATAAATAAAAGGTGTTCATGATGTTTAATTTTCTGAATAAAATTAGTCAACTATGAATATTTTTATTAATGTAAAAAATATAAAAATAATTTCTATTTACAAAAGTTTAAAAAAAAAAGAAATTCTGAAAAAATAGCGAAAGATACGTGATCGAACGGCAGCAGCACAAATGGAATTCAATTTAAAAAGTTTTATCTTTTGCAGGCACTAGAATTTGTCGCCCGAAATGGTCAATCCGTTCTTTCAACGCAAGACTTCGCTCTTTTACCTGATCACGTGGTGGAACTTGTTCTGTCGCGAGAGGATCTGCAATGTGACGAGGCAACGAAATTTCGGGCGATTTTGTCATGGAATAAACAACAGTGTGCCAAAAATCCTGGCAGTTCACTTCAAGACAAAATGAAACATTTCATTCCGTACGTCGAATTTCACAAAATACCTGCAACGATCTTAATGAGGGAAATAAAGCCATCCCAAGTAGTTCCAGAACACATTTTGATGACTGCTTTGGCTTACCAAGCAGACCCGCAAAGTGTTGGTGTAGATGACCTTCCTTCACGCAGAAGAGGCAGCTCGCGGAGTAATACTAGTCATTCGTCAATACAGGACTCTTTACCTGTTGGAAGTGTTATTAATATATAGAGTTTATTTTCACAAACCTATAAGACTTCATTGTTCCCAGGTTCCGCCTCATCAGAATGTGCAACCGAAGAAACACTCAATCTACGTGGTTCACATCACTTGCTTTTTAAAATATTTGTTGTGAATGTTCTGGCATACGAACACGTTTCTTTTATTAGCCTGCAAAAATCCAGGAGTTTCTGTTTCACAGCTAAACGTTTGTACTGGTATATATATTCAAGCTGTGTATTGTTACACAAGGAGACACAATAAGAGAGCCAAATAAATATTGAACAGGAGCAAAGATCTAAAAATCTAATGTATGGAGGTTGACCAGTACGAGTTATGTCCAGCTTAAAAGTACTATTACATTTCAAATATATCGTATTTACACTCACAAGAAGACGCACGGATTCACAAAGTGTTTCACGATTACTCTTGATTTAAACGTATTTTATTTTGACAAAGTACACAATATAATACATATGAAAATTATATGCAATTGGGAAAGAGGGCGTGGCCCTATATAAATCCCTCTCGCAGAAGAAGACGATCACAGGACACTACAGGACGTACAAGACGCACAGGAACAGAGAGAAGAGGACAAGCACGGACGAGACATACAGTGGGGCATAAGGTTGTATTGTACTGGTAGTATTAGGATGTCATTTTATCTGCAGTTTGGACCGGGGATAAATTGATTGTACCGTATAGCAAAAACAAAACGACAGTAGAAAAATGTATTAACCAACACCAGAGGGGTTGAAACGTTGAGTGGCGGAGATGAAGTCATGAACGGATGAAAATATTTCATTATTTTCAATAAAAGAACAGTTAGGGGACCCATAAAGAACTGTTTGTAATGTAAAGGGAGCATACTGTGATATAGCAGTATGTAGGTTAGACCGAGGAATTGTGTATTTAGAACAATGAAAAAAATAATGCCACGTATCTTTGTTAGGTGAGCCACATGAACATTTCGTAGTGTTCTTAACACCAATCTTGAAGAGATGTGAATTTAGCTGACTGGCATCCAAACGGAGGCGTGTATGCTGAACAGCTAGGAATCTATTACCAAAGTTATACAATTCATCAAACTTTATAGGTCGGACCACCGGTTGAGTTATACTTGATTTAAACTTTTGAATAGAGTCAGAATTCCGTATTTCTAGAGGTAGTTGATTCCATAACCGAACAGTTGAAGGAAAGAAAGATTTGTCAAAAAGGTCGGTCCGAGCTCGGAAATGAGGAAGATCAAATTGCTGACGTGTGGTATAATTACCTGTATCAGGAGAAGCGGTAGAAAGGATAGAGCATAGTGCTTCCGGTACAAGGTTATGGACCAATTTGTACATAAGAATCAATTTTGAAATTTCCCTGCGTTTGGATAAAGTTAACCATCCAGTTTCTCCATATATTTTAGCAGTGCTGTTCCCATGCATTGCTCCAGTGACAATACGAGCAGCATTTAATTGTATACATTCTAGTTTTTCTTTATCTTGGACCGTACAGCCACTCCATACTTGACTACGATATTCCAGAATAGGCCTTATGAAAGAAGTATAAATGGTTTCCAGTGTTTTCCTATCTAGAGTGAATTTCAAACTCTTCATGATATTGATTAATTTGGAGGATTTGTTTGATATATCAGTAATATGGTCAGACCATCTTAAATCAGAACGTATTGTCACTCCAAGATGTTTATGATGAGCCACATCTTGCAAAATATGACCCTGGAAAAGAATTGGGGGGGGGGGGGGTGAGAAGGTGGATTACTTTTTCTGGAAATAAGCATAGAATCAGTTTTCAAGGCATTGAATGTGACTAGCCAATCTTTGGACCACTGGTCAATTTTAGATAGGTCCATATTCATAGTTTGAGCCGCAGTGACAGGATTATCGATAGTTAGATTACTCTTACAGAAGGAGCAGTGAAAAGACGGAGCTCAGGGAACTTATCGGGCATGTGGAATTATCAACATGCCGAGAAACCAGCCGCAAAGTTTGACAAAAATGTATCTTGTGCAGAAGATGAACCTTGAGAAGATTCTTGTTGCTCTGTTTCACGTACGATATACAGGGTTGTTACGGTGTATGGTCATCGACTTTTTTGAGACTGTACTACTGTTGTTCACACCTTTTCGCGCCGTGTGATTGATCAGTGCCAGTTTGCAAATCGAAGAATTCTTCATTCAGTCTGCAGAGGATGCAATATTCGATCCACTTCCAGCCCGAAGTCTTTTTTATTTGTGGTCGTCGATCTCATTCGTGCAGTGTGTGGATACGGTGGTCCCTGTCGTGAAAGACCACACCCCAGAAGAACATTTGGAATACATGTCTTTAGTACTTTTCATGTTATGTGTTCTTCCAAGGAGAGATCATCTTTTTGAAAGACCGCGACTTGGTGCTCGTGCCCAAAATAGTGTGCCAGTGTCTTCGGACAATTTGTTGCCTGTAAGAATCTGTTGAGGGTTTTTGTATACTGTCTGCATTAAAACACAATTCCTGCAGCTCTCGGTTTATATTGGTATGAAATAAAAGCACAAAGCACCAAGGATTCTGCAAATTATGCTCCAGTGGAGCTATCGGAATCTTTATGTAATGGTCGCTGTGTATTCTATCTGATACCATAAAAACCACAGCAAGGATAGTTTACATTCTAATGATTGGAAAGAGCAGGACTCACGCCAGTACCTTTCACTCACCTTGCTGAAAAAGGGAAATAAATAACCAATTGATCAAATTGCCAGCTGTGGTCCCTTGCAGATATTAGATGTGAGGACCGACAATCGATCAAAGAGAAATATTATAAGGCCTATACTAATTTAAGGCAAACATTCGTCCATTTATCCAGATAACAGATGTTCATATACACATATTTGACTTTTATAAGCCCTTTTGTGTCCTTACGGGCTTACGGTTACTTAGATATATACAGAGTACAACATGTAAAAATCAAATATTTCTTGGGCATTTGAAATGATATTTACACAAATGATCACGCAGGCCGGTGTATTTTTAAAAAGCAACGCTGAAAACCTTGTCACAATTGTTACACTACTCGTCAGCACAGGCTTTGTGCTGTAAAAAAGGATTTTCCATCATCGTTGTTGGAAAATGGGTAGACATTGTAGAGAAAGGGACTTTTCTCAGATCGTCATATAAATTACTCGTTATACACATGGAATTCGTCTGGAATCAATTTATTGGAATGGAATAGGCATAACCATAAGTACGCTCATCAACTTTTTCATTGAAATAGCGGCCTCTCTCGATACACAATTTTCAGATGCTAGATTTTGTCAAAATTTGGGATCTGCTGAAACTAGCAGTGTTAGAACGGCAAATTTGGTGGTAAAATAGGAGTCGAGACTGGTGGTTATATAGACGTCTTTAATAAACTTATGAAGAACTACCAACTGCATTATCATGTCGTTCATCAAGGAGGCTGGCAGACGTCACGCCACGTGCATGCATGGGCACTCATTTACATGTGGCAGGGATACATGGTCGGGGGAACGGATACATTTCTGTTAAGTTATCTGACCTATGGTGTGGCTTCAATTTCACAACGCAACAAATTTTAGCTGAATTTGATTTTCGAAGAAATGCAATATTTAACAATAAAACCGAAATTTTCTATCTGACCCATCTTTAAAGACGTTCGGTACACCGCGTTATGCGCAACCATTTATGGTCCAATGCCTCTGTGCAGTTAGAGCTGGTATTTGTCGATACCTGCACTAGCTGCTGTTCGCTTTTCCTATTTTGCACAGTTCCGTTTGAGAAACATGGATTGTTTACGAAGAGTGAAAAGGAAAAAGAATGGGCGGTTTGTTAACAAATGCCAAAACAAAGGACTAAATACTTTAAAAGAAGGCTGAATACGTCGAAACATGACAGTGGTAGACCAAAACGCATGTACTCAATCAGCGAACGCTGACCAAGCCACCGTCGAAAGTGCCACGCCCACCCCCCCACCCCCCCCCCCCCCCAAATGCCACATGTACATGTAAACACTGACAGTTATAACTGGGACGAAGGTCGCAAAATTGTGGAACTAAGTGTACTAGCCAATAGTCTTGTATGCGAGGAATGTAAAAAAAAACATTGTCCCTAAAAAACACAGAATCAGAAAAACGATATGGCTTGGCCAGTGTACTGTCCATTTCTTGTGAATGTGGTACGATAAACGCTGTCCCAACTGGAAAAAAAAACAACAACAGAGTAATACCCCACCGTCAAAAGGTGGCACAGGCATATTTGATAATGTGCTACCTGTGCTACCATTCGACACTGTATTAATGCAACTATAATTTTGATATTCTTATGTTTACCTCTTTTTTCCACATTGCTGTATTGCACTATGGAGAGAATCTTAAAATGTTTGCCTCTTCTAAGTAAAACTATGAAAGTATATATTATGACTGGAATATAAAATTAACGACATACTGTCGTTCATTTGAGCTACATACATGTATATTGATATGGTATCGAAGTGAGACAATGAATGGATACCTTTACCTATGAACTTAGAACAAATTAAGTCAACATGCATGAATTCTTTGTACAATTGCAGGAAAAATAGCACCGTATGATACCTTTTTTTGTTAATCAATGAAATCAGTACATATTTTGGAAACCCCCTACAATTTTTCAGGGATTTGTAAATATTTTTTCTATTTCAAATTTACAAAATACTGTGAGCACTTATACATTTTTGCAAGGCGAGATGAATTTAAAGTCACATTCCAGCATGTTTTGTCTACATATTTGTTATTAAAAGGCTTGATATACATTGCAAACACTCATATCGAGGTACTTTATGCATAGTTATGCATGCTTAATTTGTTTTTTGCTTTTACCCACATATATAATGGCTGCTATCAAATTTCTGTAGTCCTCGCATGTATCGCCACCTAGCGACAAAAGTAGCACCGTGACATGCCAATTTTTTGCTTGCATTTTGTTTCAAATGCCAATATCTTTGTTCACACCAAAAACCAGAGATTTCTAAATTCTTTTGACCAGTGTACCGAACGTCTTTAACCGCATGATTCCAGACCCCAGTCGCAGGAAAGAGTTGTTGGTCCTGGTCATGTAGACGCTGCTCCAATTTCATCAAAACATGTAGGCCCCTACGGTAGTATTGGAAGGCCTACATGAAACTAACGATGTGTAAATCACAGGTTGACCATACAATTGTTTTAGAATATAAGTCTAACTTTTGCTGCCAATATCATGTAGCCCCTGCAACCGAAATCCATCGCGTCATAGTACGAATACGTGAGTGGTCACAACTTTTAATCGTTATTTAAAAATGCGAAACGTCATTTCTATTCCCATATAGTGTATACCAAGTTCAGCCAAGACAGATGCCAGGACCGACAATAAATTTACAAAAGTCATTATAAAAAATCTGCAGGTCTAAAATTAACAACATTCTGCACGTGCGGGTCACTGAAAGCAGAAAGACGATTAAAAGACGCGGTCGACCACATTTCGCAACCATCAAGTAATAGCGAGCGTCAGCGAGCTCTTTACCATAAATACATGTGAATATAAGATATAACAGAACGGTAAATTATCCAATCATAAGAGTACTCAGTATCTATCCAACGAAGTTGATTTTCTTCGTAATCACTTACTACACATGTGCACAGACATTGCGTTTTTTAGGCACCCACGGGTAATTTTTTTTATTTACACCAAAGTCTCACACTTACCGGCCTTTATGGAAATCATGTCAATAATTCATAACTGGGCTTCAGAAAACGTTGTCAGCAGAGTGTAATGAATGAAAACGATTCACCGACTTGCATCGTTAATACCTCGATGGGACGTGGACCTGGCAAAGACGCTTCTGGGCCTGGAAGTGGGTTTCCACGGAATAGAAAAACTTGACAGGTGTGAGAGTAACCTAAATAAACATCCCAAAGTATGTAGTATTTGTTGCGCATGTTGCGTCTCACCTTACTAGTATGTGCACACTGTGCAGTCACCAGGTCGCTGCTTCTCAGGGCCTTCCAGATCGCAACTTCCAGTCACACTTATTCCCCAAGGGGCCCCAAAACGCCATGTTGCCAAAGCCTGCTCCGATTTTGGTGTTTTGTGCGCAACAATCCAAGAATCACTCTCCGAATGCACCACGTCTCTGCCACAAGATACGGCAATAGTTCAATGGCAATATTAAAATCTTGGGAACAATTCTTAAAGTTGTGGAACAGTGTCTAACAAAAAGAACGGCTATACGGCAGACAGTTTCGTTCATTTGTTCAAGGTAGTACGGCCTCGCCCCTCTTGACTCGTTAAGTAAATTGCCGCTAGAAGGACCTAATTCCTAACGACCAGGTGCTATGTACTGCCTGATCCACCGAGGCTATTATCGATACTTTGTAATGCCAGGGACGTGCTATTTAGAATAGCACGTCCCTAGTAATGCTGACGCTCGCATCTTAGGCTATGCTTACAACATCTTATAATTGTAACACATTATTTGCATAATTTATTTCGCTACGAGTACCTGTGGTCTAACCCGTATCCTCCCATCATAGAAATCGAGGCAAAATCGTGACTCTTCCGAAAACATCACACTCTTCCACTGATATTTGCTCAAGTCAGAATGTCCCGGACACAACTGTATCGGTCCAACCTTGCATTTGAGTCAACATACAAGTCCCACATTCCCCTCCCGAAAAGTTTCGTTGTGCGCAATTCACAACTGTTTTTCCGGTTCCGGTATGGTTTCAACCCGTTGTGCGCAACTCAACCATTTCCGGTTCCTCCCTCGACTTCACTTTCTTACATTTGTATGTTTACCACGTGTTAGTTATTATCATCATCTGCTGGCTCTATCATAGCAACATGCCACGAAAACAGACACTGCAATCACTAGGATCAAAAATGGAGGAAAGTGAACATATATTGAAGGCTGTGTCCAATTTTGACAATTATTTTCGGATTCTATCCAAATCACAGCTACAGATCCTTGCCAAGAAAAAATATAGGTTAGACAACATTTTGCGTCTAAAAGAAGTGTGGGACATGGTACCACGAGAACGGCCATTTTCTTTACGGCAGAAATATTATGAGGCACTCTGTAATAAAAACACAGCAGACGACCATTGGTGCACGAGTGACCTCTAGCGGATGTTTTATTAAAAGGTGTACTGCAGTATATGTCCAGACCAGTTCATATCAAGTCAACATTATATCGAACTCCTTAGGAAAATGGATTGCCAAGAGGATCACATCAAGGTAGGCGTGTTCCTGTGCGAGCATGAGCATTCAGCAATGCCAAGGTCGATACTTTATGCCAAGCTGAAGTACCAGGGACCTTCTGTTGGTAAGTTATTGATTCATTATCAACAAGGTACCACAAAAAGGCATCAGAATGAATTATTTAGTGACTTATGTGAGACTGATAAAAGGTTACAATGTCAGTACAAAAGCGATCCTGATAGGTATTTAGTGGCTTATGTGAGACTTACAAAATATTACTAGCCTGCTAAACAGACTTTCTGGAGCACGATTGACTGCCAGGGACCAGATAAAGTCTGCTAAGGAGGCAAAAATAGGTCTTTACAAAAGCAATCCTGATAAATTTTTAGTTTTCCGTCTCGTACTTTGAGAGGAAACTCTTCAAAGATATTTACGAGACAAGGTAGATGTAACACTTTTAAGAATTTATTCAAAGTGTTGTAACTGCGCGATATCCAGACACTGGACGTGTCTATATACCCAGGCCAAAGATGAACAGACACGCCGCCCCATTAGTTTAACATGGGCTGCTTTGTACCAAAGACCCTCGAAAGATGCTGCAGTGACGCAGGCCTGGGCTCACTGCTGCCGAAAAGCTCTCCCCCAAGAGGAACCTGGATGCATGGGTGGCGGAGCTGCAACACGCTCGCCTTTCACCTCTGCGGCCTGGGTTCGAGTCACGGCCGGGAATGCGGGTGGAAAGAGTCCCACTCTGACTGTGCAAGGTGATTTTCTTCGAGTCCTTCAGTTTCCTCCACCAAACCGATTGGGCTGGAAAATAAACGCCAACATCTGTGCCATGGAGAGTCACTAATATAGACTTGGCCTCCTTCGCAATCCACGTAAAAGATATGGGTGTTTACTTTGTTTTTAACCTGTGTCTCTTCGCGTATTACACCAGGCAATGGTCGTCCCTCCCATCTGAAAGTCTTGGTCTTCCTGATCTATTTGCTGTCTTGCACGCTCTTGTTTTCTGAAAACGGTTCCACCACTTCCATATCGCTGACCGGGAGCACCCCATTCCCTCGGGCAACCTCACACTGGGAATTACCAGCCTCCAACATGGCAAATGATCCTGTCTGTCGATTTCACGGAGTTGTGAGTAACCCGTACACCTGGCATTATGGATTCACACTGATCCTTGTGTTGCCAGTGGCCCCTTATAAAGCCCATAGGCACCCCATACATACTTTTCGCGCCTTTGTGGCTGTTATCAGATTTCAGCAACACTTTGTTTTGTGTGACCGCTCAGGCATACTCTTAGCTATCCTGTCCATGATACGTAACAGTCCATGTAACATATGGCAAGCCATGTGACACTCATATGTTCTAACAAACTAATATTTAGAGCAGCCCATGTTAAACTTATGGGGCGGCGTGCCTGTTTATTTTTGGCCTGAGTATATCCACGTCCAGTGTTTGGATATCGATTTTCGTCACCTGCATGAACGTCCGTCTGCTGCTTATGTCCATCATTTGTAACAGTTGTACTCATTTTGTTTTGAGCCTAGAAACAAAGGCTATTGATTCATCAGTAATCCTGTCAAAATAAACACAAGGCATCACTGCACACACCAGTGTATGTGCAGATGTCTACCTCTGATAAATCAATTCTGAAAAACCTTTTCATGCAGACAGGCCCAACTAGAAAAGAAAATTTGCTTCAAAGCAAATGTGTCTGTGTGTCTTCACAAGTTGTAAATATCAAATGCTACAACTTTTGTCTTTTGGTACTTCACATTCCATTAAGCTTGTGGCTGGATGGAAATTTCAAAGTCCAAATGACCCTGACCTTTGACTTTTACAGGTCACATGTAAATGGCAAAAATGTACAGTGTTACAATGCCCACAATTTAAGCCCAACATGAACCAAATCAGATAAAAATTTACCAAGTTATGACAAGATGAAACTTTCGAAGGCCTTTTTTAGTTTGTTACTTTTATCATAGAAACTCACCTGGCAATGCTTAATACACGAACTTATCCTCCCTTTTGTCAAGTTCCCTGCTGCAACCCAGGTGGCAGCGAAAGTTTGGACTGCGGAATACGTAAACGACGACCAGGAAGTGGTTCTGCACATAAATACTCTAGTATTAATTATTGTGCATCATATTGAGCGGTTCATTAGGCCTTCAATCTTGTACTTGCACAGAAAGATATGCCAGGAACAGCCTTATTTCAATGAACTAAATACGCTGTTTCAAGTGAACACGCTGCGTTACAATTTGATCCCTAATTAGATTACTGGCCATAACGGATAAATTCATTCCAACAGTGACCAAACTGAAAATACCGTTCAAAGAACGCAGCACCCTTCGGCCGCCTTCAATCTCTTTTGCTGTAAGTGAATAGGAATAGTGTCCCATAGTATCAGGTATAGTGTATGATCAGAAAGCTGCTGGTAGCCTGTAGTGTAAGAGATCACGGCCATTTTGCCCCTCATCAAATAATTTCACAAATTGAGACCTTGTCATAAATTCAACAAATACTACTATTGTACACTTGAATTTTGACCTCAAAAACATTAGGTCAAATATAGAGGTATAACCTTGACTTTCAATAGCCTTCTAGATCACCATATGTTGCCTCTTTTGTTTTAAGATTTAGATTTGTAGATGCAGAATGTCACTCAGCAAACTTGTGACTCGTGTATGACCTTAAAAATTAGGTCAAGGTCAATAATGCTTTCACACAAAGCAAGCCTTATAGTGGTGTACTATTATGTGCAATTTGAAAGTCCTGTCTCAAAAGCTTCTAAAGATATAGTGGTAAACAAAATTTCAATGAATAGGTCACTGTGACCCAGATACTTGACCTAGTGACCTACTTTTGATTCATGACACATTTTTGGTTATGATACATGTGTGTATAAAATTTCATGTAACTGACTTAAATACTTCCTTACTTATACCAATACCACCATTGTGCACTTGACCTTTGACCTAAAAAAGTAAGTCAAATATAGAGCTATGACCTTGATTTTCAATAGGCTTCTAGATCACTCTATGAAGATTCTTGTGTGTGAGCTTTAGATTGCTAGATGCAGGCTTTCAATAGTAAAAGTGGTAACGTTGCTTAGCATATGTGACCACTGTGTGACCTTGAGAATTACGTCAAGGTCAACTATGCTTGCACACAAAGTAGGCCATATAGGAGTGTACTATCATGTACAATTTGAAAGTCATGTCTCAAAAATTTCTGATGTTATAGTGGTAAACAAAATTTCAATGAATAGGTCACTGTGACCCAGATACTTGATCTAGTGACCTACTTTTGATTCATGACACATTCTTTGTTTGTGATACACGTGTGTATAAAATTTCATGTAACTGACCTAAAAAATTCCTTACTTATACCAATACCACCATTGTGCAATTGACCTTTGACCTCAAAAAGTAGGTCAAATATGAAGCTATGACCTCAATTTTCAATAGGCTTCTAAACCACTCTATGAAGCTTCATGTATGTAAGATTTAGATAGCTAGATGCAGGCTTTAAATAGTTAGAATGGTAACGTTGCTTAGCACATATGACCACTGTGTGACCTTGAGAATTACGTCAAGGTCAACTATGCTTGCACACAAAATAAGCCATATAGGAGTGTAATACCATGTGCAATTTGAAAGTCCTGTCTCAAAAATGTTTGAAATTATGGTGGTAAAACCACGGGACTGGTGGATAGACGGACGGACGGACAGACGGCTGAAGGGTAAAAACCAATAAGAAAAGTAGTCTGGAAATTAATTGACCTAAGCAGAAATCTCACTGGTATTTCTTATTAATGTGCTGAAGATTCTGTAGGATGATTTTCATGAACATTATCCACGAATTTACAAACAAGAGGCCCATGGGCTTAGTGCTGTGTTGACGCGTCTTGTAATGTATTACAATAATATGAAGACTAGGAACAAAGGAATAGCAGGGTGGGTAAACTACTCTGTTTAGGGTTCCAATTGCCCATGTGACCTTCATCTTCAACTCTGATTTAAAAATTATTCAACTCATTATGTGCACCCTATATCAACCTATCCATAAATGGTCTGTTTGTTAAAATCGGGTAACAACTTTTCGAACTATTGAGGAAATACAAAAAACTTGGACAAACACCAAACTCCACAATAACTGGGTCACGGTGACTCCAAAGAATGTCACCAAATAGAGTTTTATATACAATGTATTAAAGTACTATTTGATCTGGGGGGTCAATTCTCCTTGCCATTGATGTCCGACCTACGGCCTACCATTACAGAATCACCTCTTTCAAATTTACTTGCCTGATGACCTAAGCAAAAAAAGTCAAGGTCACTGATATTATATTACATTAGCATTGGATATGATCCATATGTCCTATAAATTTGGCATGTCCACATCAATTATTTTTCGAGATGCAGAATTTATACCTTTCAAAACATGTTAACTCACAATGCCCTTTAAGTTAGTGTCATATGCAACCGAGATTTTGACCTCCTCCACAACCCCGCTACTTGTCATGAGATCCATAAAAATAACGATGCTAGATTGGTCACAAGATTTTCACATTTTGATCCACAGTGTACACAACCGTCTAGGTGGCGCCACCAATATCAAAATCAACATACATTTCCATACACTTCATAAGTCTTATAAGTTATATAGGCCTAACTAAAAAAAATACGTTGTTACCGCTATGCTCCAAGGGCCCATATTACCTTCACCTTCAACTCAGATTAAAACGTTGGTACGTTCAAAATGTGTGCCCCCCATCCAGCTTTCCATACATGGATTGTTTGCTGAAATCGGGTAATAGCATTTTGGGTAATTAAAGAAAAACAATTAATTTGGACTAACGCCAAATTCTATTATCGTTGGGTCGTTGACCCAAAAAGTAAGTCACTAAGTGGACTTTTGTGTACATTGACTTTAAGTGTTATTTTGATCTGGAGGCTCAATTCTCTTTGCCGTTGATGTAAAAACTACAATCTGTAATTACAAAATCACCTCTTTCAACATTACAGGCCTGATGACCTAACAAAAATAGGTCAAAATCACTGATATTACATAACGTCTTAGCATTGGACCTGATATTCTGTAAATGTGGCATGTCGGACTCATTTATTTGTTGAGGTATGAAATTTTTTTTTTTTTTTATCATCAACTGTTTCGAGGTATGAAATTTTATATCTTTCAACACGTTTTAGCTCATAACTTCCGTCAAACTTTAGGTGGCGCCACTAGTATCATATTGCTATCGAGATTTTGAGCTCATCCACAATCCCATTAACTTTTATGAATATCTATCAAAAATTAAGGATGCTATAGTGGTCGGATGATTTTTACATTTTGACCCATATATTGTATAATGTTGCAGGTAGAGCCGCCAATATCGATCTCAACCTGGATTTTTATACACCCGATATGTCTTGAAAATTGTATAGGGCTAATTTGAAAACTAGACTATATACCGTTCACAGGAGAAAGTTCACGGATGGACAGACATGAGTGATCGTAGAAGCTCTGCGACTTTAGCTCAGTTAAGCTAAAACAAGGAACGTTTTAGGACCAGAATTTACGGAAAAGTCACTTCCTGCCGTCAATCACCTGTGGCCCATATCCTTCCTGGCCAGCGGCCCGAACATCAACTTCGCTTATTCGATTATGTCACGCAGCATTATTTAAAGTAATGCATTTAACTGTTACCAAAACACAAGCATAAGTCGATGCAATCATACTTAGTTTAGTTGCATTATCTGTATTGGTCTGCTCTGCAGGAAACAATGTACACCATCGTGATATCATGATTAATGAATCGAGACATGGCTACTGGCCCAGACGGGAAACCTCCCCGAATGATGAAAGAAGCAGCTGCTTCTATAGCCGAACTGCTCACCGAGTTATCTAATGTGTCTCTGCGTCTCAAACAGCTTCCAGCTAACTGGTAAAGGGCAAACCCCTGTTCATAAAAAATATTCACCTAATATTTGTAACAAATATAGACCTATCTCTCTCCTAAGTTGCATAGGCAAAGTTTTTGAAAGAGCAGTATTTAAATACGTATTCAATTTCTGTAGAGATTCCCCTTTGTTTCGATATCAACAGTCTGGCTTTATCCTAAATGATTCCACAGTTCACAAACTGGTTTACCTTTATCATGAATTTTCCAAGGCACTAGACTAAAAGAAGGAGGTACGGGTCATTTTCTGTGATTTTAGTAAAGCATTTGATCGCGTTTGGCACCAAGGTTTGATTTTTAAACTTCGCTCTTCTGGTATCGACGGTGCATTTGCTAGACTGGTTTTAAAGTTATCTTAGTGGTCGTTCCCAAAGGCTGGTCACTAACGGTCAGTTTTCTACATGGGGTGTTTTGTAAGCGGGTTTACCGCAAGGTTCTGTCCTTGGTCCGCTTTTATTTTTAATATATATGAATGACATTATCGACGTTGTCAGCTCAAATATCAGGTTATTCGCTGATGATACAACTTTGTTTATTGATGTAGAAAATCCTGTAACTGCTTCTGACAGCCTGAATACTGATATGATGTCCATGAACGAATGGTCTAGTAGGTGGTTGGTCACATTGAATCCCACTAAAACCGAATTTACGATTATATATAGGAAGCGGAACAGTACCCCCCCCCCACACACACACTTTATTTTGAAAATGTGCAATTGGTGAATGTAAATTCTCATAAACATCTTGGAATTACCTTTAAAAGCGACCTTTCTGGGAATGTGCATATTCAAATTTAATCCAAATTGGTTCAAAAATGATTAATATTCTCAAAGATTTACAAATTCACTTCAGCGAACAGCTTTAGGAATAATTAATTTCTCTTACAGAAGACCGTTGTTTGAGTATGGCAGTGCTGTGTGGGATGGATGTTCAGAGATCAGCGAGAAAGCATTAGAGAAGGTTCAGTTGGAGGCAGCCCGGGTAGTTACTGGGACATTGAAGAGTGCACCTTTTGAGCAATTATAGGAAGAAACTGGACGGGAAACACTTGTAAAAAGATGTGAACAGCACGGTGGTATTAATGTATGAGATATTTAATAGATTAACGCCAGACTATTTGTACAATGTATTACCCAAAGTTGCACAACAAACGGCGCACAACATGCGACCACATGATCGATTCAATATTCTTCCCATCCCAAGTAGAACCATATTCTTTTCCCGATCTTTTTCCATCTACAATAAATCTTTAGAACGCATTACCAGCGCAGTATGGAATTCTAAAATGTGTCTGGATTTAGGAACATTTTGAAAAAAAGGTGTACGTTTAAGTTTTAAGCAAAAGTCCTTTTATAATTTTGGTGATAGATATATTGGCACAATTCATGCACAGATGGGAATGTGATGCATCAGATAGAACCTTTATTTATTCAAAATGAAGGTGGTACATTCTCCTATTTGTTCTTGTGCAAGAGGCAATGAAGATATTCTACATTTCTTCTTTCATTATCCCAGTTATATGTTGCAACGAGAGGAATTGCACAGTAGTGTTTTGAAATATGCTCTATTTACATTGGCCTTCATTCTCTATGGATCTAAAACAGGTTCAATTGATTCCAACTTAAACATAGTTAATCTGGTTCATAAATATATTCGAGACACGTAGAGATTCCTAATTACGTAACTTGGGAACCTCTTTGTGCCTCCGACTTATGTAAACCCACTATTTTTGTGGCGTTGGTGCATTGTAAATCTTTATATGTTAATCTTGGTTTTATTCGTATGTAACATTGTCATTACTATCTATCTCGCATATCTTTTTTTTTTTCTTATTATTTATTTTTTCTCAAGCGAGTTTCATATAGGGCCTGGCCCTTGTTTCTCATTTGACCAATAAAATATGTTTTAATCAAATCAACTGACACATGATTATCATTGGACCTTTCAGGACAGTCTAAAACCAATATGTACTGAACTGCCGTAGGTATTGCGCAAGACTGGTGGCTGTTTTGCATACCAATTTTCTATACATAATGTGATGTGACTGCCCTGATATAACAAGCCAATTTTTGGGTAACGTCTACATTTCATGACATTACGTTATGGTAATACACACGCGTATACTGGTAGTTCAAATTATTCTAAGTATCGTAGCCCTCCGGGCTATCTATAGCGCAACACAAAGATCGGTCGGAATCATTTTCGACCCATCTTGAATATGGTCGCTAAACCACAATGACTAAACGCACGTGATTCGTAGAATCTTTTGTCTGAATGTACATTTTTCTTTTTTATGAAACCAGCGTCCATGTACTTTTTCACCTAGTATGGTTTTTCATTCCCCCTGGTTTACCCTATGCAGGAGAGAGAGAGAGAGAGAGAGAGAGAGAGAGAGAGAGACAGAGAGAGAGAGAGAGAGAGAGAGAGAGAGAGAGAGAGAGAGAGAGAGAGAGAGAGAGAGATGGTCCTGTGCTCTGCTGGCATGTAATTGGATGACGATCACATAAAATCATTTCCTGAAATGCAATTCGTCTATGAACTTGAAAGAGTGGTTTGAGGGCATTGACATTGTAGCCCACATTATACACATTTCTTTCAGTATCAATAGCCACATTCTTTCTACATATTGTATGAGGTGTCCTTAATTGAAGTGCCTAACGACCTTGAAAGATACACCAAGCTTCAAAAATTGACCACTGCCATAACGCATACTTGTGTTTTGTGATTCCATCTTAATTTATCACCACAATGATATATTTCATGTATTTTTGATACATACGATGTTAATTCCGATATGAATTAATACCACCACTGGCGCCACCGTGACTCCACGCGTCATGGGCTTTTGTCTGTATCATGCTCCTGTTCTGGTATACACATATAGTGATATATGTACACAGCTTATGATGAAGTAGCCATCACACACACACACACACACACACACACACACACACACACACACACACACACACACACACACAGAGAGAAAGTAAGTAAAAATATAAAAAAGTACAAAAGAAAATAAGATAGAACGAATGAATGAATGAATGAATGAATGAATGAATGAATGAATGAAAATGCATTGCTTCCGTGACATTAAGAAAGTGGGTCGGTCATCCATATTGCGCACTATCAAACATTCACATATGAGGCACATTTGTGGTATATTTGATATGATACGCCTCTTTTTTCTCAACATGTTGCATTCAGTGTCCTTTACAAAAGTACTTGGTGGCATTGAAAAATAAGTCAAAGTCAACTAAATTTTAAAAAACTTTAGCAGCTGTCTTACACGTAGTTGGTGTAAATCCTGTTGCTCCATCTCAATTTATTATCGCAATAACGAAGTTTTTTTTAATACCTATGATGTTACTTCTCATCAATACCGCCAGTGGCACCACCATGAATCCACTCGACATGGGCTTATTTTCTGCCCAATGTACTTGTAATGGTAAATGGATATATGTACACAGGTTAAGATGTGATGACATCACGGGAAAAAATGTCAAAGTGCATTGCCGCCGTGATATTGAGAAAAAAGGTCAAGGTCATCCATATAAAGCAATATTGAAATGCCAGTTGTGATACACATGTGGCACACTTGGCGTCATTAGCCGTATTCGTTGTCAAAATATCGAGCTAATGTCTTTTCAAAACGTTTCTGTCTATATTGACAGTAATACTGAAGGTGACGACACCAAATTTCAGCGTCTTTTTCTGAGTCGACATTCCTGCCAAATTTCGTGATGATTGATCGAAAACTCTTCGAAGAAACAGCATTCTCAACGTTTTCACACTTTGCTCCATATATATATATTACAAGTTGCTATAGTCGCAACCAATGTCAGCCTCTATCTACATTGTTATGCCCGTTGTAAGTCGTCAAAGTTTTATGTAGTTAACTTGAAAACTGTGGGCGTTCAACTTAAAAAAAAAGTTTACGGACAGGCGGGTGGACATGACAGTTTGTTTAAGGTCTGAGACCTTTGGTCAGCAGAACTTAAGACCATGGATCCGATTGAATAGGTCTCTTTTTAACAGTATCTTTCCTCAGTGCCACAAACCGAGCCCTGGTCAGATCAATATCAGCCGATAAGTTGGTTTAAATTATTTTATTTCTTTAAAGAAAAAATCATTGGGGAGCAGGCAACGCCTATGAAAAACTCTCTCGTGAAAAAAAAGAAAGAAAGAGAAAAGAAAAATGTAAAAATACTGGACGTGTTACAGGACAAAACATGAAAAAAACAGACATCTAGAAGATTCACATTTCAGTTTAAAACACAGATAGTAAAGTCACATTAGGGTTCCGTGGTTCCCTACCATGGGAAAATGAATATAACACTTGCTATGGAAATCGTTTTGTTCCTTGTATGTACTTAATAACAGCATGGCAAATTTCGAGTTTAGTAGACATGTTGCAGTTTTCTGGTCAGTGTAACAAGGTTTTAACTATGGAACAGGCATGAGATATTACTGTGTTATGTAAAGAATATCGTTGTACAGTATATTGTGGCCACCCCCCAAAATAGTGAAAACTATCTTCGTTTCCTGTGCCACAGTAACATTGTGGTGTTAAAACTACACCTATTTTAAACAGATCAGTATTGAGGTGACTAGATCCCATGCGTAACTGTGCAAGCACTATATTTTCTTTCCTATTTCCAACATAATGTAAACCATTGCCATCTGGTCTGTCCTTTTTCAGTTTAAATTTAAATTCTTGTACAGACTCACTACTTTTGACTTCAATCGGCAAATTGTTGCACAGTTTTATGGTTGACGAAAAAAAAGTTACTAAAGAGATCTGTACGCGTTCGAAATGGAGTGAATTAAGAATGCATGCGGAGATTGTATCTCGTTCTATTCTGTACTGTTTCCGGAAGCAAATTATACAGGTATATTGGAGTAATCTTATTGATAATCTTGTACATTAATACTAAATTCTATTTGTCCCTTCGAACAACCTGTGTTTCCCATCCTGTCTTCTTATAAATTTGACTATGACTAGTAAAACGCCTTGTCCCTGTTACCACACGGGCTGCTGCCTGTTGCACATTTTCAAGTTCGGTTGCATTGGCTCGAGAACAATCAGTGAATGCTACGTTTCCGTACTCCACGACTGGGCGTATGAACGAAAAATACAAAATCTCAAGTGAACGTCCGTTTAGTTTATGTTGCAGACTACGTAAAAACCCAACCATTTTCATACGTTTAGTACTACATAGAATTGATATGTGAAGACCAAGACAAGTTTGCATGCAGTATGAGACCAAGATGTTTATGTTCTTTGACATTTTCAATAGTTGTTCCCTCATACTTAGAGTGACACCTGGTGGTGGAAAGCAGCAGTAGTGGATGTGTGACCTTTGACTTTGTACGGCATTTTCTGTATGAAGTAAGGCTGGGTAAAGTCCGAATTTTTGTGGAGTGGTGTTTGAAGGAACAGAGAACAGGAGGAAAAGTCCAACAATGGGTATAAACCTGGAAACTTGGAGGGCTGGAGTTGGCTGCTGCCATGGCCCAAAGGACAGGTTCAGCCCACCAGTCATTAGAATAACCAGGCAGAGTATTAGCAGGTCAATGAGGACAGTATTATTCCTGGCAGTCCTGTAGATAGTAGCCGGTGATGTGGAACAGAACCCTGGACCTCCAAAAGAAAAACAAAGAAGGCTGTCTTCAACAGATGAACTGGAGAAGGCTGATCCATTAATCAAACAACTAAAAGACGACACTAAAGAACTAAGAGAGGAAGTTGAAAACGCCACGAAGGAGAATGCCAGTATTCAGGATGATATTAGTCACATGAAGGATGAAATTAACGAACTGAAAAAGGAAAACCGAGCCCTGAAACAGAGAGTACGCAAAGCTGAAGACCAATCAAGAAGAAAAAACATCATAATACACGGGATAGAAGAAAATGATGATGGTCAAGAAAGCTGGGACGAATGTGAAGAAAAAGGGAAAAGTGGGATAAGTTGAAAATTTAACATTGATTCGGATGTTGTGGAAATAGAGAGAGCGCACAGACTTGGTCGCTGTAAAGTTAGAAGGCAGGGTGCAGAAACAGAGCCAGTAAAACCAAGACCTGTCATTGCAAAACTGAATAGCTGGAAACAGAAAATTGCAATTATTGCAGATGCCCCAAAGAAACTTCGAAATTCAAATGTTTCAATGTATGAGAACTTCAGTCCAGAAGTGAGGGATATCAGAAGGAGACTAATTCCATACAGAAATGAAATGAGAGTTGCTAACCCAACCAAAAAAGTTCATTTGAGATACAAGTTGGTTTGTGAGGGAAAGGAATATACAGTCAACGACAAAAATGAACTTGTTGCACTTAATGCCGCCCAGCAACTTTCTTTTGAGACCAGGTTCCACGACTTTGAATATAAACTCCGATAGATCACTGTCAAGAGAAGCTATCTTACGACATGCAATTAGTCAGTCATCAATCGCAAGCTTTGCTGCAAGTAGTGATGGTGACAACCAGAGATGGCGAGATATCTCAATTGATTCACAAGGTTTCGAAATCCCTTCTCACGTGTCAAAAAAGTTGAAACGTCGAGAAAATCGGCGACACAAGATTATAACAGGCCGTGCAAGTTTTACAAACAGCCGTTTTAAGGGGGCACCAGAACCCAAACGAGACTCATTTATTTACAGGGTTGACCCTGATACCATGACTAGTGATTTACATTCCCATGTTACTCATGCAGGCTTCGATGTACTCGCACTTACTTGCATATCTATTGAAAATGCAAAATATAAATCATTTCGACTCACCGTTCCGGCATCGCAGTTCAATGACTTTTTCAATAACAACTTATGGCCAGCAAGAGTAAAAGTTAGAAATTATATCCCGCCAAGAGTAGATTCATCTCTCCAGGATCGTAACTAACATTCATTTTTATGCGTCTGACTTTTATGACAATTGTGGCTTTGCTACAACATCTGACTATTGCTTCTTACAATTCTAATGGTCATGGCACAGGCAGGTTTGAGTACATAAGAAAACTGTCTAATGAGAGTGATATTGTCCTACTACAGAAACATTGGCTTCTTAGCAAACAATCAACATCAACACACTTGAAAGTGAAATACCAGACTGTCATGTTTTGCTAGTTTCAGGTATGAATGAGCAGGATCTCCTTCATGGGAGACCTTATGGAGGTTGTGCCATCATATGGAAGAAGAGCTTATGTTCCCCTGTCTCTTTTGTCACTAAACGTGTCTGCGCATGCGCATTCGATATAAATGGCTAAAGTATCCTTATTGCTAACGTTTACTTGCCATATGACTCAGTTGCAAATAATTGCCAGTCTAGGGAATTTGGAAATTTATTAGATGAAATATCGCTTAAGAGAAACCAATATAGAGCAAGTGATAATAGATGGTGATTTTAACACCGACTTTTCTCGGACTAATTCACTTAACAAAACTCTTCTTCACACTTTCATGCACAATGAGGACTTCAGATGTCTGTTTTCGCATAAACTTAGTGCAACTGATTTTACATATGAAAGTAAAATTAATGGCAACAGGTCTACAATTGATCACATTATTGTATCTGAAAACCTTTATAACCATGTAAATGAGTATTATGTTTGTCATGATGGATTGAATATGTCTGACCACAGTGCTGTTAAACTTTCCCTCAGTATTCCTACCCAATATCACTGTGTTAGAACTTTCCAAAGATTTCTAAACCATTATGGCATCTTGCTACATGGTAAGACAAAACTAATTATAAACTAGAATTAGATAATAACTTAAATCATATTCAGGTACCCTGGGCAGCTATTCACTGCCTTCGCACGTCTTGCACTAATCATGATCGTGAAATTCAACAATATCATGCCGATATTGTTGAAACCTGCATAAAAGCAGGAAAACAATATATTCCTCACTCATCAGTTAATGAGACCAAAATTATCCCTGGTTGGAATGACCACATTGAAGGTCTGAAACAACAGACCCTTTTCTGGCACTTCATATGGAAAGAAAATAATCGTTCACGTGAAGGAATAATTCCAGATATTAGAAGGAAAATGCGTGCCAAATACCATTATGCTATACGCTCAATCAAACAGGACAAAGAAAAGACTTGTGCTCAAAACCTAGCTGACTCTATTTACAATAATAGTGTCAATGAATTTAGGAAAACAATAAAAAGAATTAAGCGCAACAACAACAACATCCCAAACTCTATTGATAGCGAGTCTAATCCATGCGGCATAGCTGATAGATTTGCTGATAAGTACGAAGAACTTTATAACTCGGTTTCCTATGATAAATCACAGATGTTGAAGAAAAACATAAATTCATTGGTTTATGATGATTTTACAGGAAGTATTAATTCCGTGCATTTGATTATCTCTGTGGATAAAATAAAGTCAACAATAAGTCCCTCAAAATTGGTAAGCATGATGGCGGTGCAGGGCACTGCTCAGATAATATCATCCTGGGAGGTGATAATTTGTCTATCCATTTATCTTTATTGTTCCAATCAATGATTATCCATGGTTGTGTTCCAAAAGATCTCCTTATTAGTAATCTCATTCCCATTGCCAAGAATAAAAGAAAGTCACTGAATAACTCTGACAATTATAGAGCAATTGCACTGGGTAGTGTGATTGGAAAATTATTAGATTAGTTAATTCTCAATGAAAATGGAAGCGAACTGGACACTTCTAGTCTACGGTTTGGTTTCAAGCCTGGTAGCTCTACCACGCAATGCACCTTTGTTGTCTCCGAAACCATAAATTATTATACACAACAAGGTTCCAATGCTCATGTCATCTTTTTAGGTGCAAGCAAAGCCTTTGATAGGGTTGAATATATAAAACTGTCCACGATGCTGCTCAAGAAAGGTCTGAGTCCAATCATGTGTCGTCTTCTAATAAACATGTACACCAATCAAAATATGAGAGTTAAATGCGATTTCGCATGCTCCAGATCTTTCAGTTGTACAAATGGAGTGAAACAAGGCGGAATTCTATCTCCAATACTTTTCAGTATTTACATTGATGAGCTTTTGTCAAGATTAAAAAAGTCTGACTTTGGGTGCTATATTGGTAATGTCTTTATGGGTACAGCAGCATATATACTGATGATATTACTTTAATGGCTCCAACACGCACTTCCTTGATGAAATTGTTGGACGTCTGCATCAACTTCTCACATGAGTACAATGTTGTATTTAATCCAGACAAATCTAAAATGATAACATTTGGTAAAGATAACTTCTCAGCCTCTTTGCCCATTTATATGGAGGGTGAACAGATCAAGTGTGTTACTTCACTTCAGCATCTAGGCAATCTCATTGGTCCCAATGTGGAAGAAGAAAATATCAGACATTCTATTCGAGATTTCAATATTGAAGTCAACCTAATATATCTCAATTTTACCATATTTTTTCATCGACCAGATACAAATTATTCAAAAGTTACTGTATGCCACTGTATGGATGTCAGCTGTGGGACCTGTCTAGTAAATATGTTGAACTTTTCTACACAGCGTGGAGAAAGGCTATCCCATTGGTTTAAACATATTTTATTCCAAAGAAAACAATTGGGGAGAAGGGGAAGGCCCTATATTAACCCCTCTTGTCGGAAGAGGACAATATCACAGGACAAACGAGACGTCAAGGGTCCAGAGTGAAGCTCTAAACTGCTGGCAGTTAAAAGACACTGCCAGGAGGAAGAGCTCCGCCCTGGATCAACAAAGTAAAGAAGGACACCACAAGTCACAAGACAGACAGTGGGGCGATTCATTATAAAGAAGCAATGAAAATTGCTGATTAACGACCATCTCATTGAAGATTCATAATTATGTAGTGCAGTTATATAATACAAATGCAGGATTAATTGTAAATCAATTCATCATGTAACAACACCGGTTTGAAAACGTTTGGTTTTTAGAATGTAATCTTGGACTGCCATGAATATTTTCTTATTAATTTCGAGAGGGCCATCGGAAACGCCATATAAAACGGTTTCAAGGCCGAAAGGGGCATAGTTTGTTACTATCGTATGAAGGCGTAATAAGGACAAACAAAGAAGAAATGCCAAACGTCTTCAATCCCTTGATCGCAACGACAGTTTGGCGATTGAGTGACACCAATATCAAATAGATGGGCATTCAATTGGCTGCGGCCCAAACGCAGTCTTGTATGCAAAACTGCGGCAATTCTGTTGCCGACATAGTACAATTCTGTTTGCTTGAGTGACCGAGGCACATTTGAAGAAATTTTGTTTTTAAATTCACTTAAAGTAGTAGAGTTTCTCACATCAAGAGGTAATTGGTTCCATGGTTTTATCGTAGAAGGAAAGAACAAATTCTCAAATAATTCAGTTCTGGTTCTGAATTGAGGCAAGTCTGGGGCCTGTCTTGTTATATACCTTCTGTTAAGATTTTGTTCATTGGAAATTATACTACTAAGATATTCGGGAACCAGATTATTAGTAATTTTGTACATTAAAACTAGTTTACTAATTTCCCTACGTTTTGCCAATGTAGAAAGACCAGTTTCTTCATATAGTTTAGCATTAGATGTGGTGCGCATGGCACCAGAAATAACACGTGCAGCAGCCAATTGAATACTCTCCAGTTTCAATGCATCTGATTGGGTGCAGCCATCCCAGACAACATTACCATATTCCATTAAAGGTCGAATAAAGGAGGTGTAGATTATTTCTAATGTTTTCCTGTCGAGACGAAATTGGAGTGTCTTCAAAATATTTAGTTGTTTAGTGGCCTTTGCCACGATAGTATTAATATGATCGTTCCATCTTAAGTCATTCCGAAATACAAGCCCTAAATGCTTATGTTGATCCACATGTTCCAGCTGGTGATCTTTGAATACTAACGGAGGGTGATGTACCGGGTCTCTTTTCCTAGAGATTAACATAGCATCAGTTTTCTGGGCATTAAATGTCACCATCCAGTCATCAGACCAAGAATCAATAGATAAGAGATCACTGTTAATCATATTTGCAGTTAAATTTGGATTATCAACGGAGAGGAACAGAGAAGTATCATCCGCAAAAAGTTTAATATTCGACCGCACAATGTCTACTATATCATTAATAAATATCAAGAACAATAAAGGCCCTAGAACAGAGCCCTGGGGAACACCAGCGTTTATGGTTCCCCATTCAGATGATTGACCATTTATTACTACCCGTTGTTGTCGGTTAGACAAATAATTTCGAATCCAGTTTAAAAGTGATCCAGATATCCCATTACGTTCCAATTTGTAAAGAAGACCAGCATGCCAAACACGATCGAATGCCTTGCTAATGTCGAGAAAGACGATTCGCACTTCCTGAAGATCAATGGCAAGACACAATTCGTGATATAAAGATAGCAGTTGGTTAACAGTGGAATCGCCGGGTATAAATCCAGACTGAGTTGCCGATAAAAGTAAGTTGTCCCTAAAAAAGTTAAAAACGTGTTTAAAAATAGCTTTCTCCATAATTTTCTCCACACAGCTTAAGAGGGAAATAGGACGATAGTTGTTGCATAGATATGAGTCGCCCTTTTTGTACAAGGGGGTGACGTTGGCTTGCTTCCATAAGCTCGGAAAAGTTGCCTGATTAAGAGAAAGGTTAAAGAGTTTGGTTAACGATACGCAAATTGATGGTGCTCCTTCCTTCAGAAGTCTAGCGCTGATTCCATCTGGACCAGTGGCCTTAGTGATATCTAAGCTCCTAAGAATGTCGAAAACTTCGCAATGATCAATTTGAATAGAGTCAAGTATGACAGCGGGTAGGTCCACAGTTGGAATTACTGGGGCCCTTGAAGTATCAAGGTTGCTCTGACTTAAGAAAAAGGAATTGAATATTTTGGCTTTTGATAGGCTGTCGGTCACATGGCGATTTTCATGTATAAGAGAAGGAATAGACAAAGATTGATTTCTGTTCATAAACTGTTTGACAGTGCGCCACCAAGCTTTATTTTTGTGCTTTGCGCTTTTTAAACAAACGCTCAGTTTACTATTATGAGCTTCTTCGGCACATTTCAGGTGATCTTGGTATTGATTACGAACATTATTATACTGAACCCCAATGAAAAGTATCCACATAAAAAAATTAACACATTAATTTTGTAAGTTACTAAGTACTGTGTGTGCATATATGCATGGTTTGGAGCCTACATCAGGGTCATTCAGGACAACTTTTTAACTTTTGCTGGGTTGTTACATAATGCATGTGACTTTTGTGCACCGAATATGGCTTCTGACCACCACTCCTATTGGATGGCTAAAATGACCTGATGTTTTCAGTGGCTTTAAAAAGGGATGTTCAGCCAAGAAAAAAGCCAGTGGTCTCAGGTGTGTTGAGGCGATCATGCCGCGTCTGAGCCAAGGTCAAAGACACCATGCTTTGGGGCTTGCAGAGGGTGGAGTCCCAATCACTCAAATCGCACAAAGAATGGGGTGTACTCGGCGCACCATCCAACGACTAATTGAACGGCAACAAGAAACTGGATCCGTAGATGATCGGCCTAGGCCTGGCCGAGAAAGAGTGACAACACCTGGCCAAGACCGTCACATCCGGCTGATGCACCTGTGAGACCGTTTCCGTACAGCAGCCCAAACAGCCCGTGAGACTCAAGGGGTGAATCACCGTCCTGTCAGTAGTTCTACTGTGGAGAGGCGACTGAGGAGCAGTGGCCTAACAGCCAGAAGACCTTACAGGGGTAACCTGCTGACCCAACCCAGAAGAGAAAGACGACTGCAGTGGTGTAGAGCACACTCCAGGTGGACTCGCCAGCAGTGGAATACCGTCCTTTTTACTGACGAGTCCCGTTTTTGTGTCAGCAGAGCAGATGGCAGAGAACGTGTGTGGCGCCGGACTGGGGAGAGATATGCAGATGCCTGTGTCCGTCAGGCAGATCGATGGGGTGGACCCTCTGTCATGGTGTGGGCAGGCATCAGCAACCGCTACCGGACACCCCTAGTGGTCATTCAAGGGATCCTCAATGCTAGGCGGTACATTGATGAGGTGCTGGAGCCGCACATGGTCCCATTTATGGAGCAGCATCAAGATCTGGCGATCTTTCAGCAGGACAATGCACGTGCACACTCTGCAAGATTAACAATGAACTTTCTCAATGAGAACAACATCAATGTCATGGAATGGCCAGCGTTCTCACCCGATCTGAGCCCTATTGAACATTTGTGGGATCAGTTAGGCCAAGGTATTCAACGGAGGACACCTAGGCCTACTACCCGAAACCAGCTGATCCAAGCTCTGCAAGAAGAATGGAATAATGTTCCCCAACACAGAATTCAAACCCTGGTCAGCAGTATGCGCCGCAGATGTATAGCATGTGTTGATGCTCGAGGTGGCCACATCCCATATTGAACAGAAAAATTTGTGTGACTTTCAATTAGGGCAGTTAATGACATTTTTTGCCTGTAAGTGACGTTAATGTCGGTAGAGCGTGACATTATTTTTACGCCAGAAAAGTGAATGCTTTGTTAAGTTCTAAGCACGTCTAGGTATGAAATGTTTCAAGTATAAACAATAAAATACTTCAAAATTGGCATGTGGATACTTTTCATTGGGGTTCAGTATATAAGCACTCCAGGCTTGTGGATCGTGTTTCTTATCTTTTGCCCTCTTATAAGCTCGCAAAACCTTCCGCTTGTCACAACGAAGCCTAAAATTGTACCATGGAAGATCAGAGGGGCGAACTGTTATTTGTTTGTTTGGAATAGTATGATTTGCCGCATCAAGGAACAATTTTGTCCAAATTTTACTGCACAACTCGACATTACCAGACTCGAAGCAAACGTCCCAGTTTGTTCCATCAAGGAAATCCCTAAACTTATCGAAATCCGCTCTCTTGTATTCCCAAATTTGTCTAGTAAAAGAAGGTTCCTTTTTGCGCCGAAAACGTACATTGGCAGCAACGACTGAATGATCGCAATTACAGATTGGTGATAGGACACGTTGTGATATATATGGGACGGTACGCAACAAAAAACCGAAGACTTCTTGTTTTGCCGTTAGGTGCCATATGTTTATTGAACCCATGGAATCATTCGTCAATATACAGCCAACCCATCCAGGTTCCTTCCTAGATTTACAATTCGCTGATACTTACTGGTTGCATGAATGCATGGATACATACACTGAAAATAAGTACCATAACTATTATTAACATGATGTATCACAACTGTATCAAACGTTTAACACACTTATATGTATAGTCTTAACTATAATTTTACAATGTATCATATACCAAAAATATTATACCTTTTAACCATATCAATTTACCTTTTTTATTTTAAACCTTTAACTTTGCCAACTTTCCATTCTATTATTTCCATCGTTCACATACCAATTTTAATGCACACGCTTATACAAGCGTTTTTAAAGCTTTTCAAACTTTCAAGCACTTTTCAACTACTTTACTTTTACAAACATGCAAGATTTGATATTTGCATACGAATCGCAAGTAATGCCTGCCGATGTAAACGCCATCTATTGAGAAATCCATGAATTAACGCATGGAAACCACACCCTAGATTAGGCTGTCTACCTTCACGTCTTTTCGATACGCGACCTGTGCTCATTTTTATTAGCAATTTACTCCCTCTCGCTTCGCGGTTTATCCTCATTCTTACTATCAACTTACTTTCTCTGCTTTTACTAACAAACATTTTCTTTTCTCCTTATTGATGAACACATTTACCAATCATGCAAATATATAATATTCTAACGACATAATTACCATTTCTCGCGTACAATGTATATACTGCACACTCTTTGAACCACATAATGCATTTTATACTTATACTAAGCATTTCAACTTAATATATATATCTATATATATATATATATATATATATATATGTATATGTATATTTCTACTCTGTTTATAATCCGCTTTATACTTGATAATATATTTCTTACATGAACTTCATGCACTGTATATATATCCACCTGTTCAGCAATTGCGGATACATGCCTGCGCAGCGTATATGAATGCATTTTACATGACATTAAAATTATTCATTACTATAAAGCGCAAGTCTTAACATTATTATTTGTCTATACCAATTTAGCTCTTTCATTAAACTTACCAATTAAATTTGGCGTCCTAAGGATGTATACGATATCGCCCCATGTTCGGCACAGATAACACCGGTAAGCCCTATTCCTTTGGGTTTGAAGTCGCTAAAATTACAGTGGACAAACTATGTCTTGACTCTCAATAATTCACAAAACTGCTATCAATATGCACAACAAAGCTCACGGACTATCAAAATCGAAATAATATCCGACCATACTTACAATAAGCTTCGAAACCTTGAGTATATAGTTGACATGTGGACAGTAGAATAATGCCAAAGACCTAGCATTATAAAATGGGTAGGCTGCTTGCCCGGAGCCGGTCCCAAGAAATAGGCGTCTCAATCCTTCAAGATGTTATGGGGCAAGGACGAAACCGGCTTGCACCACTGCTTATATACCAGGAAACCACCCCCAATCAACTCAAACTGGTAAAACAACATTCTTTCCATACAAAACCTGTCGGACCTACCTGAGCTTATAATGATATGCAAATGACTTAACCTAAATAGGCTGGATTTCACATAGGACAATGCTATTAATGAATGGACGGAAGAACGGAATTGTACCAGACCGACCTCGATACAAACTGTGGCGCCTAATGGGCTGACTGAAATGACAATCGTACAATCATACCAGAACAAACCACAAATTTAACAACTCGCTACAATATGTGCATGCTATAATATGGATGCGCGGATAAATTTATGACCTAACAATGAAATGACACTAAAGCCCTAAGCTTAATCCAAAATCAGATCTACCTATATCTGACACACGTGGTTCTTTAATAAAATTTGGTATATTAGAAATTATTTGGTCTAAACAAGTAGAGGTTGTTGCTGTTATTCGAGTAGGTTCGTGAATGTGCAAATTAAGAAAATTTGTGTCGCAGAATTGCTGCAACTTTGCACCCGACGTGGTGTTGAAGTCAGAATTTAAATCGCCAGTTAGAATAATATTTTGGATGTTACAAGAAGTGGCTAAATCGAAACTGTCTTGTAGTTTGTCCCAAAAAGAGATAAGTGAGTTAGGAGGTCTATAGACTACGCCAAGTAAGAATTTGTTATTGTGAACTCTAATCTCGGTCCACAAAAGTTCGATGTCGGGAAGCTCTAGGTCGATGCGAAGAGAAATTGCAAAAGCCTCAGATGCAAGGACAGCCACGCCACCCCCTACAATATTAGGGCGATCCTTCCGTATGATTTTATGATAGCCAGGTAAGTTAAAGTCATCATCAGGTGTATTGTTTGAAAGAAATGTTTCAGACAGAGTGATAATATCAAAGTCTGGAACAATATCGGTTTTTATGCATCTAAACTTGTCAGTAGTTAGACTACGAACATTTATATGACAGAGGGTAATATCACAAAGATCACCAACGGGCCCAGGATTTACATGAATATCACCAGCTAAGAGTAACAATAAGGGAAGTACCGTCAATAAGTAGTCGCTGGAACGAATGAAGTGTTTGTAACATAAGAGAAATCCCATTAGTTTGGAGACTTCCATATCGGTCCCACTGTAACTTGCTAAACTTGATTTGTGAAGATGCTGAGATAGAGGCGCAACTCCATAAGCGTTTTCTGAGATTCTTTTGTAAAGTGTACCACAGCAATAATGTTACTGTACAAACTTTTGGTAAGATAGTTCTTCAGGGGAGCCGCTCTGCCGTTGGTAATTCTCTCAATCATATCCTATGTAAATACAATATTCTGAGATCAAAGTTGCCTTCGTATAATGTATACGATCTGCTTGTACTTGTTGACAATGCTAGACACATACCAGCTGAAGTTTGTTCACTTGCCAATACCATCCGCGAGTTATGTGAAGTTGGGGATGGCAGCTGGCAGACTACTTTAACACAGAAGGAGTGCCATGACATCGTTGACTTCCTGTGCACCAGTTAAAGTAGCTTTGTTATTGGAAGGTGTACATTATTTCGATGTTGAATGACCAGTGTTTTTTTCTACTCTTTCACCTCTTTCTTTGTATCTTTATGATATATACAATACAGTGTACTATTATGTACGAATAAAGATATATATATATATATATATATATATATAATGAGCAAAGAGACTGGACAAGTGTTGCACTTAGTCAATCAGCATAGAGGTGCGGCCAGGGCTAGCCTCATGAAAGGAACTGTAATAACACTAACAATGACAATAGTTTCAGGGGAAGTACACGTACAACCCGAAAACACTGGATTTATTGCATGGAACATTCAAGGAAACAAGAAACTTTGTAGAAACTTTGATTTTTTTAAATGTTATTACCAAATATGATTTCATTGCTTTGTCCGAAATTTGAGCAGAAAGTGAAACTGAATTTGAACACATGATTGATACACATAAATGTTTCCCCTTGGTCAGGGAACGCACTCATCCAACTGAACACAATGAAAGTGGAATATGTGTATACATACACAAATCTATTGTTCAGTTCTTCAAGCGCATTCATGACAAATGTTCATTTGCTATAATTTTTATTGTTGATAAAGCTTTTACATGCACTGGTCAGGACGTACTTATAACAATACCTTATTTACACCCTGAAGGTTCACCTTTCTATTCCTCTTTTGCTGAGAAAAATGGGATAATGTTGTTGGAAAATGGAATAATTAATATACTATCCAAGACAGGCGACTTATCAATGATTATGCTTGGTGATCTAAATGCAAGAACAGGTGAACTACCAGATTATATAATAGATGATAGTTGTGATTACTTGCCAATGGAAGACTGGTATGAATCAGATTCCTTCAACATGCCCAAGAAAATCATGTGCTAGCAGTGACAAAGTAAACACTTATGGACGATCTCTTCTCTCACTGTGTGTAGACCTAAATATTCATATTCTAAATGGGCGATGTGGAAATGACAGAATGGGCAACTTTACATGTATAACGTCAAACGGATGCAGCGAGATAGATTATGTACTATTGTCTACGGAGTTGTTTGATAAAATCGGTGATTTTGATGTATTAGATATTGACGACTTTTCAGATCATTTACCCGTTGCTTGCATGCTGAAGTTTGCAGGCAAAAATCTGACCACATGTACATCAAATCTGGCAAAGCGGGTTAAATTTATATGGGATCCAATAAAATCAGAAGAGTTTTTGGGTAAGTTAACTGACTGTACATCAGCCGACATGTTTGAGAAGTTCAACAGAGCAATAGAGTCTGAAAATCCTGATTCATGTATTAAATCGCTGCAAAAGATTTTTGATTATGCTGCAGAGAATATGCGGAGCTCTGGTCCAATAAACAACAGGAGAGATAGAAAATGCATATGAAATGGTGGGATGATGAGTGAGAAAATGCCAAGTTGAACAAAAACAGGTTATTAAACAAGTTTAGAATATCTAGAGGCGAGATGGGTCTACAAAGTTATTTAGCAGCTAAGAGAGATTTTAAGAATTTGTGTCAGATGAAAGAAAAAGGTTTACAGAATAGTATCAAAGAAAAAATACAGCAAAAGTTACAGAAATCGGATACAGTTGGATTGTGGAGATGCGTCAAAGAGTTATCAAAGGGGAAAGGATCATTTTCAAGCATCACACCAGAGAGTTGGTTTGAATATTTTTCTTCACTTTTAAAGCAAAAGCCAGAGGTCGATGAGACACATGAAGAGAATGTAACTCAATTTTTAACTATGCATGATAGAGAATGTGAGTTATGCTCAGGAAACCTACCAGAGTATTTAAACAGCGATATTTCAGAACAAGAAGTGGTGGATGCCATATCTGACCTGCCTAATTATAAGAATAAGTCACCTGGAGTCGAGGGGATCATAAGTGAATTATTAAAACATGCCAAATCAGTGTTAACGCCTTATGCAACCAAACTATTTAATGTTATATTGACCTCTGGTAATTACCCAGAAAAGTGGGGCAGAGCTATTCTGATACCGTTGTTTAAAAAGGGTTCTCCAAACATTCATGGTAATTATAGAGGAATATCTCTGTTGTCTATTCTCAGTAAAGTGTTTTCATCTATTTTAAATAAAAGGCTTACAAGGTGGGCGGAGGAGGAAAATAAAAGACAAGAAATTCAAGCAGGATACCAAAAAGGACAGTCAACAGTTGATCATATTTTCACATTGTATGCTACTGCTCAAAAGTACTTATCAAGACCCAGGGGTCGATATTATTGTCTTTTTATTGATTTTTCCAAGGAATTTGATTCAGTTTCCCATTTCTTACTGTGGTTCAGACTAAGTCTTATAAATGAAGGGGTTCACGGAAGCATACTAACAGTGCTACAATCAATGTATGGTAAACTCTCATCATGTGTGCAAACGTCTGAAGGATTAACAGATTTCTTCACCTGCTCTGTTGGAACCCGCCAAGGTTGCATATTGAGCCCTTTTTGTTTATAATTTATTTAAAAGAGCTTATAAAAGAAGTGGAAAAATGTGCATGTCAGGGTATTTTTATTGATGAGACATTTCCAAACCTTTGTTTACTTTTATGTGCAGACGATATTGTTGAATGTGCAAACACTGTGGGTCGCTTGCAAAAGCTCATTGATACAGTGAAACTGTACTCAGATAAATGGGGTCTCAAAGTTAACTTGGATAAAACAAATATTATGGTTTTTAGAAATGGAGGTATAATAAAAAGAAATGAACGGTGGTATTATGGTGGGCAAAAATTAGAAGTAACCCAACATTATAAGTACCTAGTTATCTTGTTTTCCTCCCGACTAATTTGGACACCTGCATTGCGCACATTAGCCTCTCAAGCCCAGAAAGCCGTTATTCTTATCAATCAGGTATCAGGCAAATGTGGGGGGCTATCCAGTGGTTTAGCTTTTTAAATTTTTGATAAGATGGTTGTCCCTATACTAACTTATGGAGCTGAAGTCTGGGGCTTTTAGTATGCTAAACATATAGAAGTAGTATAGTTCAATTTTTGTAAATATGTTTTAGGTATATCTTCCTACTCTGGTAATGCACCAGCACTGGGTGATTGTGGAAGACAACCTTTGTGTGTATTTTATTATAAAAAGTGCATCGAATATTGGCTGGAGTTACTTAGGATGCCTAACACAAGGTTACCTAAGGCTTCTTATCAAATGTATATTTTTGTCACTCCAAATGAAAATGTCTGTAATACACTATGTACCATGGGTCTGAGGCCTTATAGTACCGAATAAACTTACTTACTTACCCTCATACTTAAGAGCAGGGTGGGGCACACTATGGTGTTGTCTGGTTATTACCATTCTGAAGCAGATTGCAAATCTTAATTGATTTCATTGGAAGCTGATATAGGATCCTCCACTGAGACGTACAGTGTAGAGTACAGAGTCATCAGCAAATAAACGGACATTAGTGTCAATGACATCAACTATATCATTTATATAGATGAGAAAAAGAAGAGGACCTAGGACTGAGCCTTGAGGCATACCAGCCTCAATGTAACCCCAGCTAGACGATTCATCATTTATAACCGTCCGTTGCTTTCGATTTGTAAGACAATTTTGAAACCACCCCAGTAATTCCAGAATTGGCCAGTTTATGTAATAATGCTGGATGGTAAACTCGATCGAAATCCTTTGTTATATCACAGAAGATGACTCTAATTTCTCTCTGCCGATAAGTTGTGGAATGTCCTCAGCTGCCAAACCTGTGTGCTGGCCATGCATTACTTTGACGACATCAGGTCCATGAAACTCATCTTGGTGCATACCAGGGGTTGCCTTGGGAAGACGTGGGTCTTGCTACCGCATATGCACACTCGGCCTCACTTTCAGGTACGTCATTCACAGGCTCTAGTGCTGTCACTCATTGTGTCTGTGTGCCGAAACAGACATTTGTTTTTTTAGGAATAGTCTATATCTGGGCTAGTTCTAAATACGCTTAAAGGTGGTGCTGCCCCTCCTGTTCATGGTTGAGCGTCCACATCTTGGGGTCACTTTCCATGACCCTCGCTTTTTCTCCATAGATTAACATGAGGAACTAGCAGATATAAATTTAACCTCTCTATATGTTGCCAAATGAGCTTTAAACTTTTATTTTATCACACCTGGGTGTATTTGGAAGATATCAATATGTACTTCAGGTAGATTAGAAGATGATAATTCCAAAAATTGTCCTAATATGCTGGGTGAAACTTTCAGGTTCACTGTAACGTAATGGGCTTTGCTGACCCACCTGACCTCAAATGGCATGAGTTGCTAGGTGTCACAAACATGCATCACGGGAACAAAAAGCTGTGTGTCAAGAAATTAAACCAACCCAGATCACCCCTGTTCCTTCTGTCTTTCTTACACATATTGTTTTTCTTGATTTTTTCTTTCTTCCCTTCTTTGCAGGCAAATTTGTCCGACAGTTCATTTGAAAACTGATATACGTAGAAATTCCAAACTTGCCAGTATTATACTTCCATACATGAAGTCTTGCGTTTTTTGTAAATTGTGCAAATTAGGGCCATTTGAAAAATTAAATCTTTAATATCTTCAAAACTATTATAGTAACAGGTAACCAATCCAGCTTCAATTCATATGTTTATAACACTATAGATTTTATAATTTACATGTGATCTCTAAAAGTCAAAGGTCAAGGTCATTTGGGCCTGTCAAATTTTCTTTTAGCCATAACTCGCTCAATTTGCATCCAATTTTATTTGCATGTATGTTGGACTCAAATTGTAGATATTATAACACTACAGATTTTTGTAATTTACATGTAATCTCCAAAGGTCAAACGTCAAGGTCATGTGGACCTTTGAAATTTTCATTTTGCCATCATTTCGTTAATATTTATCCAATTTTAATCATGTTGGACTCAGATACTAGGTATCACACCACTGCACATTTTTGTACTTCACGTCTGATCTCTTTAGGTTACAGGTCAAGTTCAATTGGTCATTTAAAACTTTCTTCTAGCCATAAGTCTGCCAATTTTTTATCCAATTTTTGATCATGTGGGGCTCAAATTGTAGATATTGTAACATTGCACATTTTTGTTATTTACATGTGACCTCTAAAAGTAAAGTTAAAGGTCAAAGTCATTTGGGTCTTTCAAATTTACTTCTAGCCATAACTCGGACAATTTTTATCCAATTTGGATCATCTTGGACGCAAATTGTAGATAGTTTAACATTGCCGTAACTTTTGGTCAATTTTCATTCAACTTTAGTCATGTCGGGCTAATTGTAGGTATTGCAACGCTGCACATTTTTGTAATTCACACGTGACCTCTATAGGCCACAGGTCAAGGTCATTTGGACCCTTGAAATTTTCATCAAGCCGTATTTGCAACTTTTGAAGGCACACAGATTTGCTTTGAAGCAAATTTTCTTTTCTAGTTAGGTTTTGAACTGGCTGTCTGGGAACGTGCAGTAAAAACACATGTGACCACATTCCACTTTTAACTGCTGTACCCCCTCAGAGTTTGGTTGACCCCTGTCGTCTTCCTTTTCTAAACTTTCTGCAATATAGGGACCAGAAAGGTCACAAAAATTACGAGCAAGTTACAGACTTGCTGTTGTTTAATTCTCGAATTTCGTTTGAAATGCCAAACGGAACAAATGTGACCTTGTGTGTCAGGTGAATTTTTGGCCTTTTGGCTCATGAGGGGAACAACAGGAAGACTGGCACAAGAGCTAAGTGGTACACCAGAAACAATGAGGCGACGAAGAGGCAACACCGATTTCCAACACACCGACACAAAGCGATGCTGAACTTGGGATGTGTGCAAGATTTTTCTCACATTTTTTACTGGGCTCATTAGTGCATCAATACACAGAACGTAGTCTTATGCGTCAATGACTACTGTATGTGGGCCTCTGTATGCACTCTGAATCGCACATGCTTTTGGATGATAAACAAGTCAACATTGACCTTATCAGAACCCATTTTTCAAAACAAAGGTTGGTATGGGTTACCATTGTCTTGAACAAAGGCTCTGGGAAGTTCTTTTGCCTCATTGTCAGTCAAACTACAGCGCATGATGATTCAACAGGTACGTCCATATATGTCCTTGGTTTCACAGGCGAAAAAAAATAAAAAGGCGGGGACGCTGGATGTCTAGTGGAAGCTTTAGAGGATAAAAGCTTTGTATTTTATTTTTCACTTGAAAATACAGTTTCTGCAGTTAAAATCTCCAAGGCCCGGAATTGCCTCCTCTCACTCTCACCCCCTTCGAAGTCCGTCATGGGTTTGACGCTGGTGTTTTCTCCAACGCAAGGACCCATTATACGTCCAACTATGACTTTGCTGGGTTGTTTTTGTTTTTAATTTATCAACGACACTTGAATAAACTTACTTTTTGTTGCTATTTGATATTTTGACACTTCCGTATCGTCCATTAATTTTGATCCATACCGTGGCCGCGGTGTACCGTTAGAACGCACAGGTTCCAGCCAATATAGGAGTAAACACACCGTACAGCAATTTTATTATTTTATAAAGATACGGTTCCCAGTTCATTTTCACTTTCCAGTTGTTTTCCACACTTACAGTCCTTTGCATGACACGTGCGGGTCCAGATTTTAACAAACACAGTACGGGTTGGAATACGAGTACATTGCATAAACAAGACTCCTGTTCTATACCAAACCATGTTGCCTCGATCAACCTGTCATACATCATGATGAACGGACTCCTGCTTTCAACAGCTTTTAAAATGAAAACGTGAGCGTGCAAAAACTCCCCTTTTTACCACTTTCAATGACAACAAATTTTTTAAAAAAAGCAAAACCCTGAAAGTCATGATAACAATCCACCCACCAGATTTCATTTTGCTGTTTAAAACACACTCAGCAACAACAGGACTGTGTCAGTCCTGTGCGCAGCTGACCCTACATGCTCAGACTGAAGTGTTCCTGTCAACTATATCAAGCTCACCTCTGGTTAAGACCATGATTACGGTTGTTAACATGTACATATCCCCTTGTTGATTGTGAAGAAAATACAGTAAAATCGCAGGGGTCCACAAAAGTGTCCCTATGCTATTTGAAGTAATTGGCTGGGTCGTTTGTGAGATTTTTTTCAACATTCTGCAAAAAAAAAATTTTTTTTAAATCAATAACAATATTCATTGAAAATCCAAAATTCACTGGACCATGAACTTTTAAACAAATCTGGTTGTGACTCATCCAAGGTACACCTCCGCCAAATTTCAGGTGAATCTGCTTGATGGTTTTGGACAAGATGTCAAAAATGTGAATTTCCATTGTAATCTCCAATTACTTACGTATGCATCAATGCATCAACCAGCAAGCAAAATCAGACATCATGAACCAATTAAGAACTAGGAGCCCTTAGTAGTCTTCCTGTGTGATATCAAAGCAATCCGTTGAGCGGTTTTGGAGAAGAGTTTTGAAGAGTTGTCCACCAAAAGAACCAAAAAATCATTAAAATTCCAAAAATAACTGGAGCGTGACCCTTTAAACAATCTAGTAGTGACCACCCAAGGTACATTGCCTCCAAGTTTGAAGTCAATCTGGCAAACGCTTTCTGTGAAAAAGTCCAAAATGTGAATTAGCATTAGAATGCCCAATAGATTTGCATAATAATCAATAGTAAAGGTACATTGATGGAGAAGATTTTTTATGATTTGCCAAAAAAAAAAAAAAAAAAAAAAAAGAAAAAGAAAAATCATTAAAATTTTTTTTAAAAAATCAGTGGAGCATGACCATTTGAACAAACCTGCTAGAGATCCACCAAACGTATATTGCCACCAAATTTCAAAAAGTCGAAAATGTCAATTAGCGTCAGAATGACTGTTGACTTGCATTGTCATCAGTAGGAACAGGTGCATTTACCGATAAGTACCCGAATTGAAAAAAAAAAATTAAAAATCAGGAATCCACAGCAGCGCCACGTACTGTATAATTTTGTTTGACACTTTCACAAAGAACATATACACCAAGTTTCAGCTTAATCGGAGTGACGGTTCCGGAAAAGTCTAAAATATCGAAAACAGACAAAAAATCATAAAAAAAAAATTCCAGTGCCACCTGGTGCACAAATTAAGAACTAGGGGTCCCTAGAAGTTTTCCTCTTTGATATCAAAGCAATTAGGCGAGCGGTTACGGAGAAGAAGACTTTTTAAGATTTGTCCCCCCCCAAATATATATATATATATATATATATATATATATATATATATATATATATATATATATATATATATGTCAAATTGTTCTTATCTGAACCTGTACTATGCAAATTTGGTAATTATGGTTTGTTTGACAGGTATTCTTCTTCGATATGAAGGTCTGCATTTATAAGCAAAACTTCACTATTTAGCTAATTCATCAATTGCCACGTTCACATTTATTCATTATTTTGTGGTTGTCTTTGCTGAATATTTAGCTTAGACAAGGAGCCGCTACTCAGAGAGACATGTACGGGTAAAAGGCTCCGAAACATGTTGAGTAGTTACCCGCTGAAGACCCTTTAATTTAATTGGGCTAATACAGCCTATGTCAAAATTTTACAGAGGAACGTGTGCAATATGGACAATAGTACTTCTATGTATATAAGTTTGACAGGGACAGGTTAGCTTATGGAGAGTAAAGAGTTCGGACTGCGGAATAGGGTAATGACTACTAGGAAGTGGTTTTGGAGAAAAAGACACAAATACAAATATATATATATATATGTATATATATATATATATATATATATATATATATATATATATATATATTGTATATATTATATATATATTATATATATATATTATATATATATTATATATATAAATATATATTATATATATAAATATATATGTATATAAATATGTATAAATCCAAAAATCACTGGAGCTTGATTGTTTAAACAAACTTGGCAGAGATCCACCTAAGGTATATTGCCACCAAGCTTGAAGTGAATCGATCTGCTGGGTGGTTTGGAGAAGAAGTCGAAAATGCGAATTGTGGACGCTGACGGACGAGAGACGACGGACGGACGGACAACGGATGCCTAACCACCACATCAAAGCTCATTGACTGACAAGTCAGCTGAGCTAAAAACGACAACTAAATCCCAAATTAATGACATGATGTACCATCGCCTTGGCGACACTTTGACTATTTTTGTGCTAGACTTCAATAGCAATTTAAAGCGTGAAAATATCGTGCTTATTTCAAAATGTTAAATACCCTACAACGATACCACCAAAAGTCCATTAGATTTTTACCATATACACTGGTTCTATTTAGACTTGCTCAAGTCTCATTGGTGGACTGTCTCCTGTATTTTATTTAAAATATAATTTTATTGCAAAATAAAACTTCCAGTGAAACCCGTCACACATGTTGTAGCCTTATACTGTTATTATACAGGTAGGCCCCTAAACCAAGCTAATTGGCATTGGACCGTGTCTATAACCAGTTAACGTCGACTCTATATGAGTAGCGCCGGGCGGCCTGCACTGTGTTTTTATCGCACAGACAAGTGCCTTCGGCTGTGCCGAGGTAACAAATTTAACTGACGTCAAAGGACGCGATGTGCAAAATGGGAAAGAACATCCATTTTAAACATGTTTCAACAAATGTCCAAGTTACCCGAGGCCTAACAAAATATATGTGTGGCTCCGATAACCCGACCGACCCCACTGAAATTGAAAAAGACCCGAGTCCCAACCTTAAATAATTTTCATAAAATATAAAAAAAAAAAAAGTTTTAATCCGCCCTTCCCTAATAAAAATTAATCGAACCTGGCTGAAAGATTTTATCGAAAAAGTAGCCATCGTGTGCCGTTATTTCGCAGTAAAGTCAACTCAAACACAGTCACAGTATATGAAGCATAAAAAAGTTTCATGCTGCCCTTCCCATGGAGGAATAAACTAAAAATTGATCGACCCTGGTTGAAAGATTTTATCGAGAAAGTGGCCGTAGTGTGCCGTTTTTTTTTTGGTTTTTGTTTTTGTTTTTGTTTTTGCAGTAAAGTCAACTCGAACACTTTTGCTGTCGGTGAAGTCATGTCCTGGTTTACTTCTTCAAGCTGTATGGGCCACTCTATCGGTCTTGTCACGTATTGTTACATCTTTTACAAGTGTGCCATGCAAGTGTATCGTCTTTCTTGTTGTGTCAATACTTCTCCTCTCTGTGCAAGAGGGATTAATATAGGGCTATGCCCTAATTCCCATTTTTTTAAAAATTTTATTTATTTATTTAAAAAAAATTTTTTTTACCAACTCAAACACAGTATTTCATTTCAAGTTGTCGGCAGTGGAGGGTTAACATGGCCCCGGTTAAGAGGATAACTGCACAGGCCATATCCACGGTTGTACGGTGCATCGTATTCTGGACATGGTTGTGTCTGAAGCCGTTATCATCGGCAGTCACACATCCAAATGCGACACGATACCTCGATTGTCAAGCCGGCGAATCATGCACCATTTTGAACATGGCGTGACGCAAGAGCCATAGATCATAAAACCACCGTCCAAATTTACATTTAATAATGCCAAAGCACAATCATATTTAAATGACTAGAACAGACTGATTTTCCAACAGAAAATCAAATGTCTCCCGGTGGAACACTTACGTCTCTGAATAAGCTACAGGTGATAACAAATTACAAATGACCAAGTTTGCTTGAAAATTACAATCCTATTTTAGCTCTCACCTAGATACATAACTCTAGCAATTTTCATCAATTTCTTCAAGACTTATTGCAGAGAAACCAATTTCACATAAATGACCGTGACCTTGAAAATTAGGTCAAGGTCACCCAAATACAACCCAACCTAGGACGTACCTTGATACATAATCCTACCAAGTTTCATCAAATTCCATCCTGTTCTTCATGACTTATCGCATGGAAACCAATTTCACATAAGTGACCCTGTGACCTTGAAAATTCGCTCAAGGTCAACCAAATACAATCCCAACCTAGGTCTTGCCAAGATACACAATCCTACAGAGTTTCATCAAATTCCATCAAGTTCTTCAAGACTTATCGAACGGAAACCAATTTCACATAAGTGACCCTGTGACCTTGAAAATTCGTTCAAGGTCAACCAAATACAATCTCAACCTAGGTCTTGCCAAGATACACAATCCTACAATGTTTCATCAAATTCCATCCTGTTCTTCATGACTTATCGAACGGAAACCAATTTCACATAAGTGACCCTGTGACCTTGAGAATTCGGTCAAGGTCATGCAAATACAATCCCAACCTAGGTCTTGCCATGATACATAATCCTACCATATTTCATCAAATTCTTCAAGACTTATCGCACAGAAACCAATTTCACATAAGTGACCCTGTGACCTTGAGAATTCGCTCAAGGTCATCCAAATACAATCCCAACCTAGGTCTTTCCAAGATACACAATTCTACAAAGTTTCATCAAATTCCATCCTGTTCTTCATGACTTATCGAACGGAAACCAATTTCACAAAAGTGACCCTGTGACCTTGAGAATTCGCTGAAGGTCATACAAATACATTCAAAACCTAGATCTTGCCTAGATACATAATGCTACCAAGTTTCATTAAATTCTGTCGAGTCCTTCAAGACTTGTCGCATGGAAACCAAGTGTTGAAGAACCTGAACAACAACAACAACAACAACAACAACAACAACAACAACAACAACAACAAGCGGAAGAAACGGGCGCTAAAACAATATGTCCCCCGGAAGACATAATAAATAAGGTGGTGGTTTAACAAAGATACACTAGCCAACTAGAAACTGATTCAGGGGTAAGTCAATTTGTTATGTCTGTGTGCCAACACAGACATATTGTTTTTCTAGGAATTCTTTCTTTTTTACTTTCTTTCTTTACAGGCAAATTTGATTTGTAAAGTAATATACGTATAAACTCCGAACTGGCACAGTTATACTTCTGTAGATGAATTCTCGCCTTTTTGTAATGGAAGGTCATGCTTTTCAAAATTATGCAAATGAGGGCTAATTAAACTTTTAAATCTTCAATATCTTATATACTATAGTAGATGTGGTTCCAAGTGTATAGGAGTTCGATCATAGCAAGGCAAAGGTCGTCTCATAAGACAAGGTCGAAGGTTATGTCAAGGTCAAAGGTCAATTTTAGGTAAAATCGTCATTTTGAAGGTCAAGGTTTACTTCAGGTAGAGGTCATCTGAAGGTCAAATGTCATTTCAAGGTCAAAGGCCACTTTGATGGTGGCTTTCTTCTAGACATAACTTGGTCAATTTTTATCCAATTTTGATTATGCTGGACTCAAAATTGTAGGTACTGTAACACTGCACATTTTTTAAACTTGCATGTGACCTCAAAAGGGCAAAGGTCAAGGTCATTTGGCCATTGAACGTTTCATCTTGCCATAACTTGCTCAATTTTCATCCCATGTGGTTCAGGTCGGGCTTAAATTGTGGGTAATGTAACGCTGTGCAATTTACATGACCTGTAAAGGTCAAGGTCATTTGGACTTGAAATTTGCATCAAGCCATAAGATTAATGTAGTGTGAAGTACCAAAGGATAAAAGCTGTAGCATTTAATATTTACAACTTTTGAAGGCACACAGATTTGCTTTGAAGCAAATCTTCTTTTCTAGTTCTTATCTGAACTTGTACTATACAAACTTGGTAATTATGTTTGGTTTGACATGTGTTCTTCTTTCATAATGAAGCTCTGCCTTTATAAGCAAAACTTAATTTATCTAGCTAATTCATCATTTGCCACGTTCATTTTTTTGTTGTTGGTTGTCTATGCTTAATATTTAGCTTAGACAACGAGCCGCTACGCACAGAGAGACATGTAGGGGTATAGGCCCCGAAACATGTTCCGAGTAACAACCGGCTGAAGACCTTTTAATTTATTTGGTCTCATACAGCATGTGTTAAAATTGTACAGAAGAACGTGCGCAATATGGACAACAGTACTTCCATCTGAATATAGGTTATACAGTGGCATGTTAGCTTATGGAGCGTAATGAGTTCGGACTGGGGAATAGGGTAATGGCTACAAGGAAGTGGTTCTGGACGAAAAGACACAAATACAACAATAAAGATGCAATGTGCACGGGCGGCTTTACCCGCTACCTATCGTATTATACCCGCTTTAATCTCGAAACAAACCCCAAAAATTTTCGCATTACAAATTTAATGTCCACGATGTGCGTGTCGTAGACATCGCGCACATATATTGGGGGAGGGAGGGAGAGAGAGAGAGAGAGAGAGAGAGAGAGAGAGAGAGAGAGAGAGAGAGAGAAAGATGGTCCTGTGCTCTGCTGGCATGTAATTGGATGACGATTACATAAAATCATTTCCTGAAATGCAATCCGTCTATGAACTTGAAAAAGTAGTTGATTTGGATATCAAAGTGAATCTCAGCCACAGCATATATCATATCATTATGGATGCTCTGAAATATTTGCAAAATCTATACTTTTAGTTTCATATATTATAACCCCCGTCCCCCTCCCCCAAGATCGTCCCAATACTACTATCCCCATTTACAAACCATTGGGTGTAGACTGCACCATTTTCCAAATGGCAGCCAGTGTGGGTTAGTCCTGATTCGATATTTTGAAGAGGTACTTTCCAAAGTTTATGTGTGATTAGTGTTAACGGAAGGTTACTTTGTCTAATAAATGTAATGTAAAATATAAAATGGGACTTTTCCAGTGTGAGTACCTAAAATGTAAATTGGCCTACAACGACTTGAAATTACCAATTCATGACAGTGGGCCCCAAACTTGGGATATTGTATCAGATACTGAAGCTGCCCCGAGCCAATGAATTAAGGGGCACCACTGGGCACAGCAGTAAAAAGCCCCGCTGTGCCAAACATGGAGCTAAGTAAAGACGGTTGCCCTGATTGTGGATACAGGTCCGAAAGTACCGTCGGATTTTTATGTAAGTGGCAACAAGCGAGCAGTCATGACGTACCCCTCTACAGAAGCTGTTAACTGTGTAATGAAGGATTAATACGCCGTATGCATATTAATTTCCCGCCACAAAGCACTGGTTTGACGCCAGGCGATCATGGGGGACGTGCGGGGGTCACATTAGTATCACAGGCAGGGCCATATGTTCATTTCGCACAAAATTAGCGGTTTTTTGATAAATTTAAGTTCACAAATCCGAACTGGTATTCATCTAGTTCTTCCCGAGCCATATATAAAGAAAAATTTCCATCTGCCTTTCATAAATATTCTTTAATTCCAAAATATTAGTAATATCCCGCTTGTCCCCACAGGTACCGACCCGTATCTCGCCACATCCCCCCTAGCGAGACTAGGCAATTAGGTATGCAGTTGTGGCGGGAAATTAATATGCATACCTCCTATCGTAGTTTGACCACTGCAAACGCGTCAGACGGATGGTGATAGCGGCAGTCGGAGGGAGACGCTCAGCTTTGTCTTGCTGGAGTGGTCAATGGCTAAAATAACCAAGCATTCATCAAAGAAAGACCCCACAGAGCCCTTATCATAATGACAATGGGATTAAAACTGACTAGGACTACAGAGGATACCGGTACGGCGGCAGTGTCGACCAGTTTAAAAAAGTGACGGTACTTAATAACAGTATACTGCATAATGGAAGTTAGCACATTATAGTTAACTTTGTGAACGGGAAAATGTGTCGCACTTCTGGGTGGGACCGCAGGGTGGGAAAATAAGGACATGCACCAGGGGACTTGTGCAAGTCCAGGTTCTGTGCTCCTCCCATGCCTGTTCCTGTCAGTGTCTATTTCTAAAATATAACAAATACAAAAATATTGAAGAATCTATTTTTTATTTTCACACATTTCAAACAAGTATTTTACAGGCTGTATCAGCTTGAAAGATAACAACGGGTTTTCAGCGAGTAACTATCAAACACGTTTCGGAGCCTGGAATACTCATAATACAATGTGTACCCTTATCAGTATCCTGATACCACATACTTACAAATACCCATGTGCGAGTATACAAGAACAATGCTTTAATTGGCCTGTTATTAACTGAATCCACAAGTCACGCCCCAGTGGTCTTGCCTGATGTCATGCAAGGGTGTGGGTATTTTACAAAGAAATACACTAGGAAGATGTACATTTTCCCCAGAAATGACCCACAGATACCAGGGATACATTTTGTATGAAAAATGTTGAAAAGAAAGTTTTTCATTCACACTTAGTGCTTTACATACTTTAATTCTGAAATGCTCCGTCAATGGTGGAATATACATTTTATTCAAATTTATCAAAGTTTGCAAGACTTTCTATCGTTCTACGTATTCACTCATGCATTTCACGCACATACACTATTATCATGACTTGTTTAGGCACCATTTCTTCGTAGAATATACAAAACACTCCCGATTCGTTCTGTCAATCTATCAGTTATACAGAACTTTTGACATTGAAGCGACTCGTATGACAAATTCATACATCAGTTCACCATACAAATAATTATGCTACACACCACCTCAATGTTTTCATTAGTTTACATTGTGCAAACCTGGAATGTGCAAATGTTAAATTTTTAGACAAGCGACGATAAAGTATACTCAATTTGCACAGGAAAAAGTTGCCCTTACCGTGATAGTCAATGCACGTGAAAAAGACATAAAGCGTGGCAAGGATGTTATTATGACAACAAGGATGAAAATGGTGATGAAAAAATGACGATGTACATCCTGGAACAATCATTAACATTTCATTTTGCTTCGTGGTGTCACATGCGAAGTAAGAAGAATCTTTTGTTCTATTTTTCTTTTAGGCAAGAACCCCACGCAAGCGGAATGTAGGCTACTCTGTGAAAAATCGCTGCATTATGTCCCTACCGGATGATAAAACACGGATCCACATAACACTCCCAGAAAATAAAAACTTATATCTCGTGTTATAGACATAACTTAACAATGAACTTAAAATCCCCAGTTCCCATGATTTTTCCTTTCTCCTTCGCAGGACCGAGTGGAAGTGGGGTGCGGTTTGTCAAGAAAGCTTGATCAGGAAGCATTGAACCTTACGCACCTTTGTTATAACAAGTTACTCATACAAGAGAATAAGACAGGATGCCTTCTAGCGACTCAGGAACACTTGAACCCCACCCCTACAGCTCACCACTGGTCATGACAGATCATGACATGACAGATCATAAGGCATTATCCTGACCAACCCGATACATGGTAGGGGTAAGGTGATCCCTTTTCATCAGTGATGCTGTCTAGCAACTCAATTCTTTACGGCTTACACGAAGGGGACACGCATTTCCGAGATACCATGTTCAGCAGATTTTCACTTCCCTTGCACACAAATGCCTGGTCATACACAAGTTAAACTATCCCCGACGTGTTGAAATTAAAAATTATCATTCCTCTACAGTTAACTACATAACTTTGTAACACCCGAAAAATCCAGATACTAAAGTATACTCTATCACGAACCCTGATTGAAGTGAAAAACTCCATAAAAGCACCCCCATTCTTGGGTGACAGTTAACTTGCATCGAGACAAATACTTATCTACCTTTCACATAAACCATTCCCTGCAACAAAAGTTACACAAACGATACGTTGCACACATAAAGACAATACCAGTAGGTTGTAAGAATACAAAGTTTCTATTTACGTTGAAAGGTTGCATTATACTACTGGACCCATGTAACATTATCATTATTGTCTTCTGGACATTCATGTCTGCTATCTAAAGAGATATCACAGATGGGAGCAGACAGAGGACTAACTGCTTTGCCGCTAGCCGTTATGTTGATAGATGTGCTGACTTGGGCCGGTGTGATTCGTAAACAATAAATATAAAGTGTCCAGCATGCTGGCATGATTGGTCCATTTATTGCACAAAATCTTTTGATTAAAACAAAAAGCTCACAAATGTCCACTTGCACACAGGTAGAACCTCATCATACAACTAACAGGGTCACACATAAAAAATAGGTTTTGAATTCCTATAGTCAGAAACTACCTACTTATATTTTCATCGTAGCTGTCCGCTCAGCCGACCGCTTTTGCATGCAATAAAATGTCCAGCCAGCAAGCCACGTTTTGCCAGTTCAGCAAGGCCGTGCGCACCTTTAGCATAAATGTTGTTTTTTCAGATTTCCACCCTGCATAAATACGTTCACACTGGGGCCAAATGGCCAAAAGTGGGACGTCGTGCATGTTCAACTGCTTTCACATGGTCTCGTTCTATGCTTTGCATAATTACGACATGTAGGATACATAAAACTTACACATATTTATTGCTTATAAGGTTACCTTCATATGAACTTGACTGACAAAGGGTAAGTAGAAAAGCCCCTTTGAGCTATTTTCGCCTTTTTGACAACTACGTTGGTTGAAATAGCAAAAAATTGAAAAGGGTAATCATCCAATCAGAAGACTACTCAGTCTATGGATTTGGTTTTCTTCGTCACCCCTACTACGCATGCGCACATGGGCATCGCCATTACCTTTTTATGCATCCTGGGAAATGTACACAGTTTTATTTAGCCTACACTAAAGTCTCAAGCTTACCGGCATATGGAAATTACGTTAGGGAAAATATTTATGTTGTTAAGAAAACAATGTCGATAAAGTGCGATAAATGATAACGATTCTCGAACTTGCATCATTGAAACCTCGCTGGCACCTAGGCCTCACAAACACGCTTCTGGGGCTGGAAAACGGTTTCCGCGGAATAGAAAGTTTACAGCTGTGAGGGTAACCTGAATAAACATCGCATAGTACGTAACACTGGCCGTAACAATTGTTGCACATGTTGCGTCTTACCTTAATAACGTCTGCAGACAGTGCAGTCACCAGATCGCAACTCGCATTATATTCCTCAGGGGGCCCCAAAGCGCCAAGTTGCCAATGCCAGCTCAGATTTGGTGTTGTCGCGCGAGATTCCAACAATCATTCTCCATACCCACTACGTCTCTGCCACAGGTTATAACACTATTTCAGTGGGCATATAGAGATCTTGGGCACAGTACTTAAACCTGTGGAACAGTGGCTAACAAAAAGAAAGGCTATTCGATAGAGGAGTTCGTTCAGCTGCTCAAGGTACTACGGCCTCCCCCCTCTAGATTGATTTAGTAAATGGCCGCTAGATGAACATAGTGACTAGACGCTGCGTCCTGATCCACTGGCGTGATTAGATACTTTGTATTGCTGACGCTCGCATCTTAGGCTATGCCTACTACATATTAAGAGTACAACTAGCAGCTCCCGCTCAAAGAGTAGATACATTTAAAAACAAAATCATCAAGAGATCTCAATTTAAGAAGAGTTATGCCCATTGATATCAACTGTAGGTTCAGCCAAGGAAGCGATCATCTTGGATTTGGAAAATCCAAAACAAGGCTGGTTTTAAACCGACCTAAATTCATTGAAATTTAATTATTTCTCACTAACTTTTTTTTCAGAATCATTTACTCTTTAAGCTGGATCCCCAGGTGTGCACCTCTGATCACTTTTTTCGAAACTTATCATGACACTTTGGAAAATTACCCTTTTTTTTTTTTGGTAGAATTGACGAAAATGGCGTTATGCGATAACTAGCTGTCTTTCATCTCTCCGTGTGACCCAGGCTTGGCAGGGTACCATTGGCTGACATGTTACCTGCTTCCGAGGCAATTGTGTGCCCAGGCTTTTCCCTTGCGGCATGCACGTTTGAATACTTATTTAGCCACCTGGTGGCAGTAGCACTTCAATTTCCCTTTAACATCCGGAAATTTTTAGGTGGTTTGAGAAATATTTTGTGTCATTCGTGGCCACCAAGCATTACCACATGGTGTAGGAATACTCAGCCAGAACTGCACTTCTGATCCCGAGATATTGTGGTTCATAGTCGACATGTTGCTCGTATTAAGGACAGGTCATTGTATTTCTTCACACTTCACAACCACTTTGAGCATGGAGGAGTCAGATTTAACTGTATCATTAGCAATTAGCACCCAATCATTCACAACTGGAAGACTTCATATATTGTTTAACAGACGAACTCTAGCTATGAATGCAACACACGTGTACAAGTTCCACACTGCTCTTTGCCTCACCAGCACGACGGCGCGCCCAACGTGAGAAGAGAAGCTAAACAACTTTCAAAACTATCATTAATTATCTTTGAGATGGTATCACATGGATATCATGCAGGCCAACCTTCACTTGAGATGCTTGAGGTTTTCGTACTGTTGGCTGTTAAGTATCTGAGCGTGATACAACTTAAAGGACTGCATACAGCAGCTGTGCAGAGCCAGGCGGCCATATCATATCAGGTTTGTAAATAATTTCTGTCATAACATAAGCACACCACTTTCCCTGCACCTGTGGCACTTGTTTTTATCCTCCTTTTCACACACCCCCAGCCCCCTCCGTGTGTTGAAAGGGGGCAAAAAACATCATTCCCTATTGACAATGTATTTTTATCAATTTTTTTACTAGTATTATCTTATGCTCTCAAAAACCTAACGGCCATGTATCTCCATACATCCTTTTCTCAATAAAAATACCACAAATGGTCCAACATTATGAACATCTGCTTCTTTTTTCATCAACAAGGACACAGGATGTAAGTCAACTGCTTTCTTGAATACACACTGGACATATCAAACTGCTGCCTCCGTCTCCAGACTGTAAACCTTACAGAGTAGTCACACTTCACAACTATTTTTTAAGCAGCTCACCAATGAAAATAACACTTTATTCAGCCCCCCAAATTGGAGAAATAAGATACACACATGAAGTGCAGAGAATTCTTCGGCGCAATCACACCATGAAATAATGGATAAGAATATATGACCCGAAAATCTGAAGATATAATTGCAATATGAAATAATACATAAATTATATCAGGATTGACAAGTCTTGGCAAGTTATACTTCAAATACATTACAGAGTTGGTCGTAATCCAGGTATACATTGACGTTAACATGATGCATACAATAATAATGAAGTTAAATTATGCAGGTTACTTACAACGACACGTTTACACCCATTACAGATTACGTACAAACACATCAAAATGCGTAGTAAAATAAACCTCTTTGGATTCAGAGCAATATACTCTGGTAAAAAAATTGCGATGAGGTGCATAGTACCATAAAGTTTATTGTAATCCTCGTGTAGCAGAACATACGGCAGACAAAGGACCAGTCCGCAATGGGCCCACCGACTCTCCACGGCACGTCCCACCCAACAAAGATCCCTCTCCATTAGCACCAGCTGTGAAAATTATATTAGACCAATTGGGGAAAGGCCGATTTTCCCAATACAGTCATCTGATGCTCCTGTCACTGGAAAACCCGTAACAATTTGCCTCGCGATAGGGAAGACATTTGAACTGGCATACGAACTGGCGATTGTACGTTGAAAAGTCTCAGGAACAGGGATCAAGTGTTACGTTACGTGATTTTACTTACACTTGGAATATTTAGAATCACCAAAGGAAAAGTGGAATGATAAAATTAAGTGACACTCAATGAAAGCCACTACGAATGAGCCTTGATTGTTTTTTTACGTCAACTATAAGATTTCAAGTCGATACAACCCACGTGCATCAATATCGAACCAAGCCCGCTTCTGACATCCATCACGTGCCAAACCCTTTGTCAAATTGCTTGAGTTTGTTTTCAGCTACATCCATTCTATTCCTCGTAATAGTCGCCCAAAACATTTTGTACGCAAGTCAATGAATCTCACATGCTGCAGCAAAATTTGTCTCACCACAGCAATTTTCCTGGGACTGATATATTCTTACGAGGTTTACTGTAAATAAACGTTTTCTTAGTCATCTGGTATACACACAAACAAAGTCCATGTTCTCTGCACAAACACATGAGCTTTAAGTACACTTACTGGGACTTATTTTGGTCATTGGACTCAACGAAGAAAGTTGTCCCAACTTCCACATCTATATCGAACTATGTTTTGGCACATGGTTTTAGAACGCAAACCTTAAATCATTCGATTTACTTATTTTCTTTAAAGTTTTCGTTCATGGATGTGCCAAATGATTCAGATCGGTATACTAGCAGCGTTTGCACTAGAAACTCTGGTACCCTTTAAGCACAGGTAGCACAAAATGATTCACATAACCAGCGAACTTTTTAGACATGACAGGCAATACCGTCATTATCATCTTTATACAAACAGCATCCAATTTTATACATCTGTTTCCATGCGATAAGGCACGTAAATAATTATGATTGCAACATTAAATTATTGGATTCATACACCTAATGGTTGCATTTATTTACAAAACCCAACCGAAAATTTCAACTTGGCAAATTTAATGCCAAAACTCCAATATATATGTATTACCTTCTCAAGTCCTCAAGTTCCCATACCCCCTGAAAAATAGGCTACCTGCAATAAACTGTAAATTGGCCCTTTGCTACCGGGTTTTGTTAGCTGCTTTGTTGAGATGCTGGTTGCCCACCAGGAGGCCGTAGGGTCTTAGATGATATATGAAATATTCCAGATGATACATCTGTTGTGTGCTGACGTAATGAAATGTTATGGCATAATCGCTCATCGAAGCAGCACCCTGTTGAAAGACAAAAAAAAAAACAAAAAACAAAAACTGGCGTTACTAATATTACAACATAACTCACTTGAAACATCTGGGCTACTATTGAGTTGTAATGCCTCCATGATTTACAGTGTTTTAAACATGGAGCCAACACGTGTGTCCATTAACAATCTTACATCAAACTGATCAAGGGAAATGTCTGAAGCTGAGCATGGACTACCGATTACGACGTAAACACTAGAATACTCAGTATCATCCATCCTGAAGTAAATCGACGAACAGACACTTTTGTATCAATGAAAAAACCCGATGCATCACATTTTCTCTCTTTCGTTCTTTCTTTCTTTCTTTCTTTCTTTCTTTCTTTCTTTCTCTTTCTTTCTCTTTTTTCTTTCTGTCTTTGTCTCTCGCTCTGTCCAAAGTCTTTCTTTCTTTTGGCCTGCATCTTAGTTTGCAGCTTTTCTGAGAGAACTAGGAATCCAAACCGTTGCATGACCATAGCCCTTTTATTGAAATTAGTCCTTTGATTTGGAATAATTCAAAATTTTCAAAGTTATGCAAATTAGAAGCGATTCAATTGATACTTGAAATCTTCCATATATCTTCAAACCAACTGTAGGTAAGAGGTGCCGTTCCCAGTTGAACTTTTGACTTTGAGTCACAGACACCTCCAATGGCATGCAAACAAAAATCAAGAAATTAAGGAATTGCTATTTCTGCTGCATTCAATGAATACCTCGCAGACTTTCCACAATACCAACCCCCAATATGTACTAGTGGGTAACAGTTATCTCCCGTCATGTTATAATGCAACCAATCTGCATTCATAATAAATTTAGCTCACACAATCAGAGCCTGTCTCCTAGACAACTTCCTCTCCATATTACAGTTGTCTGTCTACTTTGAAAGCTCTGGCACCAAATGAGGAAAAAGCTCCAAACAACTGTGTGAAATTTTCATGTTGAACAGATCTCTGAGGCCGAAACAACTGAGTGAGCCCATCACAATGCTGCAGACTTCATAGCTAGTAGGGAGAAGCATTGTGATTGGGGCAATCTCAGCCAGCCCTTGGTCCTAAGAGATCACTATATATTTGGATAGAAGCCTGTAACGTGACATTCCTCATCACAAATAATCTGGGAAAGGGGGAGTTGGCTTGACCACTTAAAGCATGGCAATCTTTCAGTCCACAATGACTGTTTTGACAACTTGATGGATTTCACTACCACAGAACTGGGTGTATGGTACAATTGGGTGCGTGGATCAGAGTCGTCCGAATGCTTTGCTCAAGCCTGCAGTGGAAGACATTGAATGGTTCTTTTTATGGCTGTGTGCCAACACTGACATATTGTTTTTCTAGGAATTCTTTATTTCTTTCATCTTTCTTTCTTTATAGGCCAATTTGTCCAACATTTCATTTGAAAAGTATTATACGTAGAAACTTCAAACTTTGCACAATTATACTTGTGTAGATAAAGTCTGACCTTTTTATAACGAGAGGTCATGCTTTTCAAAATTATGCAAATGAGGGCTAATTTAAGTTTTCAATCTTCAATATCTTGTATACTATAGTAGATGTGGTTCCAAGTGTATAGGAGTTCCATCATAGCAAGGCACAGGTCAATCTGAAATATCAATGTCATGTCAAGGTCAAAGGTCAATTTTAGGCCAAAATGTCATTTTAAAGGTCAAGGTTCACTTCAAGTAGAGGTCAAACGTCATTTCAAGGTCAAAGGCCACTTTCGATGATGACTTTCTTGTAGCCATAACTTGGTCAATTCTTATCCAATTTTGATCATAATGGGCTCATTGTAGCTATTGTAACACTGCACATTTTTGAAAGTTACATGTGACCTCTAAAGGTCAAAGGTCAATATCATTTGGACCTTTTGAAAGTTTCATCCAGCCATAACTCGACCAATTTGCATCCAATTCTAATTATGTTGGATCAAATTGTAGGTATTGCAACACTGTATATTTTTGTAAGAACATGTAACCTCAAAAGGTCAAAGGTCAAGGTCACTTGGCCCTTTGAAAGTTTCATCTTGCCATAACTTGGTCAATTTTCATTTGATAGGGTTCATGTTGGGCTTAATTTGTGGGTATTGTAACACTATATATTTTTGCAATTTACAAGTGACATGTAAAAGTGAAAGATGAAGGTCATTTGGACTTTTGAATTTTCATCCAGCCATAAACTTAATGGAATGTGAAGTACCAATGGACAAAAGTTGTAGCATCTAATATTTACAACTTTTGAAGGCACACAGTCATATTTGCTTTGAAGCAAATATTCTTTTCTAGTTCTTCTTGTAACTTATGCAATGGGATCTGCTGTTCATAGCATGAATGAGATAATAGGTCCATGTTCATTGATACTCTGGTATCTGATCTTTTCTTGTATTTGTGTCTTTTCTTATTCTTTGTTTTCATGTAATATAGGAACAAAGACAGTTATCTGTTACAAGTAGTTTTTTTCCACTTGGATCAAAATATTGTGCATTCATTGTTAATGTAGGAACAATAGTGTCTTTTTTCGCCTTGTACATATCCTTGCGGACCGACGACAGAAAATCTTGCCCATGAGACCGTGGATTGATCCATTTTATTATATTTTTATTTGTTGACACACAAATCATTGTGGATCGTGTCATGCAATACAGAAAGCTTGATGTTTCAGGTGTTGCTGACATCATTCTCAATGATGATGGCAACACGATTAATGCGTTCCCACATTTAATTATCCAGTGGACCCCCACAAGTGGTACTTTTGCAATATTCATAATTTGACTCCATAACATCTGTCACCCCTTTTATCCTATATCAAAACACGGTCTGGTTTTTAGCCAGGTTTATTTACCAGAACATTCAAAACTTAAGAACAAGAAAATTGGGTGGGGTGGGGTGGGGTGGGGGTGGGGGCGGGGAGAACAAAATATCTCTGGCCCTTAAAATAAACATCAATCTGGTAACTTAATTTTTGGCATTGCCTGGGCTTTCTAGGCCAGTTATAATCTATCGTTCAAAGGCCCGGATGGACCGAAAACGAAACAGCCGAGCTGGCGCTTCAAGGTATATCGTACATTTATATCTGGGGCACCAGTTGTGAGACCAACTATATGTGAAACAACGCACAGTACACCCTTCCTTCCTTCTTTCTTTTAATATTTGTCTGTGTGCCAATACAGACATACTGTGTTTCTACGAATTCTGTCTGTCTTTCTTTCTTATTCTTTTTTCTTTTTTTTTTTTTTTTGGCAAATTTGTCCAACACTTCATGTGAAAACTGTTGTCCGTAGAAACTCCAAACTTGGCACGAGTATACTTGCACACATGAAGTCTAGAGTTTTTTGTACCGTGGCTTGACGTTCTTGAAAATTATGCAAAATTAGGGCAATTTGAAAATTTAAATCTTGAACATATTCAAAACTAGTATAGGTACAGGTGTCAATCCTACTTCAATTTATAGGTTTGTAACCCTGCACATTTGTGTTTAATTTGCATGTGACCTCTTAAGGTCAAAGGTGAATGTCCTTTTGCCATTTGAACTTTTCTTCTGGCCATAACTTGGATCAATTTTCATCCGGTTTTGACCATGTTTGGCCCGGATTGTAGATACTGTGACCCTGTACATTTTTGTAATATACATGTGACCTCTAAAAGTCAAAGGTCAAGGTTATTTGGCCGTTTAAAATTTTCATCTGGCCATAACTTGGTCAATTTTCATCTGATTTGGTTCTTTTTGGGCCTAAATTGTACATATTGTAACACTATATTTTTGTAATTTACATGTTACCTCTAAAGGCTAAAGGTCAAGGTCATTTGGGCCTTTGAAATTTTCATCCAATTTCAGGCTCAAAGTATAGATATTGCAACACTGCACGTTTTTTGTGATCTACGTGTGACCTCTAAAGGTCATAGTCAAGGTCATTTGGACTTTGAAATTTTCATCTTGCCATAAGCTTAATGGAATGTGATGTACCAAAAGCTTTGAAGATTGTATCAACTGTCATGTTCATGCAAAAATAAATCCAATCTGAAACCGGGAGATGAAGTATCTCATCCAATACCACTTAGCAGCATAAGCGAAAAGTTTTGGTTAAACTCTTCCTGTGATTCAACTTCCTTTACAAGAGGCCTTCATATAGGCAGTGTGCCTGTTCACCAATTGTTTTTGCGAATAACATATGTTTAAGCCAATTAAACCAACTGTCATGTGTGGTAAAATGTCCATCTCACACATCAGGTTCAATGGTTATTTTGCCATGATGGCATCTTACTGGCTTGAGTAACTCTAGAAACAGGTAATTATGCAGAGGGTAATGAGCATGAGATAATTGTATTTCATCAAAATTTACTGCACAAAGTAAATGTATGACACTGTACTTCATGACTTACTTGAATTCCTTTTCCAACCAATATGTAACCCTATGACCTTGGGAATTGGGTTAAAATAACCTAAATCTTGAATAAATCCAAGTATATAATGCTACTGCGTTTCATGAAATTTTGCTAACTTCTGCAAATTTTATCACACGAAAATGAAATTCAAATAGGTGACCCTCTGATATTGAGAACCATGTCATGGTGACTAAAATATAATCTACTATATATATATATATATATATATATATATATATATATATATATATATATATATATATATATATATATATATATAATATACATATATATATATATACATACATATATATATATACATATGTATATATACATATGTATATAAAATCATATTTTGGGAAGGAGGAGCAGGAGGAAGTAGAGAAAGGCGAAGAATGTGATGATGAAGTAGGAATGGGCACCAAATCAATACTTCTCCCTGTGGTCCACAGACATAGTTATCTGCCAATTTAAGTGACTTATTTGGGTACAATTTAACGCTCATTGTGGAATATGCAAAAGGAGTTTTGCTATTCGTTCAAAGAGGTCCTCCATTATTCAGCACAATATCACTTTATTTAGCTGGTATAGCTAATCTTTTCACAATTTAATGTTTTCAAAAGACATCTTTAAATAATTAATGGTCACTTGAATTTAATTTTTTTTCAAGACACGTTTAAACAATAAATAATATCTTGCATCATATTAAAGAAAATAAGAAATTGTCAATTCAAATTTTACAAATGTACATGTTTCCAACTGATTTACGACAACTTAACTTCATTTTGAGACATCTTGAATCCCATTAGATATCTTGCATACAATTTATACCTTACACAGAATTAAAGATATCTCAAATTGAATTACAGATATTTTATAGCGAATATGTAGGAGCGAATATCTATCTATCTATCTATCTATCTATCTATCTATCTATCTATCTATCTATCTATCTATCTATCTATCTATCTATCTATCTATCTATCTATCTATCTATCTAGGTCACATCCAATTTTAAATATATTAAATACAATCTAACATATCTTAAATTCATCTTCAGATATCTCGGATTCAGTTTTAGCTTATTTTCATCAATTTCAAGTGTCTTAAATTCAATTTTAGATATTTTAAATTGAATTCAGAATACAGTTACTTCGGCACTTCGTTCAAGGTAGTTAGTCGTATCGTCAAGTGAAATTTTATGACTGTTTGCAAAATGCCCCATGACAGCTTAGGCAATTGGAACGTCTATTTTTTTTGCAGCCAGTGACTACACCTGGTTTGAAAGTAAACGAAGTTTGTTTTCTGTAGGTTTATCTTTAAAACAGTATTTACTAAGTGATGACAGATCAAGGATTGGTCAGTGGTCAGTGGCATTTTGACACAGACGCAGCTGGTGTTTAACTTTGGTTGCCTCACCCGGAGGCCTGCAATCAATCTGTGGCAATACCACTTCAACCCAAAGTACAATTTTCTTAAGAGGTAGCGTTGCATGAAACACACCCTGGTTGTCAGGCAATCAGTCATGCATCTTCCAACATGGATACAATTCGAATTTAAGATATCTTAAATTACAGATGTCATAAACTTTTAAATATATCTTTAATTATAACTTTAAATCTAAAATTTAAATTTAGATATTTAAATAGAAATAAAGGTTGCCTAAATTGAATTTAAGGTATCTTCAGTTTTAGATTCCTAAATTAAATTGTGTCATGAATTGATAATATATCTTAAAGTCAATTTTGTATATCTTTGAACTGAATTTGAAATATCAATATCTTTAATTCAACTCAACATATCTTAAATTATTTTGAAAATATCTTAACTTGAGTATAATATAGCAATATGGCTTGTCATAGGCTAGCAAGACAAAATACTTTGAAGGCAAATTCAATGCGGCTCCAAGCCTTTCGTCTTTACCTTTTTGGCTCCATATTTATCATACTGGTAGTACCAATCTGGGTACCCTCCATCCAAGTGTGTCTCTGGATTAAAACAATGAAATCGACTCCTGCCAAGAGCATCTCTTGAATCTCCAGTTTTCACTCCCAATTTTTCCATACAGCGCCCCATTTCCAAGTCCTCTGCACCACCATCTTTCGTGCATTCGCCATTTTTTCTCTTGCCAAACCTTGTCAACGCTTCTTTGCTGAGGACATAGCCGCCACCTCCGCTAAAGTATCCTTGTTTCAGATACGTTTTGAAATGGTGACCAAAAAATATTGGCTCTGAGGGTTTGTGTGACGACAGCATGTAGCGTAAGTTTTCGACAATGACGTAGGTGTCGTCATCTGCTTTCATGAACCAATCGGCGTCGTTGAAATGATGATGATATACATACTGGAAAGCCTGCATAGTTTTTGCTGTAAGATGATCTCGCCCATCTGGCACTTGGATCCCAATGGCAGGGAAGTTTTTGTCATGCTTTTCGCTTACAAATACGACCTTGTTGCAACGTTTGGCCCAAGTTGCTTTCACGTGAACTGCTTTCGACTTCAGATTGCTGGATGACGTCATCACCCAACATAATACGCGCACCTTTTTGTACAGTTCCTCGGCAAGAGCACTTGTATCTGAAATGAACATAAAAACTGTCAGTGTAACACGTTTGACGTATACCATACACTCGTATCCATATTTTTCGCACCTCGATTAGTGACAGTTCAAAAGATATACAAACAACATTAAAATCAATTCACTCTCTCATCAACTAACGCACAGTACAATTCGTCCACAAGAGTACCTGAATTTGAAAGTTACATAATACAACACGTGCTTAGATGTAAAACGTTTGACGTATAACATTCATATCGATATCGGTCATTCCCAATGGTAACAGTACAAGGAACCTATAAAATAGAAAACAAATTCTGGTCAAGACACATACCTAAACTGAATTCCCTTACAGCACTTCTTTAAATCTGACAAGGCCAGATGGATTTCACTGCAGTTGCATTTCCCGCCTATCACTGATGTCATAAAAAATAAATAAACTACCAAGACAAAGAAACAAACAAACATGTTACAAAAAAGTAAATTCACATTGATCCTTGCGTTCCAAGTGGCCACTTATAAAGGCCATAGGCACCCCAATACCAGACATACTTTTTGCCCCTTTCTGGATGTTATCTCAATTCCACGACATATATTTTTTGTGTGACCGCTCAGGCATACTGTTAGCTATCATGCCCATGTTACATAACAGTCCATGTGACACTCGTCTATCCTTCACAAACTAGTATTTAGAGCAGCCCATGTGAAAGCGGTGGGGGGGGGGGGAGCTGTTTATTTTTGGCCTGGAGTATATACACATGTCCAATATTTGGCCATTGATTTTCGTCACCTACACAAACGTCCGTGTCCTGTTTATTTCCATCATTTGTAACAGTTGTACTTATATTCTTTGAGTCTCTGAACAAAGGCTATTGATTCATCAATGATACTGTCACAATAGGCACAAGGCATCTTTACGCACACCAGTGTACGTGCAGATGTCGATTTCTGATAAATCAATTCTTCCATCTTTTTTCATGCTGACAGGGTCGATAAGCAAATCAAAGCAAAGCTCTTGCAATAATGTTTCCATAGGGCCTACGCAAGTTTAGATTGACTTTTTTTCAGTTTGTACATCTCAGAACATATTTTATCAGTTTATAGCATAGAATATAAATTGAGAGTAAACAGCAGACACTGGTAGGTTTCTCTTTATGTAAATGCTACATGAGATCACCTTATGCTGAAGTCCAAGCAGCTGTTCAGTTTTACCTTTTCTCTGGAAAACACATGACACATCATAAATATGTTGAGCGTCCTGTATGTTTTAGAACTTGGTGAATGACTTTTCTTCAGCTTTTTACTTTCTCAGTTTGTTACATTTGTCACAGAAGCAAATGATAAGTTGTTTATTAGATCCTTCTTCACTTCATAAATCAAACACGGATGATAAACTATCAAATGCCTTAGTTATATCGCAAAATATTACACGGACTTCTGTTTGTAAATCAACAGCTTTACAAAACTTATGATACAGATGCACTCACGGATTCACGGTTCCATCATCTGGGATGAAACCCAATAGCTTTCCTGACAGGGAGTAATTGTCCCTCACAAAATTGAATATGAGCTTGAAGACAGGACGCTCAAAGACTTTGCCGATATAACTTGGAAGTGAGACAGGCCTGTAGCTACTGCAAAGTTCAGGTGGTCCACCTTTTTGAATGGGAGAGAGATTTGTCTTCTTCCAAAGTACTGGGAGGAAAAAAGAAATGGGACAGTGAGAGATTAAAAAGTTGCACCAAAGAACATGAAATACAAGGTGCAGCTTCCTTTAGCAACAAAGGGAAGCAGGGATTGAAGAATTTGAGTCACCAGACATGAAAATGTTTACCATTTTCCATCAATTTTTGGTCCTAAATTTTCCTTTATTTACCACACTACATTGTTTTTTATTATACTCCTCTCCTGCTGAACGTAAATCACCAATGTATACATAGTGTTCATCTCTAAAGTACCTCCATATATGGGGGTTTTCATTAGAAGCTTTTGCTTTGTTGTTTATCCTACTGACTTTACCTTTTTGCGCACATAACCTAGAGGTGTCCCACGGAGCACCATTTTGTCTTATTGTTAGTCTTTTGGTGGGAATAGAATGCCGAGCAACATTTCAAAAAGGACTTGGTCCACAAACGATAAGCTATATCCAGATTATCAGTATTGAAGCGGGCGTCCCAGTCAACGTAACTTACAATTTCAACGGAAAACATCAAAATCTGGCTTTCAGTACCTCCAAACAGATATGACAAAAACTTTATCTTTTCTAACTCTAAAATTAATATCAAGTGTGCAGATACCATGCAGTGATCACTTTGTGCGACAGGTGGCACCACATTCACAGTTTTAACCAACAAGGGCATATTACTTAATATCCGATCAAGACAGGCTGAAGTTTGCTCCGTTATTCTTGTTGGCTCTGTGATGTGAATTCTCAGATTATTATGAAGTCTGAAATTTATGAGCTTTTTCCCATGGTACGTCTTGGGATCAGAATCCTGCTCACCTGTTATAACTATATTAGTAATATTCCAGTAATAAACAAGATCTTAATTTAATTACAAATAGTCCCAAAAGGACACAGTTAAATATGTCGGTATGTAAACCACAGTTAACAGAAATTTATCATTATGCAATCACATCTCTACCCACATTATTTCAAGGTTAGGACTTTCAAGGTCAGTACGCCTTTTGGCAACCAGAGCGTGAGAAACAAACATGGCCACACCACCACATGGATCGCTCCTACGATCACGCCGCATATTGGATAAAAGCCAGCCAGATTCAAATTATGACCATTTTGGTCAGACCAAAGAAGAAATGTTTCGAACTGGCCAATTATGTTGAATAATTGTGCTAAAGAAGTTTTAAGACAGAAAGCTTGTCATCTGAAACACAGCGAATACTGGCGTGACAGATCTTTAAGTCAGCAGTTTGGTCATTTGAGTCGGGGTTTGGATGCATATCACAAGACAGGGTTAGTAAAAGAATATGTAAAACGGCCAAATATCAATAAACTTATTCACAATACTGTGATATTTAAAGATAACTATGATTTTTTGCATGGCTATATTCATGATATGATGATGAAACCTTCAACAGTATGCAAGACAAAAAGTACACCAGTGCTGAAAAAGACGTAACAGCTAGTATAAAATATAAAGCTATCTCAAGTGTTATGGTCATTTCTATGAGAAAGCAGGACCCTCGGTTTTGTTATTTTTTTAACAAAACCCACAGTTTTGTTCCTAAAACCCTCGGTTTAGCCAGAAAACCGTGGGTTTTGTAACACTTTAAAATAACAGAACAAAACCGTGGGTTTTGTGAGATTGCAAAACTCTAGGTTTTGTGACATCACGAATCCCAGGGTTTTGTAACCAACCAATCATGACAGCTGTTACTTGGCAGGCCTTGCTAGGCTACTCAACTTAAAAATAGCTAGCGTCAAACTACAAGTGGCTCAGTAATTGTGATCAATCAGATCATTATTACTTACCACGCGCAAAGTCTACCTCTTTGCGACACGATGAGAATATAAGTTATGTATTAGTTGAAGGACGAGAGGTCGTGCATCCTGTGTTCAAAATAATCCACACGCCGGTTCGAAGAGCCGCATGGACTATTAATGCGCAGCCTCAAGCTCTTTAATTTGCGTAAAAAATTCGATCCTTTGCAAATAATTAATTTATCGCACGATATATGATGGGGCCCTGGAAATTTTTATCTAAGTAGCGTTTTCGGTCCCATTCTGGCTTTGACTGGCGTGACCTAGATGTGAAGGAGTCAACAAAGCCGCGTGGTCCGATCACCATCGAATATGAGACAGAAACCTAACTGCATCTCTACAAGCAAACGTGGCCACATGCTTAGCGTGTTGGACTGCAGGAAAAGGGGTATTCTGATTCTATGTACTAAAGCCCCAGAGAACTACTGGGTCCCACAATGCTTTGCTTCAATATGGCGCTAATTTATTCAAATGGCGACTGTAAATCGCGTATTCCCCATTGATTTATATGGTAATCAATAGTCGCGTATGCATAGACCGACAAATACCCGAATCGCAAAATTTACATGAAGCATCTAATTTGCAATTCTGATGTTGACTTGCAATTCTTTCCTCTGCCTGATTGTCCCTTGTATATTTTCTACGCGTTACTACACGTGGCAACACGTAATGTGCTGTTGCAGCTGACAATTCTCATCATACAAAATACAACAGCGGTCTTTGATTCACTGAAGACTGGAATGTCGAAGTTTTCTTCAATATCCTGGTCAATTTTTGGACTTTTATAATATTGCGTCATACATACTCTGCAACAATCCTATAAATATATTCTAAAAGAAGCAACCAGAGTCATGCCCGGGGGCATGAATGTCTCGCCAGCGTAATTCAAGCAACTCCGAAGTTTTTTGTAGACGGACGGACAGACGGACGGACGCACGGAAAGTGACTGCTTAGTCTCGCCAACAGCTTATGCTGGCGAGACAAAAATGAACTCATTTTGTGCCATTTGCTCTCTAACATCAGATTATATGTGTACAAATGATTAGCCTAATTCCAGTGCTGATACATAAAATCGATAGGAACAAAGTCTAGTCAAATAAGCATAGAATCTAAAAAAAAAGAAAGAACTGACTTTTGAAAATAGTAATTTCTCCCCCAGTAACTTACATGTTTAATAATCAGTTACTTAAGTATTTTGCACATTTCCAAACAAGACCTGCTCCAAAAATTCACGATTGTAATAGGAAAAACCTAAACTGTGTATCTACTGAAAAAAATGTTAGCACAAGAAATCGCGTTAAACCTGAAATTATTGAAGTATAAAAATACAAATTAAGGAGTGGGATTAAAAAGTAGCTTAACTCACACACCAGATCTTGTTATGAATAAGGTTTATTACCATATATTAAACTAGTTTCGCCTCTTATATTTTTGTTAACAGTATTTCATAAACAGTGTTGTCACTTGCAGAATTCCTCTTACGTCTGTAATGCTCATATATTGTGTACTTCCTTTACAACCCCCATACATAAATATTCAACGATCTTTCAACTGAGACATATTATTTACGAGCTTTAATAAAAAAAAAACTAATATTTTATATCCCTGCTTACTCGGCAGTTCTTCTTTTATCAGCTTGTTTTGCATATCACAATAGGGTGGGTGACAGAGGTACCCAAATGAATTTATCCGCAACGGGAGAACGCATTAAGGATAAGCTCAGGGTTAGGTTCAGCTACAAAATCTCGACTAAACAAATTATATCTCGTATTTACCCCAATAAAGTATACATTTCTGAAAAGAAAACGTGCCGCGGAATCAAATGACACTATGTCAATTACGTACTTTTCTACGTGTTTATGCAGCAATTATGCACAGATAGCATTCCATTTGTTTCGATAATGTTGATTCAACTTTTTCAGTTATGGAACTACATTAAAAAATTCTTTGAAAAACAAAATTCTAACACCTATCCTCAAATGCGTGTTTTGCGCCGTTCATGAGCTGTAGCGGTCTGAAATTTGAAATTGAATTGATGACACTCCATTTACACATCGAAGGATTTCAACTTTCCTCAAGTACTGTGAAAGAACCAGGCCTCGTACAAAAAATCTAAGACCCGCTTTTTAGTTCAACTGTTGAAACTGGCAAAAACTAAATGCTTTTTAAAGCAAAACTGTGGAAGATGAAAACGAAAGGTTTTTCCAGTTTTGCGACTCTACAATCCGTAGGCATTGTTTGTTGACTACTATGAGACCACTGATTAATCATACTTGAAAGGAACGCAATTATTGAAGTTTCTGTTAAAAACAAAATCCGAGTTCTGTGTCACACTCAGCATGTGTTGTCGCAAGCGTGGTTTCATAACTGGCCCGCTGACTGGTTACGCCTTATTTTGTATATGGCAGGCTCATTAGAATGATTGACAACCTGCCTGAGGGGTAACCACTGGCTGGCAAAAGAGAACAATATATTGAGGCCAGTATGGGAAATCCGTCAGTTTAATTTACATTGATCCGAATATACTAAAGCCTGGCAAAAATCTACATAAAGCGCAGGTACTATTTTGATCAGTCAAAAGCTGGGAAATGCCTGTACCTGTATACAACACGCACGCAAAAAATACATTCGAACAAATGCCAAGCGTACGCAAAGCATCGATCATACATCAGCCCCAAAACTAGGCATTTGAAGAAATGGACGCTTAGTCAATTAAAGTCAGTAAAATAATCAACGTTTTCACCCATATACCAACTCTTTATTACGGTCTACAACAAACTTGTGCATTGGAAAAGCCCGAAAAAATAAACAGTGCTTAGCGAGTGGAGATCGTCATAGGTACTTTCAGTCACAAAACACGCATCTCCAACACATCCACTTTCATTCATATTTACTGATTACTGTAAATTCGTCAATTTATGCAAAAGCAAAACAAAACAAGACCCCCCCCAAAAAAAAATGATCAAGAAATTTCAAGTTTAGCAGATACAATAACCAAATTTTGTTTAATTCATGCTTTCCTAAGTTTTTCACAGAGAACAAGATTGTTATGATCTGCTTCATCTGAGAGGATAAAATTTGTTTTCCTTGTGTATTTGGTAGTTTTGGGGTGAGCCAAAAACAATCTCATGTTTTACACAAAACTTCTGTTGGTTCGTTTTTGCACTGGGGCCATATAACAAATTCACTTGGCTACTTCTTAATCCCAGTCCTTCATTTGCAGTGTGACGTGGCTCCCGTGTCTGCAGCTGAAATTTTTCTTTCTTTCTTTCTTTTTCTTTCTTTCTTTACTTACTTACTTATTTATTTATATTTTTGATCAGTAAATTTGTATTCGATATTTCATTGATAGACTATTTTACGTATAAACTCCAAACTGGCAATGATTATAATTCCATACATCAAGTATGGCTTTTTTAATGAAGAGGGTGAAACTTTGAAAAAATTATTCAAATTATGGCCATTAGAAAAATTTAATATATATATATATATATATATATATATATATATATATATATATATATATATATATATATATATACATATACATATTATGCATACATACAGATTTCAGAATATGCATTTATAGTAATATCCATGTCTGGCTCATTTGACTTTGAATCTGAACGAAGAGGTGGCTGATGGGCGCCAAAGGTCTCACATTTTGACGATGTGCATTTGAAAAAATCTTTTATTTTTGCCTTTTTCATTCATCAACTACGTCTTCATTCAGTATCTGATCCAGTTCGGATGGCTTTGATTTCAGTTTTAACCACAGTATATTCCCTTCTTTTGTAACCATATCTCTGGTTTTACCATGGATGAAGGGAAATATCCTCCATGGTTTTACCGTGTGATAGCTTCACATTATTTTCTTGCTGGTTGTTCATAAAACGCTCATACTTGCTTTTAGGATTCTTAACAGTAAATAAATCGTTCATTCTGGAAAAAAACAGCTGCAGTCACTGCCCAAAGTACCCAGTATTCCTTTAAGCTTGGCTGGGAAACGGCGCCCGTACTGCCCCTCACTCACGTAGGGCCCACCTTGTTTCTTTCGGGATGAAACCACCCCTGGAAACCACGATTTAATTTACTGTATATTTTTACCATTTTTATAAACACCCGCCGGTATTTTTGAGCCTGTATACAATATCGGGGCAATGTTCCCGCCGAAGCTCCATCTTTCACATACCAGAAGGTCGTGGCAGGTCCTACAAGTGCTCCTGCTTAAATCGTAGCCTCAGGGCGACTGCAGTGTCCGATACAAAATCCCTACTCTGGGGCCCACCGCTAGCTACAGCTGATACATGTATTGCGGTGTATTTACAATTTCAGGTAATGCTCACTCTGGGGAAATCCCATTATATATTGTACACTAGATTTATTTGACAAAAAAATTAACCTTCCCGTAAGCCCAATCGCACACACATTTTGGATACTACCTCTTCAAAATGTCCAATCAGCTCACCCACTTGGCTGCCATTTTGAAAATTGCAGATTCCGCACCCAACGGTTTGTAAATGACGATAGTAATGGGACAATCTGGGGGAGTGGATTATAATATATGCAACCCAAAGTACATATTTTGCAAATGTTTCAGAGCATCAACAATGATATGCCATATGCTGTGGCCGTGATTCACTTTGATTTCCATATCAAATATATATTTGTGCGGCATTGCACAATGTTCAAAGTGGCGTTCAACGCGTGCCCGTTGGTTCAAGGTCTATCTGTCGCCTTTGGGTTTGTAGATAACGATGATAACTGCTTCAGACACAACCGAACGGGCATATTAAGGTTAAGATAGTAAGTCATGTTTTAAAAGTACTTTATCTTTAACAACCGTTTCCCTGCTGACTCTGAGAACGGACACTTGGAGCCGAGCGAAATATTACGATAACGATCACCGAACAAGCAAGCTATGAGGTCCCTCAATGCTGACACAAATGGGGCTATGGCCTATATGCTGTTTCACCGAACAATCGTGGCTATGCTTAATTGAACTTTGTGTTCCTATGCTGTTTTCCCAGCCAAAGTTAACCCTCCAAACAAGTTGAAAGAAAATGCTGTGTTTGATAATTTTATTTTACTGCAAAATAACGGCACATGACGACCGCCTTCTCCATAAAATCTTTCAACAGGGCTATGGCTACGCTGTTTCACCGAATATCGTGGCTATGCATTTATGCTCTTTCCCCAGCTCAAGTTAACCCTTCACTGCAGACAAGTTGAAATAAACTATTGTGTTTAAGTTGAATTTACTGCAAAACAACGGCTCACGACGACCACTTTCTTTATAAAATCTTTGAGCCAGGGACGAATAATTTCGATTACAGTAGGGCGGCTTGAAACTTTTTTTTAAATTTTAGATTCGGGCCTTTTCAGTGCGGTCGGTCGGGTTATCGGACACACACACACACACACACACACACACACACACACACACACACACACGTTAGGTCTTAGGTAACTTTGACATTTGTGGAAACATGACAGTTACGTTTAAAATGGATGTTCTTTCCCCTTTTACACATTACGTCCTTTGACGTCAGTTGAATTTGTTACCTGGACACAGCCGAAGGCACTTGTTATATTAGAATAAAGGCGTATAACTTTTGTTGCGTCATTTACACCTTTCACTGAAAACGTGCAAGATTAAAAAAGGCGCGTCTATCGATAAAATCAAAAGTTATGCCAGTGTTTACCTGTCATTGCCAGGAAACAAGTGCTCCGAGCATGGCTTGCCAGCAGTACGTCCCTGTATGAACAAATGATTCGCCCTCTGATAACGAAATTTATCATGGAAAAAATATGTCAAACCAAATAACACAAACAGGCTGAAAATTCATTTAATAAACTGGCTAAAACAGTGGGCTTTAATAACGGGTAAGTGGCTCCCAAATATGTGAGCACAATAAAACCAAGAACTATTTAGGCCCCCTACTTTAAAAAAAATGACCACTACTTGAATAAGCCCGTTACACACTGCCTTGCGTGTAACGGCAAAACGATGTTTTCCCGTTTGCAAGTACAAACGTCAATATTTATGCTTAATCATATTTATGCTTATATCGATTTCGTCGAATGGAAAACTAAACGGGCCTTAAACCCACTCCCCTAACAAAACTAGATTAGCTTTTTATCCGACAGCGTTCTTTGACGGCTTCCCTAAGTTAGTAAGTACATGTAGAATACATTTTATCAACTTTAATGACTAACAGGAGAGGTCACAATCAACTGTTATCAGTGTATTCACCTGAATATACAGCAGAATACACCAAATTCTTGAAGGTTTCAATAAAGATGTTTACCTTATAAGATGAAGTGACAGAATATGACCTTGTGCGTTATACACATCAAGTTAAATCATTCCATGTGCATTTATAACCATGCAAATGAAATATTAAATTTCGCGTTTCTCTTTGTGAATTGAAAATGGAAATTTTGAAATTTGTTCAGTCATTGGTTCCACATGGAATGATTTAATACCATATCCCACGTTAATTAGCCAGTAGCTCATGTATTATTTTACTTTTTAACCTATTTTTATTTATTTTTTAACTGCATGCATACAATTTCTCACTATATCAACAATCAATATTTTTTCCACTGCAGTAAGGTAAATCAGTTGCACAGGAACACTGCTCGTCGTGAAATTACCAAGTGCTGTGTGACTCAGTATACAATTATTTGATGAATTATTCAGAGCAGGAAAATGGGTTACTTAGGGGACTTGGGTGCAACTCGAGAAATATCCTGGTTGCCCATGGGAAACTTGCAAAAAAGTAAATTTTTACCTGGACGCGGTTTCTAGAGGTCACTTGTATACTACAGGTCAAGCATGGTCTTGCCCCTGGTTAGTTTATCAAACAGGCTTTGGTATGCACTAGTTCGGTCTCTTAGCCATTCTTTTTAAGGGCCGCCCCATGGGGGGGGGGGGGGGGAGCGCCTTTATGTTTTCGGGTTGTCAGTCGTTCCAGATGTGCACATTCTAGTTTCCGCGACATCTACAGAATGCCTCCGTGTATTTTGCTCAAATTTAACAATATATTGATCTTACCCGGTAAGATGAACTAACTTGATTTTGGTTTCATCATGACCCAATATTAGCAAATGGCAACCTAATCACATGGTGGACCCTTCTGTCAACGCTTTGCGTTGAAGGAATGTCTAATTGTTCCTGAATCTAGCCAGAAGGAACCTTTTGCACACACATGAAGAAACTGTGTCACAATTTCAAAGTTTCAGGCAGTGGACCCCTTGGGCCTATCTTTAACTTTAAAGCAAACCTACGTCGATTTCGTTCGTATTGTACGAGAAACCGACAAAAGAATTTATTCCAGGAGATTCTCAAAATTTCATAATAACGGAACAAATTTGCCCTTTCTTAGATGAATGATCTCATGAACCTTCGACTTAAAAAAAAATATTAAGCTCTTGCTGCTAGACTAATGTTCAGATTCATTACTGTACTCTTTTATCCCAATGAAATCGGCCAAAGTCAGGAAATAACGTCTAATAAAGGACCCTTGTGCTTGCAAATACAACATTCATTGTCAGAGCATCGTCGGAACAAGAGGGCTGTGTGAACAGCCCATGCTCAGCTCACCTACAGATACATCACACTTTTGGCTCTGTGAACTTGGGATAGGACCAAGGTTATCCATGTACTGAGTAAGTCTGAACTTTATGGAAGAACACTGACATGTACAATATCAAAACCCCAGTTCAAGTAGTTCTCAAGTAATAGTGAAGAGTAAAATTCATGTATCTTGCATTGTGATCGCAGAAATGAGGTCAAGGTCACTCATGTACTGTCTACGCGTGACCTTAGAAAATATTAACATGTACAACATCAAGGTCCTAACTCAAAACAGATCTCAAGTTAACAAGTGAATAATACATTTCATCTCAGTTGTCCTGTGACCTTGGGGGTCAATGTCGAAAAATTACTGAAGCATGACCAATTGCACCAAATAGGTAAATGCTTATAAAAAGTACATCTCTACCCAGTTTGACACAAATCTGGCCAAAATTATTTAAGTTATAACCATTATAACAAATTTCTATGTTAAACTTTCATATGAAAACTTTTTAAAAGATTTTTTTAAAAAATCATTAAAAATGCTAAAAAATCACTGAAGCGTGACCATTTAGACAAACTTGGCAATGAGCCCAAGGTACATTGCCACCAAGTTTGAAGTCAATCTGACTAACAGTTTCTTCAGAGAAGTCCAAAATGTGAATTAGCATTAGAATGCCCATTGACTTCCATAGTAATCAATAGGAAAGGTGCATTTACAGATAAGTACCCAAATTGTGAAAAAAATCGTTAAAAATCAGGAATCCACAGGAGTCCTCCTAGTGAACAACTTTGTTTGACACTTCCACAAGGACCATATGTACCAAGTTTCAGCCAAATCTGAGTGACGGTTCTGGAGAAGAAGCCAAAAAAAAATGCAGCCCCAGCTGGCGAACAAATTAGGAACTGGGAGTCCCTAGGAATGTGCCTGTGTAATATCAAGGCAAGTGGGTGAGCGGTTTTGGAGAAGATTTGACCCAAGATAGAAGAAAAAAAATATCCTTAAAAATCCATAAATCACTGGAGCATGACCTTTTGAATAAAACTAGTAGAGACCCACCTAAGGTACATTGCCACTACGTTTGACCTCAATCTGTTTGATGTTTTCGGAGAAGTCGAAAATGTGAACTACCATTAGAATGCCCATTGACTTGCATATTAATAAATGGGGAAGGTGCATTTACCGATACCGATGTCCAAAATTGAAAAAAAAAAAAAAAAAAAAAAAGTTAAAAATCAGGTATCCACAGCAGAGCCACCTAGTGAACAACTTTGTTTGTCCGTTCCAAAAGGAACATACCCACCAAGTTTCAGCGTAATCTGAGAGACGGTATTGGAGAAGAAGTCGGAAATGGCAAAAACAGACAAAAAAGCAAAAAAATAGAGGGTTGCATGAAAAGCCCATGCTCAGCTGACCTAAGCTTGTCCAACAAATTCAAGGTTGCAACTGAGTGGACCCGTGTTGAGGTTAAACTGAGTGCATATGACATTTCGAAGTACTTCTAACACGGACGACTGAGCCTCTCAAAGTGCAGCCTGACCAGCAAGTCAGCTGAACTAAAAATTGCAGCGCCACTTGGTGAACAAATTAAGAACTAGGAGACCGTCCCAGTGTTAATGTGTGATTTCAAAGTAATTGGGTGAGTGTTTTCAGGGAAGATTTTTTAAGATTTGCCCCACCGCCACCCCTATTCATAAGAAATTCAAAAATCACTGAAGCATGACCATTAGAATAAACTTGGTAGAGACCCACCCAAGGTACATTGCTACCAAGTTTGAAGCCAATCCGGATGACAGTCTCGTCGGAGAAGTTGAAAATGTGAATTAGCATAAGAATATCCAAAAGGAAAGGTGCATTCACCGGAAAGTACCCGAATTGAAAAAAACGTTAAAAATCAGGAATCCACAGCTGTACTGGGTAGTAAACAACTTTGTTCGACCCTTCCATAAGAAACATATCCACCAAGTTTCAGCTTAACCTGAGTTACAATTACTGTGTCATATCAAAGCAACTGGACAAAAAAAATAAAAAATAAAAAAATAAAAATCATGACAAATAAAAAAATCACTGGGGCGTGACCACTTGAATAAACTTGGTAGAGACTCACCTAGGGTACATCCCCACCAAGCTTAAAGTAAATGTGGCTGACGGTTTTGGAGAAGTCGAAAATGTGAATTGTGGACGGACGGAAGACAGGCGACGGACGAAGGACCATCTACAAGCTCAACCGACTGACAAGTCAGCTGAGCTAAAAACCTTTCTGACAAGAAAGTTTTGGCCGTACGACCTAGTAGAAATATGCCAATATTATTGCTCCTGGAACATAGAAACTTATATAATGTCACTCTTACTTAGAGTATTGCGCAGTTATTTGCCTCTGATTATCTAATTACATAAAAGAACCGCCATACGACCAGACAGAAAAATATGTAAAACACAAAGGTAAGCATTAAAATGTCCTGGCTCCAAACACAACACAAAAATATTTTAATTCAGCCATTAAAGAGGGAAAACATGAGCCCTGCTACTACAATTGACGTTATATTGGCATTCTTTCTCTCCAAATGTTTGTCATCTTGTGCAAATCTATGGAGATCATCTTAGCGTAACAAGTAAAAAGCTGTTGTTATAAGATCTGCCTCACTGTTTTGCCATACACTGTTAATAATACTTTAAAACAAAGTATCCACATTTCCATTTTGTGACAAAAAGTTGCCCCCCCCCCCCCCCCATCCTTACCAAGGAACATCCCTATCAAGTTTCAAAAGGATCTGACTGGTACTATTGAATTTTGCTGACCATTTATAATACATGTCGTATGGTGGATTGGTAGACAGACTCAGACACTCCCCAGACCTGCAGTTAAATGCACACAGCTATGCACAAAGCTATAACCATTGATGGTCATATTTTTGTTGGAAGGCAGTGGTCTCTAATCATGTTAATCTGCAAACACAAATATGCTTTCTTTTCTTTCCATCATCCGATGTCTCCACAGTTTTTGTCTGCGGCCATATCAGTTATGAATCTAGCCCTACTGGGGATGTGAATCTCGACTCTGATGAAATGATATTATGGATTTCCACATTCTGCAAACTATGGTCATTTAATTAAGGCCCAAAATGGCTGAGTGGTCATGTAATGGAAATATTTGGTTTCCTTTTTCACACCAGAAGGTGTTGTAATCGTTACACCCCCTCCCCGCCACACACCCCATCCTTCTGTTTCCTGTTTCCAGAGCTTTTCTCTGCCATCACTTGTGCTAGAATACCCAAATTTGGAACGGATATAGGTCCATCAGTCAGGTTTATTTAGTAATGTGTGGGTGCTAACCCAGACATTTTGTTTTTCTGAGAAGTCAAGTAACGTCTGAGTCTGAGTGCCAACCCATACATTTTGTTTTTCTACGATTTTTTTCCTTCCTTGTTTCTTTCTTTACGACAAAATTTGTCCGAAGTTTTTCTCGGACACTATTATTCAGAAAGCCACCAAACTAACCATGTGACTGACCAGCCGGTGAAATTGTGCACCTGGTTTGGAATAGTCATGCTGTTAAAAATTATGCAAATTAGGGGCAATTAAAATTTTGAAAGCTCCGTATCTCCAGCTATTGCAGATAGATACAAAATTTCAATGTGCAAATATAAGTTTGTTGCACCTGCCAAAATAATGGACAGTAAATGAAAGTTGAAGAATTTCAAATTACGCTAATTCGGGACACTGAAAAAATTTAAAGTTGAATATCTCCAAAATTATTATAGATAGAGATGCCATTCTGTACTTCACTTTATGCGTTTGGGCAAAGCCGCAACCAATGAACCATCAACCAAAGATTTTAATTTATGCAAATACACCAAATTAAAATGTTAAATAGCTTCAAAGCTACTATAGATAGTAGTGCCATTCAAACTTCATTTTCTAAGTTGGTTATATGGCCACATCCAATGAACCAAGAACCAAAGTTGTAGGATTTTAATTCACGAAAATTGTCTAATACACAAAATTTACATTATGTTGAACAATGGCAAAGTGAAGCATTTCAAACTTTTCTTATTTTGAAGGCACCCAGACAGATTTGCTGTGAAGCAAATTTTCTTTTTTAGTTTTATATTTGTATTTATTCATTTATGGGACCACCGATTTTTTTAAAGTATTCATTTGTTTCATCCTTGTCTCTTGCTTCTTGTGTTTTGTTTGCCTCGTTAAACGTCAAGAAATTCTATTCAAATTACAATTTGCAGTCATTTTACTCATTTACATCTACGAAGCTACTGTCCAAATATAAAGCACTTAGTCTTCACAAGCACATAGATCTGCTATGAAACAAATCTTTTTGTTATGGCATGTCTTGCAATGTTCTACAACTGCAGACCTTAGTCAAGCGTTCATATATGATAACAAGATTACATTTTTTAAAAAAAATTTCCTTGTGTACATTTATTTGATGAGACAAATATAAATTGATATACAAACACGCACGCAATTTACTGTAGACTGAACTCCCGACCTAACTCTTTCTGAACTGTTGGAAACCGCAGCAATGAAACTAATGTTCTTGTCATGGGTCAAGTTGGGCGGTTCAAGACTTTTACCCTCCAGTTCAACATCTGGCACACACTTGTTGGCAACGTTGTCATTTCTGATACAGACCTTCCAGACGTGGGAGGGCGGCACACTAGAAAAAAGGACCACTATCCTTGTGACTTCGCTTCGATCTGGCCAAGCACCATGGCCCCATGATTATGTCTGTGTGCCAACACACATATTCTATTTTTTGTTGATTTTTTATTTATTTTCTTCTTTATCTCTTCTCTCTGGCAATTTCGTCCGACAATTTTCTCGGACACTATTACATTTAGAAACTCCAAACATGGATTGGCCATGATTATAGCTCCAGACAGGAAGTTATGTGTATTTATAAAGAACGGTGATGATATAAAAATTATGCAAATTAGGGCCATTTGAAAATTTAAATCTTGAATATCTCCAAAACTATTCTAGGTGCAGACAACTAATCCAACTTCAATTTACATGTTTGTAACACTGCACATATTGCAATTTATATGCGACTTCTAAAGGTCAAAGATCAAGGTCATTTGGACCTTTGAAATTTTCATCCAGCCATAACTCTGTCAATTCTCATCTAATTTTGACCATGTTCGACCCAAATTGTAGGTACTGCAACACTTCATATTTCTGTACTAGCATGTAACCTCTAAATGTCAAAGGTCAAGGTCATTTGGACCTTTAAAAGTGTCATCTGGCTATACATTGTCAATTTTCATCTGATTCGGCTCATGTTGGGCTTAAATTGTAGATATTGTAACACTGTATATTTTTGTAATTTACATGTGACCTCTAGAGGTGAAAGGTCAAGATCATTTGGGCTTGGAACTAATCATCTAAGCATAACTTGGTCAATTTTAAATCCGTTCTAGTCATGTCGGGCTCAAATTGTGCATTGCAACACTGCACAATTTTATAATTTACAAGTAACCTCTAGAGGTCGAAGGTTAAGGTCATTTGGATCTTTGAAATTTTCATCTAGCCATATTTACAACTTTTGAGGGCACAGACAGATTTGCTTTGAACTAAATCTTTTATAGTTTCGTTTGCTTTTACATGTTGCTTACATATTAACAACGCGTGTTGAAGATATGACCAACTATTAATTGGTTACAATTAAGTTACAAACTATTAAGAAGTGGCAAGACCAAGGTCCTATTTTGTCAGGGTTAAGGAGTGTTCCATTGGTGTAGGCTACGAAAACCAGAATAGTCCTCACCCGACTGGATAATTCTCCTCACTCCCCTGCCCCCCCCCCCCCCACACACACACAAAAATGGGTCCCGTGCTGTTGTAAATGAGGTAAAGCCGGTCACCAAAATATACTATCAAGGTACAATTGAGGTAGATTTGAGTTTCATGTGCCTGTAAATCAGAAGTTATTTTTCTTGCAAGGATTCTGCAACGGACGTAGTCGGACAAGCTGAAAACGTATAATAATCAAAGTCCCGTAAACTTTGTTTGGGGTAGGGGGTATAATTACGTAAGAACCCTGGTTTCTATCTCATGTTATGCAGGCCAAACCGGGAACCTCAAACTAAACGACGTGGCGTCACAGAGCAAAATGTGTCATAGGCCAGGGCCACATTTTCTATGATGCCGGGTACGGTGGGATTTATACTGCAAAACTAGAACAGACTGATTTTCCAACAGAAAATCAAATGTCTCCCGGTGGAACACTTACGTCTCTGAATAAGCTACAGGTGATAACAAATTACAAATGACCAAGTTTGCTTGAAAATTACAATCCTATTTTAGCTCTCACCTAGATACATTACTCTAGCAATTTTCATCAAGTTCTTCAAGACTTATTGCAGAAACCAATTTCTTATAAATGATCCTGTGACCTTGAAAATTAGGTCAAGGTCATCCAAATACAATCCCAACCTAGGTCTTGCCTAGATACATAATCCTACAAAGTTTCATCAAATTCCATCAAGTTCTTCATGACTTATCGCACGGAAACCAATTTCACATAAGTGACCCTGTGACCTTGAGAATTCGCTCAAGGTCATCCAAATACAATCCCAACCTAGTCCTGCCTAAATACATAATCCTACCAAGTTTCATCAAATTCCATCAAGTTCTTCATGACTTATCGCACGGAAACCAATTTCACATAAGTGACCCTGTGACCTTGAGAATAAGGTCAAGGTCATCTAAATACAATCCCAACCTAGGTCTTGCCTAGATAAATAAACCTACCAAGTTTCATCAAATTCCATCAAGTTCTTCAAGACTTATCGCACGGAAACCAATTTCACGTAAGTGACCCTGTGACCTTGAAATTAGATCAAGGCCACCCAAATACAATCCCAACCTAGGTCTTGCCTAGATACATAATCCTACCAAGTTTCATCAAATTCCATCAAGTTCTTCATGACTTATCGCACGGAAACCAATTTCACATAAGTGACCATGTGACCTTCAGAATTCGCTCAAGGTCATCCAAATACGATGCCACCCTAGGTCTTGCCTAAATACATAATCCTACCAAGTTTCATCAAATTCCATCAAGTTCTTCATGACTTATCGAATGGAAACCAATTTCACATAAGTGACCCTGTGACCTTGAGAATTCACATAAGGTCATCCAAATACAATCCCAACCTAGGTCTTGCCTAGATACATAATTCTACTCAGTTTTATCAAATTCCATCAAGTTCTTCATGACTTATCGAACGGAAACCAATTTCACATAAGTGACCCTGTGACCTTCAGAATTTGCTCAAGGTTACCCAAATACAATCCCAACCTAGGTCTTGCCTAGATAAATAAACCTACCAAGTTTCATCAAATTCCATCAGGTTCTTCATGACTTATCGAACGGAAACCAATTTCACACAAGTGACCCTGTGACCTTGAGAATAAGGTCAAGGTCATCCAAATACAATCCCAACCTAGGTCTTGCCTAGATACATAATCCTAATAAGTTTCATCAAATTCCATCAAGTTCTTGAAGACTTATCGCACGGAAACCAATTTCTAATAAGTGACCCTGTGACCTTGAGAATTAGCTCAAGGTCATCCAAATACAATCCCAACCTAGGTCTTGCCTAGATACATAATCCTACCAAGTTTCATCAAATTCCATCAAGTTCTTCATGACTTATCGAACGGAAACCAATTTCACATAAGTGACCCTGTGACCTTGAAATTAGGTCAAGGTCACCCAAATACAATCTCAACCTAGGTCTTGCCTAGATACATAATCCTACCAAGTTTCATCAAATTCTGTCAAGTCCTTCAAGACTTATCGCACGGAAACCAAGTGTTGAAGAACCTGAACAACAACAACAACAACAACAACAACAAGAAGCGGAAGAAACGGGCACTAAACCAATATGTCTCCCGGCTTCCACCGGGAAACATAATGAGCCTCCTCTTCTTCAAAAATCATATTTCCATCAAGGCCTGTTGCCGAATTAGAAGTGAAGTGAAGTCAAGTTTCTTGAGATATATATAAGAATATAGCCAACATGAACAATTAGAGAGTGAAACCTTAATTAAATGGGCTTATAAACTCTCTTGTATTTGTGTCTTGTCCAGAACCACTTCCTGGCAATCTGTAAACTGTGGATAGCAACATTTAAGTGCATCATCACATACAAGCAACGTATTCTGGTTATTTAAACATGCTGAAAAATGCATACAAGTTCATACTAAACTAGTCTTAATTGAGATAATGAAAGTGTTGTTCCATAACCAAAAAAAAAAAAAGTTTTCGTTTAAAAAAAAAAAAGGAAAAAAAGTTTTCGTTTAAACTATGAAATAACTGGAACTGACGGAAATAGAATGGCAAGTTATTCCAGACTATAGATTCATCGGGCATTGCACTGCCTATGGGCTTCGTGCTTTCCATATTCGTGGAAAAATTCTAATGTATGTCGTGTGTCAAAAAGAATGAAAAGTAGATAGATGGCAATTGCAGACGTATTCCACTGCTCCGCAACGTTTCTAAAGCATTTGAACGCTTAGTTTATTATGTCTCATATAGGTATGGTAATACTTCATGAACTTTTTACGTCTAAATCTAGTGTTTAGACCAACTGACTCCACAATTAGACAGCTTCTAAAAATTCTTCAAGACATAAAAGAATCTCCTTGGTCGCAGAGACAGGGCACGGGAGTCAGGCCACCTTGTGAATGTAAAGAGCCGACACTCTGGTAATTAACAACACCAAAAGAAACTCCGCAGATACTTTTACCGGAGTATTTAACTGTAACCAAGTGCGGAGGATTCACCTTAACCAAGATATAAGATATTACTAAAACCCATAAAGGATTTTAAAATTATCAGCTGCAGCTGATTTCAATTACGCACCTGGTCCGTCTCAAGGACCATCACTGATAAAAAATTTGAAGCTACGGTGAATCTTCGAGATATTATGATATTATGGTAACATCGTCCCCATGGGCACCACTCACAAGGCCTCCAAGCAAACACTTTAAAATATTCATAAAAAGTACAAAAAATATCAGCGTCAGCTGGTTTCATTTTAACTTCTGATCCATTTTAACGACAATCCTGATGAAATTTGGTGAAGCTGCCGTCAACCCTTGTTCAGATATTTTGGTAACGTTATCCCGATGGACATCACTTACCCGGGCTTCAAATAAGTACATCAAAACACCATAATTTTTATAGAGAACAATGAACTTGCCAACGTCGACGAACACTCTGTCCTGGATGAATTGTCTGATCGTTCAGGCGAAGTCACAAGCAATTTCAAATTGCCAGAAACTGAATCAGGGTTTGATAAATACCAATCCAGTCAGTCAAACGCCAACAACAACAACTATTGTAATCCACACAAAGGACTCCAAGCCAGCAACGTTGGTGTTGGTCAATGCGGTGTACAAAATTGTGCCTATAATGACTGCAGTGAAACATACAGGGAAAGCTATATCTATGTTTGTAACAGGTGCCCAAAAGTCCGTGCGTGTCGGCAGTGTTATGGTGCACGAGCACATAAAAGACACAAAGGTCACATGAAAATTGTCAAACTGAACAGGTGATGGGAAAATTAATACATAATGTGTTTTAAAAACAATTATCTGAGAGATGCAATATGAACAGCTATGAAGTAGAGTTCACCTCATCATTACCATTACTTTTTTTTAGTGTACCATTTTGAGTACGAATAAAGATATATATATATATATATATATATATATATATATATATATATATATATATATATATATATATATATATATATATATATATATATATATATATATATATAAATATATATAAAATAGACCCACGGCCTAATTCTTTCTTGACATGTAATTGGATGACCACCACAAAAAATGAACTTCCTGCAAAGCATTCCTCCTGTGCCCTTGACAAAGTAGTTCAAGGTCATCCACATTGTTCCACTTTATACTTTTATATAAATCATGATACATATTTGTGGTACATTTCATCTCATTGAAAAAGCATTATTCATTCTCAATAATAATAATAATAATTTATTAAACCTCCATTACTGGAGAAATAAAAATGTCAAGTACATCGAGATAAAATACATCGAAATGTTTACACAGCACCAACACGAATTTACAGAGCACATCACAGAGCACAGCGCATATGAACACATCTACATACAAAAACCAAGTTTGATAAACCAAAATTGAAATGATATCATGAAAATGAGTGCGGCCTAGGTCACACTTGGGGGCATGGAGTCATGAGATGGCATACTTTGCCATGGCATGGCTCCATGACCCGCGACACGACCTGGCCGCGCTCTCGACCATGGAAATAGAGATAGGCCCTTCCCACCAGAGATGCACACAGCCCTAACGAGCAGAGCCATGTTCCGTGCCAGATGTTCCCCCAGACCGTTAGCCCTGGCCCAGAAGGTGACTAAAACGCCTTGGTCAACAATGTTGCCAGTGTATGTTCATAGCCCCATGGCTTCTGGAAATTCTCATGGAACAGCAAGTACTTTAGTGAATCCACCATCCCATCAGAAAGAGCACTGGTTTGCTGTTTTCGTGACGTTTGATCATGCCTGCCGAGAAAAACGGCAACAGGCGACATACCATAATTATGAACTCTTGAGACAACAGTCCCCGGCACAAGGCCGTTCACACCAAATGCCCAATACTTTGCTAATAAGTGACATATAAAATATCTGTAAGGTGAGCTGACTGAAGCCACTCGACGCAGTAAAGACACTGTACTACGTTGGATATTGTCGGCTATGGTCGGTACTCCTAAAGCAGTAAGAATAGATGAATGGTGTGCTCGCTTACTAAATCCTAGGAGTTGCTTTAATACAGTACCCTGAAAAGAGTCAAGACGTTTCAACTGACTTTCAATATATTGAACTTGGTGTCCTTCACTAAAGTCTTTAATGAGCTTGTAAAAAGTTACGTCACCAAATTTTTCTTAAACAAAATTTGACATTTGCCAAAAGTACGTTCTTGTATAATATTTGTAGTTCTATCTAAATCAGTTATCGCAATAATGAACTTTAAAGTGTTTTTTTTTATACCTATGATGTTATTTTAAATTAATAACAGCGGTGACTCTAGCATGACTCCTCACGTCACTGAAAGAACTCTTGGTCTGTGTAATTTTGTTGTCATGGTATATCGATATTTGTATACTACAAATTGGCACGCACAAAGGATCTACCCGAGAGAATACTGTGAGAAAAGCAAACCACATACTTAGACAATTATGTGTATTGAAACAGCATTATGTAGACTGAGGATTGGCGTTTTCCACCAGACGCCTCGGCACAAACGTCTGAGAAATGTGAAAACAGTATCTGATTTTTCTGCATGGAAAAGAACTCTTATCCCACTGATGACTGTGTTGTTCCTATACTGTTTCATTTCCATGAACTCGGTGAACAACCAATAGTCACCCAATAATGATTTTCAGTTCCAGCATACCAACAGCCAAAACATTACGCTGTATACGTACATTCCTAACAGTAGCCCACAGCCTAAACCACATACATACTTGTCGAACAGATATAATATTAAATCAGGTGATCACACAAATATTACAACGCATCATAGTCAGCTGATAACTGGAACTCTGGACAAAATCCACAAAGATATGGCAATGGATACTTTAACATATTACCAGCCATCTGTAATACTTAATAAGGAAACCCATGCTTATTACGGTAATATTAACTCAGAATCTGACTGCAATATATGCAATAGCCCAGTGAGCACAGGTCAGGGACTGCTGTGATACCCGTGATATATTGATCCACCCACAGTGTGTGAACGTGAATAGCCACGAACTACAAACTTTTGAATCTTTGAGCATTCCTTTTTTTGTGCCCTAGATGCGAGTGGGATAATAAAAATGATGATATTCTGGGCATCGATTTAGATATTTTTAGTGGCCGGGACTTAAATGCAAAAGACTTTGGGGATATATCAAATGATACCGAACCAATTTTAAACCCTCCCACATCACAGGGGTTATCTTTTGCCCAACTTAATGTAAATGGGCTTGATGTGGAAGGAAGGATGGATGAATTGAACTACCTTTTTAACAAAAAACCCTTTGATATTATTGGAATCAATGAAGCTAAACTAACGGAAAACATACCCGATTCTAAATTTGAGCTTGATGGCTATGAATATAGAAGATACGGTAGAAAACAAGTTGGGAGAAAATCGAGAGGAGGTGGATGTGCATTATATGTAAAAAAATCATATACCATTCGAGGACAAGCCTGAATATATTCCTAATGGTCTTGAAGGAACATGTGGAATTGTAACTTTTCCCAACAATAGCAAGCTCATTGTTGCCAATGTTTATAGACCCCCTGACAGGCCTGTAGCCTGGTTTGATAAATTGAATACATTACTAGATAATTTTAGTGATACCAAACTTGATTACGTTGTAAAGGGTGATTTTAACTGTGATTTACTGAAAAAAAAGACCTAGATAACAACACCAAACATTTCGTTGTTCAGTGTGAAACCCATCAACTGACTCAGTTGGTAAATAAACCTACCAGAATTACGCCAACCAGTAGAACACTTATTGATGTGATCCTCACATCTAGTCCTGATAAGGTGATTGAGCATAATGTTAAATCAGTTGGTATTGCTGATCATTGTTTGGTGTATTGTGTTCTATCGTCAAAGACTCGTGAACCAGCAAATATACACAGAACAATCAGGATGCGTAATTTCAAAAACTTTGTATTAGAGGACTACTTATCAGACCTACAACAATGTCACTGGTCATCCATAGAGGATGAAACTGATGTAGATGTGGCATATAACTTATGGAAGGATACTTTTACCAAAGTATGTGACAAACACTGTCCTTTTGTCGACAGAAGAGTTAGAAAAACGTTTTTACCATGGTTAAATGATGAAATCAAATAAGACATAGAAATGAAACATCATTTTTTAAATAAGTTTCATAGCAAAGGTTTACAAATATTCTGGGAGTTCTTCAAACATTTCCGTAACATGGTAGGCAACTCCCTAAGAATTGCTAAACGAGACTATTATACAGGACTCATCTTAGAGAATAAATACAAGCCCAGGCTCATGTGGAAATGTCTAAAAAGCCTTCTCCCAGGGAAGGCAAAATCAACCCCGCATGGACTACTCGTTGATGGACAAATTTTAAATGATCATATGTCCATGGCAAATGCCTTCAATGAGTTCTTCACTTCTGTAGGGCATAACCTTGCTGAAATAATACCAACTGCACACAGTCATGTCGCACGTGATCAATATTCTCAACCAGACATCCCAGCCTTCAAGTTTCCCACTATCACTACAGAGTTCGAAAGAATGCAACTGGAATGTTTACCTGAAAACATGGCAATGGGCCAGCCGCCTGGACAAGCTTTCTGGAAAGCTTCTCCGAGCTGCAGCGCCTGTCATTTGCAATCCTTTGACTTTCATTATGAATTTATCTCTCCAAAGTGGTAAATTTGTCACGGAATGGAAATTAGCAAAGGTAATACCCATACATAAATCAGGTCCCCGTACTGACAGAAATAATTATAGACCAATATCTATTTTGCCAATAGTCCCCAAAATTCTGGAAAGATTTGTTCACAAATCTTTCACAGAGTTCTTGGATCAACATAACCTAGTCACATGTGTATGATCTGGTTTCCGTAACATGCATTCGACCGTTACTGCCCTCCTTAATGTTACTGATCGATGGCTTGAAAATATTGATAAAGGATTAGTAACTGGTGTGGTCTTTATTGACCTACGCAAAGCGTTTGACACGGTGGATATAGGCATCCTCCTAAATAAGCTCTCAGCTTTTGGAGTAACATCCACTGAAAAAGATTGGTTTGAAAGTTATCTAACCTGTCGCATGCAGTCTGTGGCAATAGGTGGACAAACATCTGCACCCCTACCTGTCACAATAGGCGTTCCACAGGGGTCGATTCTAGGACCCCTCTTGTTTATGCTATATTTAAATGACTTACCTACATAACTGACAAATGTCTTTCGACTATGTATGCGGATGATACTGAAATTGAACATGCATGTGAGCCCAAACAGTATCACGTCCTAAAAAGCACCATAAATAACGACTTAAAAAGACTAAAAATGTATTTCAATGAAAACAGGCTTAGTGTCAATATTGACAAGTGCCAGTTTATGCTGATAGGGACATACCAGTCTCTACGTAAAATACCCGAGCTGAATATTCATATTGATGATCAACATGTGCAACAAGTTAGCTCGGCGAAATATCTTGGAATGTACATTGATTCAAACCTGAAATGGGATCTTCACATTGATAACATGGTTAAAAAAATATCTGCTAAAATTGCAAGTTTGCGATCCCTGCGAAATTTTGTACCAGTGGAGACACTCAAACTTCTCTACAATGCTATAGTACAACCGCATTTTGATTACGCTGATGTAGTGTATGATAATGGTTTAAAAACAGATCTTGACAGACTTCAGAAACTTCAAAACAGAGCTGCAAGATTAATATTGGGGTCGTCATTTAAAACTAGCAGGAATGACATGTTTAAAAAGCTGGGTGGTTGTCACTTCAAAATAGACGTAAAATGCATAAATGTATAATGCTCTTCAAATGTTTAAATGGCCTGGCCCCCAGTTACTGAACTGAAAAATTCAAACTCAATAGTGATTTCCATTCTTACAATACAAGAAATGCCAGAGACAAAGTAATCGAGAAAACACAAAAACAATATTTTAACAATAGTTTTAGAATATCAAGTACCAAATTTTGAAATGAACTCCCACAAGACTTAAAAACCTGCTCGACAATTGGGTCTTTTAAGAACAAGGTGCTTAACCATTATTTGTCAAAGGTACAGTTTGAGTAACTGACTAGCTTTTTACCACTCTATGGACTATATTCAGTAGCCTATGTTGTATCTCTAGTTACAATTTGTATATTTAGTTTTGTACCATATATTTTATATTGTCGTATTTGAATGTATGAACATGTGTGAGTGAGTGTGGGCGATTCGGCCACCAAAAATAGTACTTGTACTAAGTGTGTCACCGAATTTAAATAAAATTTTTGACTTGACTTGACTTGACTAGTACAAACAAGGCCTAAGGCCTTAAGAAATCAGCGTCATTGACAAAGATAGCAAGGGCATTTCTACGGTGGTGCCTGTCCTCAAGAAGTGTTGCTTTTGAGGGTCAAACATTTGACCTTCTTTTGGTCAAGGTTGTGAGACAGGTGGTTTTGAGCGCTGCAAATGACCAAAGTATCGTGAACTATGTTCAAAAGTGACTTAAAATGGCAGGGGGTGAGTCGTTGGAGTGGTCTTCGTTAGAAGGTATCACTGTATAATTCCAAGATCAATCAACAAAGACAGTGGACAGTGGGATATGTACGAGATAATTTTAGTAACATTAAAGGGTTCAGAAACTTGAAATATACGTTTTGAAACAATATTTTTTCAAATATAAATGGACACGAACATTTATATTCATGTAACGATGACACTGAAAACTGTGAATGTGAACGTGTTGCTGAATTGCAGATGCCAATTTATATGCTCATTTGCCCAATCTCTGACCACTGTGTAATCTTTTGTTCTATCTCCCTTTCCCTTCACAAGGACAAGCCTTTCAAAAGATCAGTATGGGACTCCAATAAAGCTAATTTTTGTGACCTCAATGCTACCCTTTCTACAGCCCCTTGGAACATTGCTCATGGTGTCTTTGATTCTATTGCTGATGCCGTATCATACTGGCCTAATCTCTTTCTATCTACTGCAAAGGACTTTATTCCCCTTAAGGAAGTTACCATTCGCCACAAGGACAAGCCTTGGATAACTGCGGACACTAAAAAACATATTCGACGTCTAAATCGTGCATGGAAATGATTTAAGAGAGCATCCAACAAGCTTCACCCCCATAATTACGACCTTCACCTTAAGATTGACGGGTTATACCAATTCTACAAAAATATTGCAATAAAGTTGTAACCATAATAAGGAAATCTGTCTCCTCTTACTTTTCTAATCTGCAGCTTCGACTTGATGAAAAAGACATCAATTCTAAACAATGGTGGGGCTTGTCCAAGTCTGTCCTGGGATACAAAATTCACCAGGATATACCCTCAATCATTGACGATAACAAGATCGTATCATGTATCACGGAAAAATGTGAAATTTTTAACTCATACTTTGCCAGCCAGTGTAAAACACTAAATAAAACCTACACTTGACAAAAAACAATGTGAATAATAATATAACGTCAAACGTATTAAAACAACAAAGAATACACAAATAGAACTCTTTTTCATCAAATTGAGTGCGTCGGCCACGGTCTTTGAGATTATGGTGCGCAAGTATATAATTTGAGTGGCAAGGGTTACTTCGTGTTTTTTAGCTAGGCAATATTAAAGGTCCTCTTGATTGAATGGGTACCACAAATTAGAAAGTTGATGTTTAGGGTGGTTAGAAATGATGTCTGAAATACAAAATGTTAAATTTCATTTTCGAATAGTGTGTTCTTTAGCTCAAAAAGTGCGCCACATTTGCGACAGGAAAGCGCGCGAATTTTCTCCGATCATGGCTCGATGTGGGATAGTGTCACTGACTACACAAACGCACCCGCTGGCTATGGTGCATGTGTTATAAGCCAGAGTGCCTTCAGTTTGCCAAAAGTCATGGCAGATACAACAGAGCATAGTGATACTGGAGAGTCTGAATTTAGTTTTCCGTTCACGTGGTCTGAAGAGGATGAAGAAGAATTGATAATAAAAGCTGAAGCAGCAGAGGAAAAGCACATTCAGCCTTACACACGAGGGGACGCTCAGAACCCCAGCGTCACCAGCACTGCAGAGAGTGAAGACAGTGAAGCCGTGGTACAGCCAGACGATCCCAACTTGCCGTCTGGGCAATGATATTCCCTGTCAAAAATTACTAGATTTCATTCAACAAGGACAAGAATGAATTCAAAAAATTGGAAATTGCGTCAGGATGGGCCAGGTCTTGTAGTGTTTCAAATTTTAACATTCACGGAAACAGCTACGGCCTACGCCTGCGGTATATAAAAGTCTGAACAAACAGTTAATTTTCCCTTCCCCTCTGTATGGTCTATGAATGAAAAAATATGTTTGCATTTATGAATAACTTTCAATATCAGCACCCCTACCCGGCAGTAACCTCGCGACCCTTGGAGGAGAGTAATTTCCGTTTCCGTACACATTGTCATCAGTACACGTGTTTATGACATCCTTTATTTCAGATCCATAACGTACCGATGGTAAATATTTTTTTGTGAATGACTTATTTTCTACATAGGTTAGATCGATCATCGGTTCCCAGGGCCTTGCCAATTGTCCCTGCAAATCTTGGCTGCACGGGTCCACGCTCAACGTAATTTCAGGTCTTCGGGGCGAATCTTAACAAGCTTTAGAACTTGTATTGCTACAATTAACAGCAACACACCGACCCATCCTGGGCAGGAACAAGAACGAAAATGAATATTTCTACATGCATTTTTACTCCTGTTGATGAAGGGTGATTAAAATATGTTAAAACCAAGTGACACTTGACAGCCATAGCTCGTAATCATGGTCGGAGTATTCCCTGTCAGCCAGCGGTGTTGCGTATGTGACGTCACTGGCCTTTCGCGCCTTGTGGATGTCGCAAATGAATTTAAAGCGAGGATTGAAGGCACCGTGAGTTTTTAAATAAGAAATTGACAAAAATTATTATTTTAACATCCAATTTTTTTAAAAGCGCACCGTGTGGTGAGAACAACCCATGAGTCACGCATGTATCAAATTTTAACATGGTCAATCAGTAGGAACTTAAAAAATTTATTAATTGTGTGTCATTGTGTCTGCCCCCATAGACATGTAACTGCAAACGTGTGACCACATTATCGGGTTTTCTCATAAGCAACATCGACAATTGGAGTAGAAAATACTATGCACCTTGCAGAGTATTCCTCGTCCACCTTAGGGCACATCTGAGCCAGTATATTATCTAAACATAATGCGGAAAATTGAGCGCTGCGTGCTGATTTCCAAAATATTATTTTCTGAAATGCATTCCCTGCGAGATAATGGTCGAAGGTCATCCACGCCATATATTTAAAGGCAGACACCAATTTGCCGCAAAGAGGACACCTGCAGCCTATGACAGGTAGGAACCATATTTCTGTTACCGATGCATCAATCGAGCTGAAGCTTTGCACGGGTGATATCAATGTAAAATACATGGGCACAACAGTTTTTTCCACTCACGTACAAAAAGTATAATATGATAACCATAAAATGTAAATGTTCTGTTTTTCGTACATGTATAATTTATACAGATTTATATACATGTAGGTCCACTGACGAGAGAGAGAGAGAGAGAGAGAGAGAGAGAGAGAGAGAGAGAGAGAGAGAGAGAGAGAGAGAGAGAGAGAGAGAGAGAGAGAGAGAGAGAGAGAGAGAGAGAGAGAGAGAGAGAGAGAGAGAGAGAGAGAGAGAGAGAGAGAGAGAGAGCGCCCTAACACCCTGGCCAACTATATTATGAAATTAATCAGGTCGGGGGGGGGGGGGTGGATGGGCGACAAACGAATCCTGCTATCCTTTAACAGCGATACGAGTGGCTAAACTTACTCGTTGTACCCAAGAGGAAGCTCACATTCTGGCATATTTAGATTGTCTATCACTATATTCGGGCGCGCACACTGAGCTGTTTTTGTCTAACATGGACATGGCCGAAACATATATTTATCGCCTTATCGTGTGTCAGGGCTTCAGTTCACATTACAAGATCGTTACCTGTGCAGCAATACAGTTGCTCGGGTAACAACCGTGTCATGTAAGCAGAAAACAAAGACAAACGTTTTATGATCAACTAACTAATATTGTATGCCAAGAGTACTGGCCATTCTAAGCGTTCAATATGGGTACATGCTTCTGCTGTAAATGTAGGTCTACTTCATTTTCACGGGAATAACTGTCCATCGTATTTTAATATTAAGAACGTTTTCACTTCACAATTCTGAACATAGTTCCCATTAGATCCATATGAAAATGCTCTCTCACTTTGAGCTGACAGTATATAATGGATACAAGCTATCCGCACTTTTAGTGACCTGCTGATCCCCCCCCCCCCCAGGTACATTCCCACTAAGTTTAAAGTGGATAGCGGTCAACAGTTTCGGAGACAATAACACGTGCAAGTACCCGTGTATACTAGCAATGAGCACACGTATTCTCATCGATGATGACGATGATGATGATTATTATCATTATTAAAAAATTCAGAAATCGTTGGCCTGCGACTTGTTAAACAAACTTAGCAGAAATGGGTGGGCATGTCCCCTCCAAGTTTGAAGATAAAGTGGCTCATCGGTTTTTAAAACCTTAGATGACGGACAAGCCAGCTGAGGTAAAACACGTGCAAATCATTATTGTGCATTTCAGGCAACATATATTGACTATATAGGCCTAGGTCTGTAGCCCTCAAAACGAAGACCAACGATAACAAGATGATATTGAAAGGATGTATGAAAAGAACATATAAGTTAACTGCACAAATATCAAACGTGTATTACAAACCAATTTATCTCATTTACCGCGGCAGTGCAGCACAGTTTGGTATGGCAGCCCGATTCGATAACGAACTGTGTCCCGGTTGCCCAGCCAGGTCAGGCGCTCTACCGGGTTTGATAATCGAAATAAAAGCGGGGGGAGGGGGGGGCGGGATTAACTCAGCTAAGCTTCCCAATAAATCCATGTAGTTTACTGTCGAAGAGTCTTGCCGACTGTTTGAGGACTATACGCTTATATTATTTACATCTATTTATAGGTTCACGTTTTCCTGTTCCAGTTCACTTCAGATAACCTGATTATTATAAATTGAAATGATCAGCCTGGCACATGCGACTCCAAACACATTACCTTTGTGGAAATGTCCGTCAGGAAAAATCACCGGTTTGTCAGGACCTCGTATCTGATCGACTTCCTCGTGGCTCATGGGAGCTCGATGTGTAAATTTGTTTGATGTCTGTTTCAGTTTATCTCGATGATACACCTTTTTGAGCAAGTCAATCCGACCTAAATCTAGCACACCAAACGTAGAAACGATCATGGTAAGGATTATGCCCGATACTAGCCCCACAAAGAAGAAAACGTAAACTACATACGACTGGGCCATGACTGCGTCTTACTCTACAGTTCACGTACTATTTTTTATGTCGGCAAATAATACAGATCCGCAAGCCCGAACATACAACCCATCGTATGTCCGCAGCTCTAGTCTGGTATCCGTGTTGCTCAGTATTCCTTCGTATGTATGCTTGAACACACAGTGAAAGTGCAGGGGCTTAGCCACGCTGATGTATGTCAAAAGTCTCAAGAGCAGTCTCGTTTCACATGGTTTATGTTTGTACCTTGAACCCACCTTCTGACTATCCCAGTGCGGTTACTACTGATATTGATAAATCCATACCGCACACCGGCCTGCATTGCACCACACATACGTACTGTGATAAGATCCGATCAACAACATGCAACACTGCTCGTCGACTGCGGTTGCCAATGAACACACGTGAAAGGTGCACATATGCACATACATGCATTATCTATTTTGACTGGACACGTGACTGCTTGCGCTGAGTGATCTCCGCACTTAAAGCTGCGATGAATGAATGGGCACCGCAACCATGTGTGTGTGTATGTGTGCGATAGGCCATTTCCCCGCTGGGTGGTTCAGCAAATTTCTGTTTGAAAAGGAACTAGTGGCGCAGCTACACTTTTCACAACAGTGATGAAGACTAATACGTTGGCAGGCCAGTAGCCAACGATTCATTTTGCCAATTATGGGTGACTGGTAACTTCCAGACAAACTGATATCACTGTTTCTTATCCAATATGACCAAAGTAAAATATGGTGGACATTATCACACTAGCATGTAATGTCTACAACAAAATTTGGCGGCATCGCTAAAGCCTAAATACCCCCGCCGTTTGAGGAATAAGCTATCAATGACCAAGCTGTAAGTAACATGGTTTTTGGTACAGTGTCATCTGGTGCTGTTCACAAAAGTTAATTACTTTTTGTGAGATACTATCATTGTCCTCTACCACTGCCTCAGATGCAGCACAACCACCCGAAGAAATAGCCCATTTAAGTTTATTTACAGATGACTAGTACATTGGGCACTGACATTGAGATATATGTGCCAACTATGTTCTATTTAGTTTTCTTTCATTTCACTTTGAAGTTTGTATGCTATTGTAATGAAAACGAAATGAGAGACTACTGGATCCATGTCCCCCCTCCCCCCCCCCCGCCTCATTGATAACTTTGGTAATCCCAGGTGTCATTTGGAATAACTGTAGTCATGAACAGTAAAAAGAAAAAAAGGGTAAACATGCATTTTATTCTAAAAGCCAGGTAGACTTCTCAGTTGCCCAGTAAAGCCCAGCCTCTATGTGGGCCAAAAATCATTAGAGATAATTGACGTCCTCTCACTAAACACAGAAACGCACACAGGTCAAACTTACTCGGGAAAGGAGTGCTGTGGATGGTAGATAGGCTTATTCAGTGCTTTTCGTGTGTTGCTGTGATGATTAGGCTATACTATTTATTTTTTCCAATAAAATAAGCCTGAAATATGAAATAAAAAGAGAATGTTTACTCAGATTACCATCGTAACTTAAAAGCGTGGTATAAGTTATGACTCTCATGTATGAATATTTCATTTTTGTCAATGATTACCATCTAATAACCTAAAAAGTATATATCTTCTAAAAAAAATAACATCAAGTTTGATCATTGCTCTGAACATAAAATTTTAGTATTGCTATTGATGTGATTCAATTTTAATTAAAATTCTTAAATTTTGCACAAAATTTAAAATGCCATTAAAGAAATCATATATATTTAGTTTATAGTGTCAAATGAAAGAACACATAACGCTCTCCAAAATCATATTTTGAAAAAGGGACTAAGTACTTATTTTATTGCTGTTTAATTTAAAAAAAAATAAGTTTCAACTTTAATTTACCCTGTAAATTTGAACTAAAGCCCTTATCCAAAATTTAAGATCAAAAACAGGTAAAAGTTTTAATTAAGCGATTATACTTTCATTCCATACCCTTACAGTGATGTATTTCTACAAGCTTAATCCACAAGTATACTTTTAGAAAATATACAGTTCATATTATCTGAAATAAGAAGTCTAGTGTATATAAGGACATGCATGTAGAAAAATCGTATTTTCTGTGTAAAGTGCTGTAAAAGTGTACCACACCGTTTACAAGTTGACTGGGGAAGGGTCATTTCATGTCCCTGCTGACCTCTCTCCCAAACAGAGGCCAAGCTTCACCGGGCGTGCCCAGCTGAGATGTCAACTTGGCTTATTGTAAAATGCAATAGTATACAATATTTACATAGATGAAGCATTACTAACATATCTAGGTTTGGCAGTTTTCAGGTGCAGTATCTACAACTTTATAGAACTTAAAAGTCCATGAGTGCATGCATAAAAGTGTGTCATCCTCTGCAGTATCTGTAAACATCATTTTTAACATTAAACACTGGGATCAATGACCTTTACATGGGTTCAAGGTATGCCATATAATGCCATCCAGTATCCAGAAACCAAGTATACTGATGCGTAATTGTGTGCTATTCAGGAGGCCTACCTCAGATAGTTTTTCTACTAATTGCCAAGGATCCAAAATTCACACACACACACACACACACACACACACACACACACACACACACACACACACACACACACACACACACACACTGCCCTGTGACCCTGAACAAACATATCGAGGTCATTGGGCTTTGATCTTCACCGAGACCTTACAATGCTGCACTAGTATGTGCAAGTTGGAAGTTCTAATTCCCAAACTTTCTTGTTATCACCTGGAACGCAGGTGAACGGAAGCACGGAATGACGGACGGACAGACAGATGGAACATGGGCAACATGAAATCCTGAGATCAAAAACTTCTCAAGTTGTCATGTTAAAACCAAATTCGCTAATGTGCCTGTGTGACCTTGTCTATTAAGTCCAAGATCACCGATGTTAGCACCTAACGTAGCCTTTATATAGAACTATAATCCTGTGCAGGATGAAAGCCCTGGGTCAAAACAATTTCAAGTTATCATGTGAAAACCAAATTTGTTGACGTGGCTCTGAGATCTTGGGAATAGGGTTGAAATCACCCATCTTTTTACTTGACCTACGCCTCATTCAGGACAATAATTCTGTGCAATATAAAAGCCCTAGCTCATAAAGTTTTCAACCGTTATCATGCAGAAACCAAATTCACTAATGTGGCTTTGTGACCTTAGTATTGAGTCAAGGTCACCCAACTTGAAACGACCTGCCCCTTAAAGGACCATAACCCAGTGCAATGTGAGAGCTTGAGGTCAAAAGGTCCTCAAGATACAGTGCCGGAATGTCGTGGGCAGACGGATGGATGTCATCCATCTGCAAACCTGACGTAGCCCTCATGCAGAACTAATCTCAGGTTATCATATCGAACCCAAATTCTTTAATGTGGCTCTGTGACCTTGGAAATTGGGTAAAGGTCGGCCATCTTCGAACTTGACCTACCCTTACTTTCATAGAGGACCATAACACTGTGCAATATGAAAGGCAGAAAGCCTTAGCTCAAAAAGTGTCGAAGTTCTACGTGTATGTATACGTTGTAGAGAATCGGGCCTCATTAATTTTGCAAGTAAAATTCCCCAGGGCTTCATACCTCGTGACACATGTTTGTTTAGCTACCGGGGTCTCTAAGGAAAGTTCTGGACAAAATTTAGGTCTGTGTTTGCAAACCGACAAAACTGAACACACACAGTCATCCCAGCAGGGAGTGTTACTTTATCCACTGATCGACTCCGTGATGTCCACAACTTCACACCGAGTGGAACATGAGCCTGGTTCTCACGGGCCAAGTTTTAATACGCAAATACCGATTTTAGTTTAATACGCTTTTAAGCGTTTTAATTTTAAAACTTTTTACCGTAAGAGTTGCGTTCTCACGGCAATACAATACTTTTCGCCTAGCATATCGATTTAGCTTTAGGGAGCGGCCACACGGGCCAGCCCAAGCGAGTTAGACCTTGTTCTGGAGGCAAATATATATCACTCCTTTTTTGACGCTTCTGTTGTTATTATCTCGTACTTTCTTGTACTCCGTTTTTCGCGCCGTTACTTCACTACCACCGCAGTTCATGGTTCTCCGACACTGTTGCCAGGCCGTAAACCTGCTGCAATGCGTGTTATAAACGTTTTCCTGCGTGTTTCGTGTGGCTGTTGCCCGACCGGCACCGCAGCGCTGCCGAACGGATGCGACCGGAACCGCTTCGCGGCTTGGCTTGTTCCAGCTCAACGCTATGACCGACCTCTCATTTATTTTTTGTGATATTCTTTGGCCATTTTGTTTTATAACGAATTAACTAAGAAAGGGTCTTAAGAAAGAATAGGCTTGCTCTAGCTGGCTTTGAATTGCTTCATCAGCCCAAATTTCCAGGAAAGCAAGGACTTCATTATCCGTCCAATTAGCACCCTGTGAATCTTTCCTATTACTTCTTGCCTGTGAATCTTCAGCCTCTTCTCCTTTATACTTATTATTGACTCTTGCCGACATTTCGAATGACCCTTTAATTGACCTCAAAAAGGTTATAACATAAATATTCATGAAATTATATTTGACCCACGTAATGCGTTGGCAAATATGATTCGCTTAGCGTTCTCATGGCAGTTTAAATGCGATTTCAAATACTTGAAACCGTTTTCAATACGTTAAACCTACTTGTTAGGTGGTTTAATGTTAAACCGCATTGCCGCCTGAATCGATTGAAATGGGAATTAATTAACGATTACAAGAATGCTCTTCCGAAGCTGCTGCGATTTCAATTTTGGCCTGTATCGCTTTACAGTTCCTGTGAGAACCGATTGGTTTCGGATATATGCGCAGTGGGATGATGGATGAGAATGTTTCCAGGCAAAAAGGGAAGCCCTTGTCTATGCAAATTCCTCTGATAGCAGGTAACCATATATTGATGTCGCCTCTTGTATAATGTGCAAAATTCAATGCGGAAATAATACATAAATGTAAAATGAACACTAAAAATTCTACATTTGTAGGTGTATTTATGTAATCAGAATGAGTTTACATGTTTTGTTGAATTACTGTGTCATTATATATCCTACATACCACGAGTAAGTTGTATTTGATCAAAAATTATGCTATTTGTTAATTTCAAAGTCCAATTGGCCGTAATGCTCATTATGACAGAATTTTGTACCTCTGACTGTTCTTGAGAAATCCATTTCGATTTTTTAACCAAGGATTCTAAATAAGGCCTTCATTTTCGAAAACAACTACTTGGGAATATTTTTCTTTTCGGTCCCGAATATGAGGACAAATATCACTCCTCTGAGAGAGAGAGAGAGAGAGAGAGAGAGAGAGAGAGAGAGAGAGAGAGGGAGAGAGAGAGAGAGAGAGAGAGAGAGAGAGAGAGAGAGAGAGAGAGAGAGAGAGAGAGAGAGAGAGAGAGAGAGAGAGAGACAGACAGACAGACAGACAGACAGACAGACAGACAGACAGACAGACAGACAGACACCCTCCTGGATCTCCCTGTCTCCGTTCCCTGCATAATTAATGATGGTGCTTACTTACAGATCGCAGAAATGCCAGCAAAAATATTAAATTATTTTATAGTTTATGGCGCACATTGAACAAACATTTCATTTTAATATATATATGCCGCCAAACTTACATCGCCAACAGGAAACAATGAGCACGGAGACACAACCACCGTAACTTTTTCAGCAAATAAAAAGCGAAACTGAAAAACAAAAATAACATCATGAGTTGATTTGGAAAGATTGACAACTTTTGACACAATTGTTTGCATCAATTCAGAAAACCAGTTTGTCCAGACGTGACGCAATCACACCATTAAGTCACGTTCAGAATCCTTTCTCAAATATGTTGTTTTTGCCAATTCCTCGTCTCAAGCTGTTGGCCCAGACTTTTTTTTGGCCACGGGACTTCACTGAAGATCACAAACTAGCCATATATCTTAACACCACACAAGGTTAAATATTCAACCCGTGTATGTAAATCACACAATACCTTTAACAATTTTAGCTAATTTAATTCAAACGGTTTTCGTCTGCGTTGAGATGCAGCGGTACACTACTACATGCAATACCAACACGACAAGTGGCACAAACCACAGCAGATCGTATAGATTTCCCGTATAAAAATCAAAATATGGTGTCCATTGAACCGCAACGTGTATATTTGGTTGCACGCGAAACCAAAGCGTCTTTGGCAGTTATTCGTGGAGATCAATATTTCCATTCAATTTACTGGGCACATGCAGATAAACTTCAACCGAACATCGATTAAAACGTATGCAGTCTCCTCCCTGACTAAGTGGAGATCGCTTCTGCTGAACAACTACATTTAACGCCAGCAACAAAGACGTACCTTATCAACATAAACACTTGTGCCCTTCCAAAACATGACCTAAAAGTATCCTTTTGGTCGTACAAATTTTCCATGTACGCACAAGTACTTAGATTTTTTTACACCTTCGACAGGGAATCGCTAGGGAGATGTACATGCAAACGTGATTTGTATGCCTGTTAACTGTCCTGTGCTCAAGTAAAGGAATTACCCATGCCAGTGAAAGAGCATTTTAATTAGCGTAAAAGCAACTTTGCTTCCAGATGTGGGGGATTATAAGTGTGCTGCCGAAATTACATAATTAAAGATAGGATATACAGCACGATATCGCTGATGTGTGAGCCTTCTTTTCGTCCAATAAATACTGACTCATTCAGAGTGCTGTAAGAGTCATTCTCAATGTTTACAAATTTTAAAAGTTGCATTTCACAGCAAAAACGCACTTCTAGGCAGCTATGTTCATATTGCAACAAGAAAAGCCCATGTAAGAGAAAAACAGCATTTTAAATAAAATTTGAGAAAGATTTTCCCGTTTCTTTATCATAATAAAATGAATGGGAATCACATGATGCATTAATCATTTTAAAATGTATTGGAATAAGATAATGTGTTTTCACACATTTTAGTATTAGACTGATGGGAAGCTGAAAAATATTGATGAACTAAAGCGTTTGTCTTCAATTTATTTCCAATTCTCAGATTGTTATTGAAATTAATGTGTAAAATACTCAGTACTGAAAACATAAAACATGAAAGTTATGTTAACGTAGATCGCCTCTCGAGACCAAATGACACAAAACTGTTTGTATCGGACTTTTTGTGCAATTGTGATTCAAATTATAATATAAGCTTTGGAAATATATCGCCACCAATTGTTAATGTGTCGCATATCCGATTAGCAATAGTAGTAGAGATGATGATGATGATGATGATGAAAGCCGGCACATAGCCTTCACTCCCATTGCTCAACTCCGAACACAGGATGGATGCCTACCATGCCATGTCAACCTCATCGGCCTCCTTCAACTCATACCTCTCTGCTAACTTGTCTATGTCGAGCAACCACTTTGTCCATTCTTGAACCACCTCAAGATACACTTTTCTTTACCACATATCTTCTGTCTCCTGCAAGTAGCCCCAACAACTCACATTTGCCTTCACCAACATATTCCAGACGTTCAACCACGCAAGCTCCCCTGATTATTACTTCTGCTGCCATGTACAATAGCGCCCCCTAGTATCCATATGCCTTTCTCTTTCTGTGCCCTTTCCAACCATTCCAGATCTTTCCCACTTATTGGTGTTACATCCAGCCCATATACCATGTTTGGGACTGCTATCCTCTCCAAGGCAAACTCGTGGTGAATGCTCTGATGAAACTATTTGCTGCTGTCAGTTTAATCATACCTTTTGTGCTTTTGGCCTTCTGCGTGATTTTATCAACATGGTATCGACCCTTGACCTGTAGCTTTGATACTCAAACCCAAGTATTCACAATCATCTACCTCTCTTATCTTAATGACCTTGTCATGCTGTTTTGGGACCTCACACTTTCCAACCATCCACTTCTCTCCCTGTCTCTGGTTTGGTACGAGAATCGTGACCTTACTCTTTTTCTCACCGTGCTCCAGCCTCCATTTCCCCCCTGCTATCTTGAGTAAATTTTGCAATGCCTCTCTCGTGTAACCCATAAGCACATTGTTATCTGTAAAAAAATAAAATCTGGTACCCTCTCATTTTCCACTAGAACATACAAAGTTTACAGCACAGGGGATAAACCACAGCCTTGCTTCAACTCAATACACTGCTCTGCTGCTACCACTTGGATCTCCCCCAGACTCAGTGCACACTTTACATCTGCATACAAAGCTTTCAACACTTCCAAAAATCTGCCCCTGAAGCTTCACCCAGGTTGTCAAACAGCCAACACATACTTTCCCATAATTTCTCTGATCATTTATTGAGAGTTTCATGTAACACATCTTTTCCTGGGGATTTCCCAACCTTCATATGATCCACAGCTAATTCGACCCCCAGCTTTTGTACACCGTTACACAATTCTTGGTCTTATCTATCCTGCACAACTCCAGATCTGACCATTGGTGGTCTCTCCCCCCCCCCCCCCCCCCCAACTGTGGATCATTCACCCCTTGTCTCCTTTTAACTACTCCCTCCCTATCAGTCAATCTGTCGGAACTTCCTTCTTCCTGGTAACCTGTTTCCAAAACACTGCTGATGAATCTGCCCTACTTGCCATTACCTTTCTTTTCATTTTCTCATTCTTCTTTGCCTTAATCTATGCCCTCATGTCAATCCCAAGCTTCTTTGCCTCCATGCTCTTTACCCTCCTCACCCCAACTGCCCCTTTCAACTTAGAATCAACGCTACAACCTTTCATGACACTCTCTTCCGACATATTTTTCTTTGGCCCTATCAAAAATCTTTCTCCTGAAGTCATCAAACATGCCTTGAAAGTCAATAGATTCTGCTTCAACCACTGTCTCTTTCCACTTATTTAAAACTTCTGAAAGTCTCTCTTTATATGCCTTCCAATCTGTATCCTTGTTTATGCACCACACCCAGATCGATCCCCTCCCTTTCCTAACCTGTTCCTTCCATTGGAGATCTACTGCCATCCCGTTATGACCCCTCCCTATTTCCATCTGACTTTCCTCATAAATGTACGTATTTTGCACTATTCTAAATGCAGTCATCCACTGGAGCACAGTCAATGATTGATATTGTATCCCGAACACTCCACATACATTTCCCTTCACGTTCACCATCTCTTTGCAAAATGCATAGTCCCATTTCCCTAGAAAAGTTCAGCAGCCTCCTTCCATTTCTGTTTATATTGTATCCCAACTTTTAATCCCTTCTGGCCCATTTCCTATGTGACCACTGAAATTGCCTACAAGTACCACCTGATGCCTTCGTTCCTGAACAGCATTCACAGTTATCTGCAGCTTCTCCAAAATCGGATCATTCCATTTGTATGGAAGGTCTCTCTCTCCTTACACACACACCACTCTAATAGCTGTCTTGTTCTGAACTGACTCTACTCCTATCCAGGGTCTCTCATTCCGAACTTCACTCATATCATCCTTCATTATGTTTATATTATGCCACCCCTCCACCTTTTCTTTGTCTTATCTACCTTCCACGGCCTACAAAAGAAAAATCCCTCTCGGACTTCTGACTGTTCTGTTCACCCTCTTTCATATGCATTTCTGTCAAGGCAACTACTTGTATAGCCTTCTTGCCTGCTACATCAATGATGTCAACCAATTTAACCGACTTCTCTACAATTCACGAGTCCCACTTAAACTCTGCCTTCACTTTCTCTTCTTTCCTTCAATCCTTTCTTCCTCTTAGATCCCTAGGCATCCTGGCCTTGGCTCGTCTGGTGCTCTCTCCTCCTCAATCACTTGTGTGCAACCCATCTCAAGCATACATCTCCCTCCTGCCAGTAAACTCGTCCCATACATCCTTAAAATCAAACAGCCTCTGGGTACTCGTCCTCCCAAGCTGCCAGTTGATTGCACAGATCCTACTGGCCTTCCACCCACTCATCCTAAACATAGGTAAGGTCCTCATGACTAACAGCTCACAACCTGGCCCTCCCAGCTGATCTACCAGCCCCTTGTACCTACCCAACACTGTCTTGGTTGAAAAACCCTCACCAAATCCCTCCTCCTCCCTGTCCTCCAAGTCATTCGTGCCAACCTCCACAATGGCCTTCAGACTATGCCCTCTACAACCCTTCCTTATCTTTGCCCCTAGCAAACAGACACTTACTGTTTCCCCTACCTTCCCTCCTCACAATATTACTCCCCATTAGGAACACCCGTCTATTGCTCCCTGCCTTTTCACTTCTATCCTCCTATATTCTCGCTCTCTTCTACTCGCCCCTTCTCTGCTCCTAGTACCCTTATGCCCTTTGTTCCTATCCCAACAACCCTGATCCTGTCCACAGCCTCCTCTAATTCTGCCTTCAGGCCTGCTACCTGGATCTCAAGGGTCTCCACCTTCCTTCACCTACCACACCTGTACTGGAAGCTGTCCTGCCTAGCCTCCTCCACAGTGTAGGTTAGCCCTGTTCTAAAATCCTCCCACATACAACACTTTGAGCATAATATGAAACTATCACAATCTGCCAACTTCCAACTCTCCTCTCCTCTGTACCTACTTCTACTTGCCCCTTCCCCATCTCCTGCTCGAGCCCTACCTACCTCTACCTGCCACACCTGCCCAGTAACCCACCTTCTATTCACCTAACCTGCCTCCCAGCACCTACCCTCTTCAACCTCCTCAACAAATCGCAACCCAACATTCTGACAATTTGTGTTTACCCCTAATGGTTATGAACTGCCCCCAAAAGCAAGAAGTCCCTAATACTACCAAATGGTCCACGCTTTTCTGGCTACTTATGAATTAAATCCTAAATTATTTTGTCCTTTTTTTAAATCTACCAAAATCAATTTTTTCACCAGCACTGCAGCCTCCATCGTCTCTTGCTAAAAGTTTTGTTGTGTATCATAATTACCACAAATATTACAGAACATCCAGCTTGCACTTTTGGAGAGAAAAATAAACTGATTTCCCAGAACATAAAACTTCATCAGAAGTTTCTGTGGTGTAACCTGCTGAAATACCTGGTGCTGATCCAACACCTTGTATCCCCAATATTTTTGAAAAGGATCAGACTGCAGGTTTTGCATGCTTGAACAAAGATATTTCTACTCTCGCTACGCAAATATATACTATGACTGATAATGAGTTAATTTCCTTTTCCCCCCGAAATATGAAATGACAGTAGCACCATCAAGTGAACAACTTTAGTTGTGATCCAGCCAAGCCACATTCTCACTAAGTTTGAAGAAAATCCCATTTGCAGTGTGAGAGGTAGCAAATGACACACACACACACGCGCACACACACACACACACACACACACACAAAAGACAACAAGAGGGCTGTGTGAACAGCCCGTGCCTCAGCTGATCTTGACATTCATCACACTTGCAGCTCTATGAACTTGGGAAAGGATCAAGGACACCATGTTCTGAGTAAGTCTGACCTTCATAGAAGAACACTTACATGTGCAACATCAAAGTTCAAGTAGTTCTCAAGTTATAATGAAGAGTAAAATTCATGTATGTTGCAATGTGACCCCACAAACCAGGTCAAGGTCATTCATGTTCTGTCTAAGCATGACCTTCATACAGAATAATTAACATGTGTAGCTAGCTCAAAACAGATCTCAAGTTATCAAGTAAACAGTTAATTTTGTGTCAGTTGTCCTGTGAATTATCATTAGAATGCCCATTGACTTACATAGTAATCAATAGGAAAGCTGCATTGAATGATAAGTACCCGAATTGAAAATCCTTAAAAATCAGGAATCCAAAGCAGTGCCACCTAGTAAACAACTGTTTGACCCTTCCACAACAACATATCCATCACATTTCAGCTTAATCTGAGGGACGGTTCTGAGAACAAGTAAAAAAAATAGCAAAACCATACAAAAAATTCATAAAAAAATTACAGCACCACCTGGTGAACAAATTGGGAACTAGGTGTCCCTGGGAGTGTCTATGTATGATATCAAAGCAATTGGGTGAGCTGTTTCAGAGGAGAAGAATGTTGAAGGTTTGCCGCAAAAAAGAACAAAAAAAATTCATAAAAAAATCCAAAAATCAATAGAGCGTGACCATTTGAACACAATTGGTAGAGATCTACCCAAGGTACATCCCCACTAAATTTGAAGTAAATCTGGTCAATATCATTAAAGTTATGACCATTACCAGAAATTCCCTTGTTAAACTTTCCTATTAAAACTTTTGTAGAGATTTTTGAAAAAAAATCATAAAAAAATCCAAAATTCATTTGAACATGACCATTGGTACAAACCTTGTAGACACCCACCCAAGAGATATTGCCACCAAGTTTGAAGTAAATCTGGATGATGGTTTTGGAGAAGAAGTCGAAAATGTAAATTAGCATTAGAATGCTCATTGACTTGCATGGTAATCAATAGGAAAGGTGCATTTACCGCAAAGGAGCCTAATTGAAAAAATCATTAAAAATCGGGCATCACCAGCATTCCAACATAGTGAACAACTTTGTTTGGCCCTTCCATAAGGAACATATCCACCACGTGTAAGCTTAATCTGAGTGACGGTTCTGGAGAAGAAGTCGAAAATAGCTAGAACACACAAAAATTCATAAAAAATTAGAAAAAAAACTGCAGCACCACCTGGTGAACAAATTAACAACAAGGAGTCCCTAGATGTCTTCCTGTGTGATAAAAGCAATTGGGTAAGCAGTTTCCGAGAAGAAGATTTTTTAAGATTTGTCAAAAAAAAAAGAACAAAAAAATTCATTAAAAATCCAAAAATCACTGGAGCATGAAAATTTGAACAAAATTGGTAGAAACCCACCCAAGGTACATTGCCACCAAGTTTGAAGTTAATCTGGATGATGGTTTTGGAGAAGAAGTCGAAAATGTGAATTAGCAGTAGAATGCCCATTGACTTCCATAGTAATCAATAGGAAAGCTGCATTGACCGAAATGTACCAGAATTGAAAAAATCGTTAAAAATCAGGAATCCGCAGCATTCCCACATAGTGAACAACTTTGTTTGACCCTTCTACAAGGAACATGTCCACCATGTTTCAGCTTAATCTGAGTGACGGTTCTGGAGAAGAAGTCGAAAATAGCCAAAACACACAACAATTCATAAAAAATTAGAAAAAAATTGCAGCCCCACCTGGTGAACAAATTAAGAACTAGGAGTCCCAGGGAGTGTTCCTGTGTGATATCAAAGCAATTGGGTGAGCGGTTTCGGAGAAGAAGATTTTTTAAGATTTACCCAAAAAAGAACAAAAAAATTCATTAAAAATCCAAAAATCACTGGACCATGACCATTTGAACAAACTTGGTAGAGACCCACCCAAGGCACATCTCCACCAAGTTTGAAGTGAATCTGGATGACGGTTTTTGAGAAGTCGAAAATGTGAATTGTGGACGACGGACGGACGACGGACGACGGACGACGGACCCTCAAAAAACCTCAGCTGACTGACAAGTCAGCTGAGGTTAAAAACAAAACAAAAAAAATGTCGCCTGTTGAACAAATTACGATCACGGAGAGCCCAAAGGTGTTCTCATATACTTTCTAAGAATTTCGCCTTGCAATTCCAGAAAAGTTTTTTTTTTTCACCAAAGACTGAAGGGGTGAAGAGGAGACAGTCAACTCTTTTTGAGAAGCTGAAAATGTGATCTGTTGACACATTGACGGACAGATGAACAAGAGATGAATGATCATCCTCCAAACTAAGCTGACTGACAATTCAGTGGCTCTAAAAATATTGACACCTATGGCGACTATCTGATGAAATTTGTGTTCATTTTGTCTGGGGTTTCATGTATATTTACCACTATGATTACTTGTTTACCACAAATTTTACAAAAGCCAAATCTGTAATTTATAAAAATTTGGTGCCATCTTATCATTTTTGGAGATATATGATTACCTCATCAAACGAAACCCAGCATGACAGAAACAAACCAGCCTTAGTTGTGTTCAATTGAAAGAAGTTTGCCTTGCTTTTTCCACATGACCTGGTAGCATAGATATTTCTTTACTCTGGTGGGTTCTTGTTGAGCTAAAGTGAAGAAGAAATTGTGCATAAATGCAATTGATCTAGCAACTTGAACTCAAATAATTGCATACAGTACAGGCCACCATATAAGTGATGTGTTATCAATTTACAAAATACAAACCCATCCTGATTAACATACTTGATATCCAAAATTTTTCAGGCAAAGAGAATATACTTCAAAAGCTGTCACTTCGCATTTTGCCCAAATAAATGCATTAACAATACTTATCAAAATGAAAACATATTGGCAGGCGGGGGGAGGAGGTTATAGCAGCCAGGTCTCCCCGTTTTGACATCTAAAATTAAAATTCCTAAATTTCCTGGTGACACTTCAAAACTTTCCCAAGAATCAGAAAAGCTTCTCCCTCTTATCAAAACTAATGGTGCACCGATCCTATGCTGAGGCAGCCTCTTCTCATCAAATGCAAGAATCTGGCCACATGACTGTTGTAAGACGTAGGCCTCCCAGTAACAGGCCTACCTTAGCAGCAGCCAGTACCTACAAAGTACTTAATTCAGTCACTGGTACAAGCAGTTCTATGACTGGTTTGACAGCAGTTAGAACTGGCCCAGTAGCAAGATTATTCATAACTCGGCTCCAGCCTGACACCACAGAAAATAATGTACTGAACTATGTTAAGAACAATTTTTTGGTTCAGACTCAAGTCTCTTGTGAAAAGCTTGTGACAAGATATGACTCTTATGCGTCTTTCTGTCTAACAGTGCCTAGACAGAAATTGGGAACTCTGCTTGATGCTAGTAAATGGCCTGAGAATATACTGGTGAGGAAGTATTATCAGAGAAAATAAATGTCTGACATCATTAAACAAATAAAGCTGGTATCATACAATTGTCAAGGTATTAAAACATCCTTACCAACAATTCAAGATATATGTAGTAGACACGATATTTGCCTTTTGCAGGAACACTGGTTGATGGACAATGAATTGCATATTTTACATAATATACATCATGACTTTAGTGCTATCGGTATTACTTCTGTTGATACTTCTAAAGGTATTCTAAGTGGAAGACCATATGGTGGTTTAGCTATATTGTGGAGAAAAAGTTTAAGCTCCAATATTTCAGTGAAAACCTATGCTGACCCCAGACTTATTGGTATTGAAATGAATACTCTTACTGCAAAAATTCTTATTGTAAATGTATATATGCCATATGAATGTCATGACAACTTAGAAGAATTTCTTCACTACTTGGGTAAAATAAATGCAATAATTGAAGATGCTGATACAGCTAATATATTTATCATAGGAGATTGGAATGCCAATACAAACTCAAATAGTCTTTTTGCCTCTGAAATACAAGCTTTTTGTGATGAAAGTAACCTTTTGTTATCTGACTGTATGTATTTATCTGACAACAATGATGTTTACACTTATTTAAGTCAGGCTCATCATACTACTTCCTGGCTGGATCATTGTATGACCACTAGCGCTGGGCATAGTAGCATTGAACATATTTCTATTAGTCATGACTATATAACATCTGATCACTTCCCTTTATCCATTTTTGTGGCAGTAGATCTCTTGATTCATTATGACAACACTGACTCTGAAAGTCTCCCCACTGGTACCAGATATAATTGGTCTGCCATGACGAATGAGGAGAAGGTGAATTATGAACATACTACTGATGAATTTTTAAGCCAGTTGTTTCTTCCCTCAGATGCTTTACTCTGTGTTGATGCTAATTGTAACAATAATGATCATAGATATTCTCTGTCCCGCTTGTACAATGATATTGTTAAAGCTCTGCAAGATGCTTCTGATCTCACAGTCAAAACTCATTCCTCTAAAGGTTACAAAGCTGTGCCAGGATGGAATGATCGGGTCAAAGAGGCTCATGATGTAGCTCGTAATGCTTATGTTATCTGGAGGAGCCTGGGGAAACCCAGATTTGGTCACATATTTGAAAATATGACTAGAACCAGGGCCCAGTTTAAATATGTACTACGCTCTTGTAAGAGAAGTGAGGATACTGCTAGGGCTGATGCAATGGCTCATAATCTTGCACAAAAGGATACAGTTTTATTTTGGAAACACGTTAAGACCACAAATTGTAAAAAATTGCCCATGGCTACTAGCATTGATGGTAAGACTGGTCCTCAACAAATTACTGATATGTGGTGTGATCATTATCAAAAACTATTTAATTCTGTTAAAGAGAGTTCAGCCAAGGATTTAACCTTTGATGTTTTATATGATGAACACTTAAGAGTAACTGAGGTGGAGATCCAGGATGCTATTGATAAGCTTTCACCCAATAAAACTGCTGGCAAGGACAATCTTTGTGCTGAAAATCTTAAGTTTTGTAGTAAGCGGTTATCATACCTTCTGTCTATGCTCTTCACTGGCTTTTTAATACATGGTCATCTGCCCGATGAGTTTATGACTACTATTTTGATTCCTGTTGTTAAGAATAAATGTGGAAATATATCTGACAGCGGTAACTACCGACCTATAGCCATTTCTTGTGTAATATCTAAAGTGTTGGAATCTGTTCTATTGGCTCGGTGTGAACATTATGTTATGACTACTCATCATCAGTTTGGGTTTAAATCCAGACATTCAACAGATATGTGTATCTATATTTTAAAGGAAGTGATACATTTTTATCGCTCCCAGGGTAGCCCTGTGTTTCTCTGTTCATTAGATGTTTCCAAAGCATTCGACCGTGTAAATCATTTGAAACTTTTTTCTATACTTTTGCAAAGGAATGTTCCTTTATATATTGTCCGCATTTTAGCAGTATGGTATACCACGCAGCAGCTTTGTGTTAGATGGGGTACAATTTTCTCTACGCCCTTTTTTGTAATAAACGGTGTAAGGCAAGGAGGTATATTATCTCCTCGGCTCTTTAATCTATATCTTGATGATCTCAGTAAAAGTCTCAGGAATTGTAAAATTGGATGCACAGTTGCTGGTACTCTCATAAATCACTTACTTTATGCTGATGATCTGCTGATTTTTTCTCCTTCCGCCAAAGGGTTACATAAACTCATCAATGTGTGTTCTGATTATGCTATGAAATTTGATATACTGTTTAATGCTGAAAAAACACGCTGTATGATTTTACAATCTCGTACTTTTAAATTATACAAAACTCCTCAATTATATCTTGATGGTAAAAAACTTACTTATGTGAATGTGCATAAGTACCTTGGAGTTTTTCTTTGTGCTTCATGTAAAGATGACGATGACATACACCGCCAGACCAGGACGTTTTATATGCAAGCTAATATTCTATTAAGAAAATTTCATGATTGTTCCAAGGATGTTAAGCTAATGCTGTTTAACTCCTACTGTACCCCAATGTATTGTGCGTCTCTGTGGACTTTTTTCCGCAAGAGTTCCATATGTAAACTTCGTGCCAGTTACAATAATGCCTTCAGACGTTTCTTTGGGTATGCTCGGGATTGTAGCGCCAGTAATATGCTAGTAACCAATAGATCCCCTACATTTGACGCTCTGTGGAGAAAGCAGATATTTAATCTACAGCAAAGACTTGAAAATAGCCAAAATAAGTTAATTTCCACGGTGTTATCCTCTGACATTTTCTATTATTCTCCAGTGCACAGACACTGGAGTAATATGTTGTATTTGATGCATCCTTAATGTAACAACTGATGTACTCTGTCAGCGATACTGTTAGCTGACTCTGCCCCGGTATGAATCTCTCTTAATATTTGTCAGATATTGCAACAGTATTGTATACATGACTATAATTTTTTTTTTTTTTTTTTTTTGTGCGTGGTTTTTTTTTATTTTTATTTTTTTTTGTTTATGTACTTTGTAAATCTATGGACCATTTGTATGAGTCTGAAATAAAGACATATATATATATATATATATAAAACTCTGCAATGCAGCCCTGGTTAAATGTCACATGAAGGCTGCTGCATTCAATGCACTGCCTTGACAACCCGGAGAGATACATTTCTCAGAATAATGAATTTCATTAATCTTAACACAAACAGGGTCATATTTTCGGGCGGTCTCATTCACTACTATTATTTTGTTTCGACATATTTGCCACCTTAACATTCCCACTATATTTCATGACAAGAGGCCCATTGGCCTTATGCTTTGCTGGTACCGTGGCTATATTGCACCTGCTCATTTCACAGTTGCAAGTATTCTAGTGGCTTCTGAACATATAAAGCTTATGTTTAGTGTATAAAAAGTCCACCAGATGGTACTTCGCTCCACATGTAATCATAGCTTATTTGTGCAATAGTAGATATGCATATTAAGCTCCCGCCCAAACTGCTTACTTGATTGACTGGTCTGTTCCTGTTCCTGTGGGGACAAGCGGGAGATTACTAATATGTCGGAAAAAACAGAGTACTTATTGAAGGCATATGGGAATTTTTCTTATATATGGTTCGGGAAGGGCTAGAAGAATACCAGTTTGGCATTTGTGGACTTAAATTTCTCAAAACGTGCTAACTTTGCGAGAAATAAGCATATGGCCTGTCTGTGACAGTGCTGCGACCCGCACGTCCCCGTGATCGCCTGGCGTCAAACCTGTGCTTTGTGGCGAGAAACTAATATGCATACTGCGTATTCCTGTGATGGATATTGTTGCATGTGCCAAAACAACAATGAATATCAAAGTCAAAAACAGGTCAAAGTCACTGACATTATATCAAATTCTAGCTTTGGACATTGTCTACTATATCCTATAAATTTGGCAAGTCTAATCCAATTAATTTTTCAAGATATGGAATTTTATATTCTAAAACACATTTTGGCTCATAATTTCCGTCAAATTATGGATGGCGCCACTAGTATCAATAGCAACTTAGACTTTGACCTCCCCAATAATCCCACCAAATTCCGTGAAGATCTGCAAAAAATTAAAGATGCTAGAGTATTTATTCTCAAGATTTTCATATTTTGACTCCTACATTGCATAATATTGTAGGTGATAAAATGGACCTAGATGTTTATACACCCTATAAGTCCTAAAAGTCACATTGGGCCAACTCGAAAACTGGCGAAGGTATTGCGCTCAAAAGTTTTCACATTTTGACCTGTATATTACATAACACTATAGGTGGCGTCAGCAACATTGATGTCGACGAAGATTTTTATACACTTGATAAATCCTAAATGTTATAATGGGCCTATCTAAAAATTGTAGGGTGCAGAGGAGTCACGAAATGACCCCTATATTCAAACTGGCCATTTGACCTTGACTTTCAACTCCGATTATACAAATGTTACTGTTCAAAATATGCGCCACAAATCCAGCATTTCATTAATAGTTTGTTTGTTCAAATCAGGTCATCACTTTTCGAGTTATTGAAGAAAAGCAATAAACTTGACAAGCGCCAAACTCCATAATTACTGGGTCACGGTGACCCCAGGAGTAGGTCACCAAGTACAATTTTATGTATTATGTAATCAAGTGCAATTTTGAGGCTCAATTTTCTTTGCCATTAATGTCCAGGCTATACCCTGCCATTAATAATCACCTCTTTCAACTTAACAGGCATAGTGACCTCACAAAAGGAAGCCAAGGTCACTGATATTATATAACATTCTAGCATTGGACATGGTCTATATATCCTATAAATTTGGCAGGTCTAATCCAATTACTCTTCCAAATATGGAATTTTATATCTTAAAACACATTTTAGCTCTTAATTTCCGTCAGATTATAGGTGGCGCCACTAGTATCACTGGTACCTTAGACTTTGACCTTCTGCACAATCCCACAAAATTTAGTGACGATCCACCAAAATTTAAAGAAGCTAGAGTGCTAACAAAATTATCACATTTTGACTACTATACTACAAATTATTGTACGTGGCGCCACCAATATCGAAAGGAACCTAGATTTTCAAATTCCCTGTAAGTCATGAAAGTTATATTGGGCTAATATGGGAACTTTTAAAGTTATCGCGCTCACAAACCACAAGTTTACGGACGGACGGACATGAGTGATGCTATAAGCTGTGCCACCTTAGGTCAGCAGAATTAAAAATTTATCCAATATGATACCAGTGTTCCAACAACTTTCTCATTTTGATACATATATATTTTCACACACATACATGTCTTGGGTGGTTTATGGGCACAAAAAACAATATACAATAGAATTTGACCAACAGCTGGTTTGTGGGTCATGCCCATTGTCTGCTTGTCAATTATAATCCGCAAACCGGACCATGGGCAGTATACCCAAAGTATCGCTTACCACAGTTTCTGGGCATTTATTGGTTCTTATAATATCTGGGTAGATTTGCTAATTTTACGGCTCTGACACCCCCTAGGTAGCGCACTCATTTTAAGGCAAACATGGTTTATGGGCATTTTTCAACTGCCGATAAACCGAACAACTACCCACCAGACGGTCTCAGGATTACAAATCTGCCCATAAACCACCGAAGACATAACTATGTATATTGTAAAATATTGCAAGGTGATGTCACCAATACCAAGAAGGACCTAAATTTTCATGTGTCCGATAGTCCTGAAAGTTGCGACAGCTGCCTTGAAAACTGTGGACAGTATCATGTCCAAAAAAAAAAAAGTTTTTTGATGGACAGAAGGAATACGGGACGCACATGCACAATTGCTCGGCAACCACAAAATCACAAAGGGGGGGGGGGGGGGAGAAAGGAAAAAACCCCCCATAAATTATCAAAATGCCACCTGCTGAACAAATTATGGTCTTGCAAAGCAATACGGAAAGCTGCAGGTGAAAATGTGAAATTGGTGACACCAGACGACAGACAACGGTACAAGAAACATGTAAACTATAAGCTAAGCTGGACCACAAATTCGGTTGAATGTGTCTAGATGAAAGTAAAAATGAAAAATATACTGTTCAATGGTTTCTGTATTTATATTTTATAGGTGGGAAGGAACATGGAGAGTATTGTACTTGGCTTACGGATTCCGGGAATTAATAATATGGAAGTGCTGCCTAATTAATGTCCACAAGGCAGCACTACAATCGCCAGGCTGTAGTACTTCATTTATAATGGGGGTAGAGCATTGTTGTAATGTTCTAGGTTTATAAATGTCACAAAAACGATGTCGGACTACTTTCGTCTTCTTCTGTGAGCTCAGCTGACTGACAAGTCGGGAAAACGAAAAAGTGGCGGGCTAACCTCGTCTCTTTTTATTTTTTGGCACAAGTGATAAACTTTGGGTTTTAAGTAGTTATGCCTACACGCTTTGGAAAAAAAAGCCCCTCAAGTTTGAGAAGACTGGTTTAAAACCACCACTTGCCTTTTATGGGTGACTGCCTGTCTCAAGTCAGGGGCGAAATTTGTTTCTTCACATTAATATGGAAACTGTATGTTGATATTCTGGTAATTCTTGAATCTCTGCCCTTTACTGTATACAACTTTGCTGTCATTGGTAGGTTGGAAGTTATGAACCTGGGTACGGTTTTTCTGAATTATTGACCAGTGTGTCATAACAATGTACAGTACGTAGTACCTTCCAATGTAGTGCGTACTAAAGCAATGAAACCGGCATAAAATGCACACTAACAAAGCTCATTAATATTGGTCAATGCTCTCGGAACAAAAATACATCAGTAAAGCAATGCACCATCACTTGTAGTAATTAACATGGCGCCAGTTAAGAATGAAGTGATCAGTAATACTGAAGCTGTATACCAACATTTATTGCTTGTATATCTGGTATGACACAATTGCAATTATTATAAAACCACAGTATGTAATACCCGTAATAAACTACTTTACTAAGGTGGGGCCAGTGTACCTAACCATCGACTGCACGTTTTTATCAATAGAAAGCCATATACTGCTATTAAAAGCTATGAATTGTAAATTTTCAAAAAGTTTTATAAATCAGACGGTACAACCAACCAGGGTGCTCAAACGAGAATAACAAAACTCGTGCACATACAACTAAATGTATAAAATTAAAACAAACAAAAAACAAAACCAAAAATAGATGAAAAGAAAAGAAAAAGGACCAGTAGAAACCCAAGGGCATTAGAATGGGACAGAACCAAAAGAAATCTGTGAAATTTATAATTTCCATATTTTTTAGCAAAAATTTGCCTATTCACTAAATTTGGTATCTCAGATTGTGTCTACTCCAACATTTTATCCCATCAGGAAATGCATGTTCCTGGGCACTGCAGGCCTGTGGCGACCTCTACCAGTTGACCCCGGTGCGCATTACCTAACCTCCGGCATTACAACAGTAGTTTTAGACCCAGATCTCAGTTTAATGTAATACAAAGACCAAGCCCAGGTCCCGGGAAAAATGAAACTGCTCTAAACTGTGTTCAACCAATGAAAATAAGATATAAGATGGCTGCATTCACTAATTACCTATGATATCATTATATTTATTCTTTTTTGACACTTTTTCAGGTGTTCCTAGACCTAGTAATTTTAATCGGATTTATTGCCGGAAGTGACGTCAGATGGAGAACTGTGAAAGTGTCCTTGGCAGCGGTGGCCATATCAAACCAGACAGAGCTTTTTTTGATCTCTAAATTTGCACTGAAATTAACTTTGTAAAGGAGTCTTTTTGGTTCATTTTATTTTGGTCTTTGTTGTGTGTGGCTCTGTGGTGCGGAAACACCATGAAAAAGGTGGGTCACACTTTAGGCCTTGGCCTACACACTTTCCCCGGGGTCCAGAAAGGCCAATCGAAGTGGAACAAATTTGTTGTTGCGGCAAAAAAGAGCATCAATGCATCTGGGACTATACAGTGTTTTAACCCCTTCCCTCTAAAACAGACAAAGAGTAAAATGTCATCTGCCTTCATGATTTTGAATTAATTTTCATAATGAACGAAATTTTGAAGGAAATGCAAATAAAGCCTATTAAAATTACATGTATATGCCAGGTCAACAAGTTTGCACTATGGGCCTACAGTCCACACTCCACAGGAACAAATATGGCTAAATGTTCTCTGATAATTTTTTTAGTAGATATAATCTCAAAGAGATCATACCAAATGTACTGAATAGTTAACGTATTATGACATAATTAGGCCTACATAATGTGACATGATTGCAATGCTGGTATGCCGTGTTTTTTTTTTTTTTTTTTTTTTTTTTTTGGTGTGTTTGTTTGTTTTTTGTCTTGAATTGCCAACTGGCCCTTGTCATGGTTATAAATTGGCAGATTATTGGACTTAATATATGCCTGTCACTGCCTACTTCAAGCCTTGAGGGACAATAACTACACGGGATCCATCTACCTTTGCCAATGATTGCCATAGTCATTCAGTTACACTTACTATGCTTGGGAGGATGGGATACATCTGGTTGCCAGAATAATAGCGGGAAGGATAGAAGTCCAACTGCCGAATACATATATGCACTCAATGGACAGATGGAAGACACCACATGGGACAACCATATCCTTTGGCACTTAATGTCCCAATGGTATATTTATGATTGTCCTGTACAATAGCACAGATCATCTGAGATATGACATAAAACTAGTTGAATTGCTGGGTAATTATGTGATAAGCTTCTCATGATGTCATGCATTGACTATCTTCTGTTTGTCTCATTATATAGTTATTAGGGCCAGGCATGGATCTGATTCGACTAAAATATCACCCCCTTCCATAGCTTCAGCATGAGGCATAGGCTCCTTGGGTTGAATGACTGCACACAATCAGAACTTCAACTGATCACCACCTATCAAGTACACTGCTAATTTTTTTTTTTGAGTGGTATTTGAAGCATTACACTGCTTTGTGAAACCGTGGCCTTATGGTGTCAGTTTGTTTGATTAAATGCAAGGAAGCATATGCCCAGATGTTGCAGAATGAATCAAAGGCTGAATAAATGTTCAATTTTTACCCAGGCTGAGCTGCACAAAATATTGCCGATCCTGAATGAAGCAAAGATCTTGTGCTGTAAATCTCTGTTTTCCGTGCAGTAGCTATTGGCATGATTTAATACTGTTCTTTTTTTACACAGCTGTCTCTGTTAGCATGTTTACTGAAGCATCGAGCCATTACTATGCAAATATGACTGTCACGACAATTGTAAACTTACATTGATGCATTATATTATCAAACAGCTATTTATTGACATTCCACATTGTCTGCCTTTACAATATTGATCCATATATTGGACTTCACCAAACACAACACATGCTCAGTAGCAATTCTGCATTACAGAACATGCCATGTCCTTTGGAGTGTATAAATGTAGACAACTGGCCCATGAGCCTAATGCTCTGCTCGCACTGTGGGTATATGGCACCTACATCATTATTTCAAAGTTGCCATTCTTCAAGTGGCTTCTAAACACATAAAGCTTATATGATTTTAGTGTCTAATTTGTCCACCACATGGCACTGCTCCACATGTAATCATAGCTTATTTGTGCAATTCCTGTGATGGATATTGTTGCATGTGCCAAGCAACAAGGAGCGAGTCCTTAACTTTGTCCTCAGCGACCTTGGCACAGAAGATCAAGGCCACCCAGATTTTGTAATACAAGGGGCTCATGGCCTGTTTGTGCAAATCGGTTAATAACTTTTTGAGTTCTTGAAGAAAAGCAATAAATTTGAACAAGCACCAAACTCCATAATTACTGGGTCATGGTGACCCAAAACATAGGTCACCAAGTACAGTTTTGATCTGGAGGCTCAATTCTCTTATTCTCTCTACACCCTGCCATTACAAAATCACCTCTTTCAACTTTTCAGGCAGGGTGACCTCATGAAAATAAGTCAAGGTCACTGATATTATATAACATTCTAGCATTGGCCATGATTGATATAACCTATAAATTTGGCAAGTCTAATCCAATAACTTTTCCAAATATGGAATTTTGTATTTTAAAATACATTTAGGCTCCTAATTTCCATCAAATTATAGGTGGCGCCACTCGTCTCATTAACAATTAGACTTTGACCTCTCCATCCAACCCACCAAACTTGGTAAAGATCCACTGAAAATAAAAGATGCTACTGTGTTCACAAGATTTTCATATATTGACCCCTATATTACATAATAGTGTAGGTGGTGGCACCAATATCAAAAACAACCTAGATTTTCATACACCCTATAAGTCCTGAAAGTTATATTGGGATAACTTGAAAACTGGATGCCGTATTGTGCTAAGGACCAAAAGTTTACGAACAGCAAACAAACAGACATGAGCAGGTGCATATTAGCTCTGGGACCTTTGCTCAGCGAAGATAAAAAGAATACAATATACATGTATGTCTTATTAATCAGCAAACTGAGCAACTGCCTTTCAAATGTGCCCTAGTCTGTTTGCCTCCATAGGATCCCCCTAGATTGCTACTGTTTCTCATGTGCTCTTGTAAGAAGCACCCTCCAAAGAAAGCAACAGCAAGTCTGATGGATGCTCAGTAGGCAATAGTCCCTTTCAGGCCACCTGAATAGGAGATTGGCTCACCTGACAATGTTCTGTGATCTAAGTTACTTCATGTCCATACATTGTGTACTGACAGGAGTCATTTCACAATTTGAAAAAAAAGAAAAGCCCATGTTCAGCTAGCTTGACCAAACAGTATACTGGTATCAACGTTAAACTGCCAGTAAAAAAAAATAAATAAAAAACTCCACAGTAAAAAAAAAAAAAGAAGAAGAAAAAAAAAAAAAGAAATGAAAAAATCCTGTGACTTTTTAAAAGCTCAACCACACACAGTCCACAATTTGGCCAAGACCAACTGTGCCACATCATCCCAAAATTTGTGTGGAACAACTCATGCATTAAAAGAAATTTACATAAAATTATACACAACTTTCGGAGTCACCTGAGCATCCATAACTGGGGTCAACACAGTGTGACGTTTTCACTACAATTCCTCTGTTGATTTGTAGTTATTGCTCCTTAAGCTACTTCAGAAATTGGTTTAAAATCACACCCACATTGACATTAACTAGTCTAATTATGCCCAAAAAATTAATATCATAATAGAATTACATCAGATGTCATCATGTATTATGGCAAATTCAATACAAGAGTGCCAGGGTATATCTGTGTGTGTGCTTTCGATGCATCCATGAAATTGACTTAGTCTAAAGAACTGAAGTGTTTTATATATGACACCTTATATTTAAAACACCTGCTAGAAAATAATCAAATGTCTATCCCCACTAAGCCTGACAAGGATCTGATGGGTGTGTTCATCGAAGAAAACATTTGTGAGCATTCTGAAATTTTTCTCCGTTTAAAAGTGAGCACTTTCCAGAATGTTGCTTTACTGAATTTTACTCTGGCCAACAACTTTTTGAAAGTTAAAAATAGCAAACACATGGAGATCAGAAAATGGAGAGAGACCCATCTTATGGCTCAACTGATGATGAGATAACAAGTAGCCGCTGACGCATGCCATATCCCCCGCCCACAGTAATCAAGGACGGAAGGACGGACGGACGGACACATGGACGGTGCCCATTACCATATCCCCTCTAAGGTCTACCTACCATAAAAAAATCAAAGGGCTGGCATCAATAATTTAGAAGATATGGCCCGGACAAAATTTGTATTGTAGCTTGAGCTTGCTTAATGAACTTTGTTAATTAATTAATTAATGGAAGCAATTAGGCACAGAAAACAATGCCTAGGTACACCTACTACCTAAGGTCTACCCACCATAAAAAATTAAAGGGCTAGCATTAATAGTTTAGAAGATATGGCCCGGACAAAATTTGTCTTGCTTAACGAACTTTGTTAATTAATTAATGCAAGTAATTAGCCACACAAAACAATGCCTATGCACACCTACTACCTAAGGTCTACCCACCATAAAAAGTTCGAAGAGGTAGCATTAATAATGTAGAAGATATGGGCCGGGCAAAATTTGTTTCGGACCGACGGAAGGACGGACGGATGGTGCCCATTACCATATCCCCTCGCCCACTTCGTGAGTGGGGGATAATAATACAGGAGGAGCAGGAGGATAACCATGTGCAACCTGAACGTTTCAACTTTCACTCTCCTCTCTCAGAGACATGTTTACAGCCAAGTTGCCTAACAGTACATGTTCTAATTCTTTGCAAAGTTTCGTTTCCCATAGTGGCTCTGAAAATATAGTTAAACTATGCATTTATATGTTTGTTGGAGACATGAAAGCAGCATTTAAAATTAACCTAGTAAAGATGGTAACCTGAACACACTCCAAAGGCATTATATCAAATTGTGACAAAACAATAAGGAAATGTAAGGAAATAATTTGAAGAAAATAATTCACAGGTATCATGGCAATATGATTAAAATTATGCATTGATGCAACACAGAAATGTGAAAAAAGGTATGATGTTACACATTTATTTCAACAGGAACTGTTTTGCACCATCCTGTCCCAATCCATTGCAATGGGTGCACTTGCCAGTTTGTGCTTTCAGACAATGACCAAGGCCACTGACCTTAATCTGCCAATACTTACAAGTCAGATAATTATTTCTGTACTTCATTGTATTGAAAACATATTTACTTCCATAGCGAATTTTATATGCTTGAAACATTAAATACGCTCCAACCCGGGATTTTAGGGAAAATCCACGGTGGGCATAATCTTAGATGTATCCCTCAGTAGTTTTCTTTGTTGTCACTAGAGGGGGGGGGACTTTTTTCAATCAATCAGAGTTTACAATTACTATTAATATGAGATAAGAGGTTCACAAAAGGAACCTTCACTTGCTAGACAGTGCTTCAAGGTAGCTGTTTTCAGCATGTCAAAATTGGATTTCCAAATAGCTACCTTTATTTACAACTAATTACAGAAAAAAAAATACACGACAGTGACAGTCCTGTGACCTTCGTTTTGAAGAAATTTTTAAAGATCTTGCAAAAAAATAAAAATAAAATAAAATTAAAAAATAAAATAACAAAAAACTCACAACATGGAGACTGTGAAAGTCATGTGCTAAGCTGACCTTACATGCTCTGAACTGGTCTTGTGAACTTCCAAATGATATCAAGAACACTTTTAAGACCATCATCACTGTTGCTGACATGAATATATTCTCTTACTGATTTCTCCTTATATTGATTATTTGTTAAAAATCAGAAAATGATAGCACTGCCATGTAGTGAATAAATTTTGTGCAGATCAAGTCCACAAACATGCCCAATAAGTCTGAAGAAGACCAAACTAAGTTTGGGAGAAAAATCAAGAAAAGTGTAAACACACCACAGTTCTTACCACTAAGTGAAAGAAATCACAATGCTCCCTATTGAAAAAATTCTAGGGGTCCCCAGAAATGTCCCTATGCAATTTCAAAGCAATTGGCCAAGCAGTTTTGGAGTAGATTTTGCCAAATATTTTTTAAAAGATTCAGCAAAAATTAAAAAATAACTGAAGTGTGACCATTTAAACAAATTTGGTAGAAACCCAACCAAGCTTCATTGCTACAAAGTTTGAAGTGAATTTGGCCGACGGTTTTGGAGAGGTAAAAAATGTCAGTTGTGGACGAGACGGCGGTCAACAAAGGACAAGCCATCACCAAAGTTCAGTTGACTGCTAAGGCAGCTGAGCTAAAGGTGGACACTAGCCCAAAAGTAGAAGATGACAGTCTAACTTGACCAGAGCAACCAATTACACTGTATTTTTTGTCACTGCCTTGACAGTACCCCTCCAAATGTAGACAGTATAAGATGTACTTGAAGGCTGATATATTTTTATAGTCTCTTAATGTATACCCTATACTATGGCACAAAGGAAAGCCATCACTTGCTATTGGAAGTGGTGTTGTGTGGACTTAATACCTGCGGTCCCACACCCTGATCTACACATAAAATTAATTACAAACTGTTCCAAGTTGTGGACTTAATACCTGCGGTCCCACACCCTGATCTACACATAAAATTAATTACAAACTGTTCCAAGTTGAAAATTATGGTAATTATGCTCTAAGGCAGGTCTATGCTTAATGCTCACATCAAAATTAAAAAGAACAAGTTTGGTTAATATCGACAACATTGAAATAGACTGGATTGTCCTCAGTATATATATATATATATATATATATATATATATATCTATATATATCCCATACACTTGTATAATTTTTTCACTTATGACTTCCGCAAGTTCAATCAAGCCATATAACTTTCAAAATCATTACATGAGGTTTATGCTGAGACGTGTATCTCAAGTTTTAAGCTTTGAGGTTTATGCTTGGACATGTACACTTAGTTTTAGCTTATAGCAATCTTTAAGACTGATTGTTTTTCTCAACCAGAGCCATGCCCAGGGGGCATGAATGTCTCGCCAGCATTCAGTAGCAATGTAATTGTAAGACCAAACATTTTAATGGTATTTAGTAGATGTTGAATGTATCAAGTAAATCTCAATATATTTACTCAGAATATACCACTTTTTTTTCTTTTTTTTAAACAAAATGGCCAATAAAGTATATAACATCTTAATACAAATCAGAGCTTGACATGCCAGTTTCAAGCTTCGTAGTGATAGATGTCATGTAAAGCACTTAATACCCCTTGGCCAACATGACTTCATATGTTCAGTTACCTAAGTTTGACCTTCAAAGGATACTTCAAGATAAATTTAAGAACACCAAAAATAAAGCATAGGTACTTTGCTATTCATGTTAAATAGTAACTAGGGACCTACAATCAACTATACCCAAGACACACAAGGAAAATAAGATTTGTCGAGTCAAAAGTAGGTCAAAGTCATCCACTTTCAAGAGATTTCTGACGTTTTGTAAGATGCAAAGCTAGTATAAATTTGGTGAACTTGGTTTGACTCTTGGCCATGAATAGCATTGTACATTCGAGGATGCAATGCATCTGACCTCCAAAGTAGGTCAAAAATACATCAAGGCCACCCACTTTCAATAGACTTCTAAAGCTTTCCTAAGAAGCAAAGGTGGTGTAAGTTTGGTAAACTTGGCTTGAATTTGTCAAAAGTTGCAGTGGTAACGCCACGTTTTGCATTTCACCCATGAAAATACATTTAGGTCGTTGAAATCAGTTGAGGTCATCCAATTTCAACAGGCTTCTGAAGCTTCTAAGTGTGACAGTGATGACCCTCATCTCTAGGGATGATTACAATGAATCATCCACCCAAATATGAAAGGCCTATGTAGTCTAGTTACTGAAATAATGCCACTCCGAAGTTTTTCTCCAATGCTCAATCAAGCATGAAGTAATCAATGAAGTGTGACAGTGATGACCCTCATCTCTAGGGATGATTATATTAAATCATGTACCCAAATATGAAAGGCCTATGTAGTCTACTTACTGAAATAATGCCACTCCGAAGTTTTTCTCCAATGCTCAATCAAGCATGAAGTAATCAATGAAGTGTGACAGTGATGACCCTCGTCTCTAGGGATGATTACAATAAATCTTCCACTCAAATATGAAAGGCCTATGTAGTGTAGTTACTGAAATAATGCCACTCCGAAGTTTTTCTCCAATGCTCAATCAAGCATGAAGGAATCAATGAAGTGTGACAGTTATGACCCTCGTCTCTGGGGATGATTACAATAAATCATCCACCCAAATATGAAAGGCCTATGTAGTCTAGTTACTGAAATAATGCCACTCCGAAGTTTTTCTCCAATGCTCAATGAAGCAAGAAGTAATCAATGAAGTGTAACATTGATGGCCCACATCTCTAGGGATGATTACAATCAATCATCCACCCAAGTATGATAGCCCTATCTGATCTAGTTAGTGAAATAATGCCACTCCGAAGTTTTTGGTTGACGGACGGACGGACTGACGGACGGACGTCCGTCCGTCCGGAAAGTGACAGCTTAGTCTCGCAAACAGCTAACGCTGGCGAGACAATAAATGTTCACACAAGTACTTCTGCTTTGCCCAATACACATGCAATGACATTCTCTTACGCTCAGTCTTCGCATATGCATACCCAAACAGAACTGACCATCCTTTTGACTATTTTTCACTGCAAGTATCTGTGATAAAGGGGTCCACCCTATTGGTATGTGCATGTATTTCTGTGGTTAGATACAAACTGTAGGCGAACAACAGCACAAGGTAAATTATACATCACATTTTATTTTGTAAGTGATACTCTTGAATACGCCAAATACTAAACTGTTACAACTGTGTAGCATTTCTTGATATTAGACTAACTTACATGATCAAGTACACATGGTATCTTCCACACCTTTTAGGTGTTTATGCTGCAAAACTTTCATTTTTAACTTCAAAAATACGTAACAATACATCACCTTAAATCTCAATCTATTGAGAATTCTACTCTGCTACTTCTCTCTTTTTGGACTGATCATATTACAAATCATTTGCCTTCTCTGCTGACTGAGTGGACTGTTACATTTGCTGGCCCTTTACCAAATGGCCCCAGTACTTATACATCAATGGGAAATACTGATATTTGTTGGTACAGGTTGCAACAAAGAAAACAAGGACACCACTTGAAAAATCCTTCAAGACAAGTGTCAAGAGCACTGCTATATGCAGTCAAGTCTTACAATCATGTAGACCTGCTTCTCATATCTTTCCTCACCCCCATATGGATTTGTCTCTTCTCTTAGCAGCTTCCTCTTCTGTTCTCTTGCCTTGACATACTAGACAGTCTTCATGTATCATAAACAAACAAAGCAGGTCCCAGCTGCTGGATGGTGCCCTGCATGCAACAGGTCTGTGATTATCCAGCCACAATGTAGGGAAGCTTTCTTCAAATATCTTCATATACTGCTTTTTATTTTCATCATTTCATGACAATTCGCATTCTCTCAATCATTTTCACATATTAACATGATTAACTGTTTTTACAAATGGCTCCACTGATACATGTGACAAAAAGCAGTCACACCCAAAATAAATTTCCCTCATCATATGCCAGACACTGCAAAGGCAGTTTCTCAATTGTAAGAATCTGAATTTTTTCCTCCACAATGAAATCTTAAGAACAATCAGTATAAGAGTCAGTGCTTGGAAAAACATTTTCACCAGCATTCAATCCAAAGAGTCTACACTCACAATAGTTGAGACTGAAATGCAACAATCCAGCTGTATAATTCCAGTGACTGCATTGTCCTCTGAAATTCAAACTGGAGATTAGAAACAAATCAGAACATAAACCGTCAACTGAGAATGACTGAAGAGAGAGATGTGTACTAGTACACGTACACCGTCATACACAAATCCACATATTGTGTGTGGTACCTAAAACCTGATGTACCACCCGTGTTGAAGTTAACATACACAAAACGGAGAAACACATTAGCAACGAATGCATTCAGAGAAACAGAATCACTTTTAGACCATTTTTGCACCTCTTTTAGAAAGCTTTTGAAACATTTTGCCTTAACACATTTCATTTTCCAAAAGTGTTTCAAATGCGTTGCCCATATGCATCTTGTCTTCCAAAAGTGTTTCCAATGCATTTTGAAATGCATTAAAAGTGTTCAAAAACACAATGCCACAAGTATCTCAAAAGTGATAAAAGGACTTTGTCAAAAGGTAACAGACATTTTGCCAAACATTTAAAACAAACAACACTAAGCTTACAGTTCTGATGACGCTGACTTTAAAACTGTCAGTACTGCACGCAACTTTAAAATTTCTCAAAAATAAACTTGAACATTATTTGTGTTTGCTGGATACATATCAAGCGAGTCAGAAATCTAAATAAGTGTGATGGGTCTTATTTTCAATCTTTCAACATAATAAAGACAATGCTGAGTGTATTGTCATACCCACATGACCCTATGTTCCACAACGAACTATTGAGAGTCAATCCCTTATGTATGATGGCTTATCATTTTATGCTATAGCCCAATTGCCCTTCAAAAAGATTAAGAATGATCTGGTATATCCCTTTCACATACATGCAATTCATTCTTCATTGCCATGAGCCTGGAGATGTCACGTTGCCACGAGGTACCTTCTATTTCACTGGTTCCTCTACGAACTCCACTTCACATTAAAGAGTACCACAGACTTGGGCCCGATATGTATGTATGTATGTATGTATGTATGTATGTATGTATGTATGTATGTATGTATGTATGTATGTATGTATGTATTTATGTACGTATATATCCCTACTTGAATAATTAAACATAATTTTAGCACATGAGTAGCCCCTGTAGTATAGCTGGGAAGAACTGCTGCAACATAGGCTTCATGGATAAGAAACTGAAATGCTGTCACTGGGTCATGACATACAGTTTAACACAATTTAATATGGTGGAGCAGGAAAGGTGCAATGACTTGCTTCAGTTGAAATTTGATATGATGAAGTATGACATCTGAATTCAACAAGTAATTAACAAATATGGGACCTGTGGGATTTTTTTTATTTGGCTTATGTGTTGCCACTATTGAAATTAGTGATGGTCTTGTCTTAAACAAAGTGATTATAATGTGCAATTTAATCTGCCTAAGAAAATAAAATATTAAGTAGAATATTACCGATGAAATGAATGAATATGAAACTTTCATTCCTCAATGTGTTGGAATGAAAACAAGTTACTGAGCATGTTCGGAGAAAAGAACATGGGACGCATTTGTAAATAAAACCATACATCAGGGAGAAAAACTCGTTTTTCAATTTAAAAACCACCACATTTCAAACAGGTTTCTCAACTGAGAAGCCATCACTTTTATAAACCAAACTCCAAACTTCCAAGCAATCCCAGTGAGCCAATACAAGAAGTCGCGACGGGAATGTAACGTTTTCCTCCAAGTGTTTGATACATGTTGTGCAAAGTGTTTGGAACGCATTACTCTAAGGGTTTCAAACACTTTCAAAACGCCAAGGAAACACTTTAAAACCCAAGTGGAACACTTTGGAATGGTTTGACATGCAAGAACAATGGTAGTGAAATGTAAGCAAACGCATTTTGTTATTAACTTTGTGACAGGCATAGTTGTAACTAATACATACCATATCCATAACATTTCTGTTTCTATGACCATAGGAAACAAATCCATTAAAGATCTTGCTGCAAGAAATTTCAGTTATGGAATCTGTGTTGTACAGGACTACCAATAAGCCTATAATTGAGGAACAACCTAAGCAATATCAAAAACTAGCTCATGGCAGTTTAAGAAGGCAACAGCCTTTAGGTATTTTTCCTGTTGCAGGATTTAGTTGTTTTTTTTTTTTTTATTTGTTTTTGTACATCAAAAATGACAGACTATACTAACACCTGAGGAGGATCCTCTTTTGGCTAGATTCTGGTTTCACCTTTCCCACGGCATCCTCATTGGTTGTCCTGGGGGTAGCCCTGGAGGTGGTCCAGGGGGAGGTCCTGGAGGTGGTCCAGGAGGTGGCCCGGGAGGCCTGATGCCATGCAGTGCAGGTGGGTGCACAGTGGGAAGCTGCTGTCCTGGCCTGTGATGCCAGGGTTGTGCACCTGCCACACCTAACTGCTGCTGGTATGGATTCCCATAATTTGGATCTACATGTACCTGTGTGGTCTCCACTTGAGGGGCTCCATAGTTAGGTTGTGCAGCATAGCTGTCTGTCTGTAAGTCCCCATACTGCGGTATCGGTTGTGGTTGTGCAGCACTGTCAACCTGAACATTCTGAAGATTAGCTAAAATTGATTGTGCCTGCCTGAACTGATCTTCAGTTATATTGGCAGCTGCCAACACAGCGCCACCTGGTTGTTGGTAACTACTTTGCACCTGAGGTTGTTGTGACTGAGCTGACTGAATACTTGCCATGATTGCTTGTGCCTGAGCCAGCTGCTCCTGAGAGATATTAGCCGCAGCATAAACAGGATCTACAGCAGGTGGGTACATACCTGGCACAGAGACTACTCCATATGGTTCCTGTGTAGGAGCAGTAGTCATGTAACCTGACTGGGTGGAGAACTGAGTTGTGGGTACCATGGATACTGATGCTGCACTATATGCCAATGTCTGATCCACAGGCATGCTATATACTGAAGCCGCAGGGGAATTTTGCCATGGGTTAGATGCTGGTGCCTGAGAACCTTCAGGTGTTGGGTACTGTGTGGTCGGTGTGGACTGATACTGCCCCTGTGTGGCAACACCATAACTTTGACTGCTACCTACCCCATCCACATTATCACGGGCCTCTTTCCACCACAACTGGTCTCCTTCATGTACTGTCATCCCTTGGTTCTCGTTATTTCCAGGTGGCTTGCTTATTTCAAAGCTGACAAGTTTGGGTGCTGATTTGCCTCTGTCTTCATTCAGACTGCTGCTGGTGACTGTCTCAGCTGCCGGTCCCGACATGTGACTAGTGCTGGGGCTGACTTGGGAAGTCTGGGCCAGGGTGACAGCGCCAAGCTTATACCCTGCAGCTTCATTGACCAGGGTTAGAGTAGGTGCTGTAGCTATACTGGTGGTCGGTCGTGGTATGCTGTGGGATGTGGCAGTGTGGGATGTGCTTCCATGCAATTCTTCAGATTGCTTTTGCAACATATTGACCTGTTCATTGACACCAGGTAGGTCCTTCAGTACCTAGCAAAAAGAGGATTCAATTACAAATGAGCCTTCCCAAGTGAACCAGAAATGTGGCCTCTCTTGAGGGAGTGGCCTCCCATCTGAGGGGCGTTAAAAGAGTTGGACCACTGTAATCACAAGAGCCTCAATCACAATTTTCATAGAACTTGAATATTTCAGCTGTTTATGGAGATCGGTCCTTCCTATCGTGCATTAAAAAAAAAAAGAGATGAAAAGACTGGGTTTTGCTACTATTTTTACACATACATCTACATTTATACTGTCATACTGGCAAGGCTTTTTTCCATGACACTCAAATGACAAACTTCCTTGCCTCTGTAAATAATAATAATAATAATAATAATAATAATAATAATAATAATAATAATAATAATAATAATAATAATAATAATATAGAAAAAAAAACAGTGGAAACCTTAAAACTTTGTGAGTGTACTTGGCTGTAACAGCAGTCACAGACAGTGGCTGTGAATCAGATCTGGGCTTGCTCTCACCCATCATCTTACATGGTGGTTACAACTTTGATATACGAAGCAGATGACATCTGGAAACCTGTGTGGTCGATAGTAAAAGTTTATTATCGACCACACAGGTTTCCAGCTGTTGTCCGCTTCATATATCAAAGTTACATCATACTAGTCCCAATGGCGAGACCCTGCATCTCTCATGAGATCCATTTGGGAATACATGATATATATGTTGCTGGTTTTGTGTTGGGCTTCACCTACTGCAACATTATGGTTGCAGTAAACTGAAAGATTTGTACAAGTTTTACTCTGAGTACTTTCCATGCCAGCTAGCAGGTGCTTAACACCCTTTTTTACTTTGCAGTCTTCCTTGTGCTTACTTACGCTACGGATAAAGACAATCATTTTTCCTGTTAGCGCCACTTGGTTATTGTGACGAATCTGCATGTGTCATTATGATGCAGGGTGTTTTCACAGGTGTAAACACAAACATTAGGTTTGCTTTTTACTCCATGTGCCTGCAAAGCTTGTGCTGCCGTTTTACCACGTCAACCGAATTTTTTTTTTTTTTATTATCATCAACCGAAATATGTTCTGCCATGTTGACAGACCTATGTCAAACTGCAAACACTGCTATTGAAAACTTTGAACTTTATAACCTGGCAAAAAATTTCACCATCTGCTTGGCAACTGTATGACAGTGCAATGGTGTGTGACCTATACTTGCCAGAACAATAAGCACCATTCTGCATTCACCTAGGTGAGAACAGCTGTCCAGTAATATTTGCATCACAGTTCTGACCAAGTCACACTGAATACATAACAGAGATAAATGCAGTGGTGCGTTACCTATGCTTGCCAGCACAGTGAGCACCTTTCTGCATTCATTTAAGTGACGACAGCTGAGCATATTTGTATGACTGTTCTGATCCGGCCATATTGAATATACAACAGATACATGTTAATGTGCCTTCATAACATGCCTCATATGAGGTGCATTAACATAACAGAAACAAAACAAAAGGCCTATGGGCCTAATGCTCTACTGACATATAATCTGATTCACGAGAATCCACATCCAAAATACATTGCATCTGAGCATGAGCAGTGCAACATAGCAACCTAGTTCAGGGGAACAACAAACCTAAAATAACAAAGGAATATATAGCCCAAATAATTATCGTCTCCAGAAAAGTCATCAGATTTTGTGAGTACTGTAAGTAGACAATAATTTTCACTTCTGATGAAGTTTTATCACAATTCACTGGCCATAAAGTGTATTTTAAAGAACGTAATTACACAGCCTCAGGGAAAGTTGGCTCTGGGTGAGAACAGCTGTTCCCCTGACCTAGTTTGGCAAATGTCTTGCCTAGAACTTATCACACCTCTGCTAATGCTCAGAGCAGTGCATTGCAGAGGCAGACTTAAGTCATTGGCCACCCTCACCCACCCACCCACCCCAAAAAATCCTGACATGACCCTGAGAAATTACTCAAGGGTCATCCATTTGACAACACATCAAATTTTCACATGATACACATTTGTGGTACATTTTAATAATATCATTTGCCTCATCGTTTATCAACATGTTGACCTTAGTGTCCTTTTCTTTATTAAGTGCTCAATGACCTAGAAAAATAAGTCAAGGTCACACAACATATTACAAAATTTGACCACTGGCCTAATGCATATTTGGTGTAAATTTTGCAGTTCTATCTCAATTTATTAGCCCAATTAAGAATTTAACGTGTTTTGATACCTATGATGTTAGTACCAATAATTACTACCAGTGGCACTACCATGACTCCACATCATAAACTTTGCCTGTTAAATACTCCAGTAATGGTGTATGGACATATGTCCACAAATTGAAATATAATGGCCATTAAAAAAACATTTCCTGAAATGTATTCCCACAGTGATCTGGAGAAAGTAGGTCAAAGTCAACCATATTACGTAATATTCAACTTCTACATGATACACATCTGTTGTACATTTGGTGAATTTGGCCTTCTCAAGATAATGTATTTCCTATAATTCACCAAATAATAACTCATATTTTCCTTTTAAAACTACAAGTGGCACTACAAATATTATTCACATTTGACATAGTAGCCTCCAGAATATTTCCACAAATTTCATAAGGATCCATAGAAAATTAAAAACACCAGAACATTTTCAATTTCCCCCCTCTCTGGCCTCTGTATCACATGATCCACTAGGTGGTGCCACCAATAACAAAAGATACATATTTTCCTTCATAGAATATGTTAAAAAATTTCAAAAGGTTAACTTAATAGTGGTACACTCTATCGTGTTGACAAATGTTTAAGGACAGACGACATTAGTGATTGCTTAAGGGATTAATACTGCCAACATGGGTTTTGTGCCTTCAGCTTGGGTGTTGTGCTGTCGCCCGGGTCAGGGTACAGGCTCAAACCCCGAGTTGAAGGTTTTAATCACTTCTCTCTATCATAATATACCTCCTAAAAGACAGTAAAAAAATCACGCAATGAATATCACCATCATATTCTGGGCCCGTCAGTATGTAGATGAAGATTACTGCCATCTAGTGGCGGCTTTCGAAAGAAGTGCCTCAGATTACAAGGATGCTGTGCATGGCATCGGTACTTTTCATAGCTCTAGGATCATGGCGATTTCACATGGGACATGTAAACTTTAAGGATGTACTTCACCACTATAGCACTTAGCTACACACACAGAACAATATACTGTCAATGAAACTGAAAGGAGAACATGACCATAATGTGACTTTTGAACATGAGTTTACAAGGTCAAGACTAAGGAATCACTGACACATTTTCATAAAGATGGCGCATAGGCATGTAAACATGGAGGTGCAAGCACTTTGCTCCCCAAGAAGTTTGCCTGTTGGTAGACTTTTGCTTACATTGGCCAGCAATAGTATGCAATTTTTCATGGCACATATAAGCGAATCATTCAGTCTGTATGGATGGAAGTGCAGACGGATTCGTAAGAGCAGTTTGACTTGTCATGTTAGCCATGCCTGACCTCTCGGCCATAGAAATTCAAATGCCATCAGTACCTAGAATGTGGGCTTCACCATGGACAGTTCTCTTGGTGTATTTGTGTATGTGCCCCCTAGTACTGTTACCAGTGTCAAGATTCATCAATTGGTAGGTGTCAGATCCCAGTTCATTGATTATGGAGATAATAATGTGATCGCTTCCCTTAAAATGCACAATTTTGCCAACTTCATACCAGAGAAGACCCAACAGAAACCCTTCTGTAGACGTGTAGACAGAAACTACTATAGATGCCCATATGCACAACACCTTGCAAAAATTATAACTTTAAGCTTATTTTATATAACTTTTACATGAATCAAGCTCAATTTAAAAAAAAATAAAAGCTGTCATTACTCTATTTGAAAAAATATAGTCTGGGAGGTTGTTGTACTGGTATTTTGACCTGGCAATACTGTGTTCCTATTGGATGATCCTTCATTACAGCTTACGGAGTAACATCATGACATAAATATGCTGTGCAACCTATGATCAGCAGAGCTGAAAATACCCATTCCATTTTTTTTCTCCTACTCAGGCATGTGTTTTCACCAACCAGTTGTCTTTACTGCCCCATCTGACTGTAAAAGAAGTAAAGACATGACCTAAACAGAGAATAATCCATCACATATGTTTACAATACAGCATACTCACATTAGCTGGCAAAGTTTTCATCCGATACTGTAGAAGAGCCTGTGTAAGTGCATTAGAGATCTGCAGAGCAACTTCTGCATCCTTTTCATTATCCACCATGCAGCCAGTCTACAGTCAAATAAATACTCTTAGAACATAGTAGCATTAAAAAAGCGCAAAGTTTTGGCTACAGAAATGCTTTTCAAATCTAATATATATATATATTATCCATAATTGATACCAATTTCCGTATACCTGTCCCTTTTTGCATGTACTTATGATAAATAAATTAATGCTTAGCAGTCAACATGTTTACAGCTATAGCTATAATGTCCCAAATACAACTTTCAACAAGTGAAGCTGTGTTCTGTGTTATTTTTTTCATGCGCCCAAATCTCGAATTCAGGATAGCACAACGGCAAATAATAATTTAGTCTCAGCTGGAACGCTCACTTTTTAGTTATGATCTGTCACCTAGCAAAATAAAATGATTTCTTAAAAAGAATCTGCATTTTCATAGACCTTGGGACAATTGTCATGTGAAAGGAACATTAATGTGACCAAATCCATTAATCCAATAATGTAATTCCCTACTTTAGTCATGCAAAGTGTACAAATACATTATCCCAATGATGCAAATGCTCTTCTTACCAAGCTGGCCAAGAGAGCTTCAGCAGTTGCTCCTGCTGTATCATCCAGAATCTTGAGCTGTGGTGTTCGCAAGGGTCCCTTTCCACTCTCTTTTCCACTTCTTGACCCTCTGGGATTTTCTGTGCTGCCAGAAGGTCCTGGCCTAGCTGGGTCCCACGGTTCTCGGGATCTCTCTGAATCACTAGACTGCGTCTGTTGCCTTGTCTCTCTAGATTCTCTCTGATGTTGCTGGTCACTAGATTCTCTCTGATGTTGAAGGTCACCTGATTCTCTCATTCTTTTGCTGGAGTCCCTATCAGGGACACCATGTCTTGCATACCTTTCCTCCTGTGACTGTCCCTTGTGCTCCATATCCCTTGCATGATCTCCATATTCTTGCAGCTGCTCTGAGTTTCTCTTCCAATGCTCATCTCTGCCCCTCATGTATTGTGTAGTGCCTGTAGACTCTCTCTGTTCATTTCTCCTATGGTGTTCTTGCCCACTAGAATCAAGCCGCTCACCTATCCTCTCTTCACTTCTGCCTCTATAATACTGCTGTTCTGGATTCTGAAGATCCACACTTCTAGAACCTCGCTCTGGCTCCATTTTCCTGTCTGCGGAATGTCTGTGTCCATCCAAGCCTTTCGAGTCTCTGTGCAATTCCATCCCTCTGGCACTTCTCTGTGCCTCAACATCCCTGTCTCTAGAATGTCTTTGTGGTTCCACGCCTTGTGAATCTCTATGCTTCAGTTCCCTGTCCCTAGAGCTCCTCTGTTCTTCCATAGATCTAGACATTCTGTGCGGTTGCCTTTCCCTTTGTTCCAGGCCTCTCGTCTCTCCCTGCCATTCAGTTCCCTTTCGTTCAAAGCCTGTTGCACCTCTCTCTCTTCCTCCTGCAGCAAATTCCAAACCTCTGTGGACCTCTTGCTGTCCTTGACCCTTGGTCTGTTGTTCAGACTGAGCTCTGTGCATACTGAGATCACTGGACTCTTCCTCCTCATTGTCATTGGCTCCCTGCAGCAGGCTCAATGCATCTGTGCCCTGTGATTTCACTAGCTGAGGCCCTGCACTATAAACAAATGCAACAGAACACAGTTCACTGTATTTTTTCTTTGACCACTGTTTCTACACACCTTTTAGCAGAATCATATTCCCTTAACTCATTTATGTGTGTAAAGTGGCTGCTACTGTATTTTGAATATGCAGTAATGCCTCCTATATTTTATGATGCTCAATATAGTATGTTCCATGGCTCACAGGGAGTTCCCACATTTTTCTCACAATTGACAGCCGTTAACAGGAAGTCACAAGCAGGTTTCACTCATTAATAATTTTTTTGACCATCCTCAAGGGCTGTGAGTGATGAAAACACTGTAATTTCTTTTCTTACATTACAATTTTGTTTATTGTATATTAATTTACATGTTGCACATCATAATCCTATTTTCAACAGAAGTTTAATTTCGTTTATGTGCCAACATGTTGGTTACTCTTCTTTAATACTTCTACCAGTCTTACTAGGAGTACCTCAAAGGCCAACTAGGGTAAAGATAAGACCACTGATCTATTCCTGAAGGTTTACTTATGCTTATTAATCTGATAAGCATTGTCATCAATTTTCCCTGGCGAGGACATCTTAGGGATTGTGGTACATTTGGAACACTAAAATGCATTGTTTACATGGACTGAAGTACTATATGCATCCTTAGTTTAACTGTGCAGCAGTAATATGTGGGTCACATAGGGGCATCCTTAGTTTAACTGTGGGGCAGTAATACGTGGGTCACATGGGGGCATCCTTAGTTTAACTGTGCAGCAGTAATACGTGGGTCACATAGGGGCATCATTAATTTAACCCATCAGCAGTAATACGTGGGTCACATAGGGGCTTCCTTAGTTTAACTGTGCAGCAGTAATATGTGGGTCACATAGGGGCATCCTTAATTTAACTGTGCAGCAGTAATATGTGGGTCACATAGGGGCATCCTTAGTTTAACTGTGCAGCAGTAATATGTGGGTCACATAGGGGCATCCTTAGTTTAACTGTGCAGCAGTTATACGTGGGTCACATAGGGGCATCCTTAGTTTAACTGTGCAGCAGTAATACATGGGTCACATGGGGGCATCGTTAATTTAACCCATCAGCAGTAATACGTGGGTCACATAGGGGCATCGTTAATTTAACCCAGCAGCAGTAATACGTGGGTCACATAGGGGCATCCTTAGTTTAACTGTGCAGCAGTAATACGTGGGTCACATAGGGGCATCCTTAGTTTAACTGTGCAGCAGTAACACGTGGGTCACATAGGGGCATCGTTAATTTAACCGAGCAGCAGTAATACATGGGTCACATAGGGAAATATATAATGAATATTGCAACTTTCTTGTCCCTACTTTTAAAGGAATGCCACCAGCATGAAGAGATGCATTACATCGCAGCAAGTGGCATGTCACAATGCAGTCTTTATATAGTCCAACCACAGAGTTAAAAGGTGAAAGCCCCTTTGGAAATTCTACCTGAAAAAAATAATTCTTCCATGGAAATAAAATACCCAACATTCATGGTGCAGATGACACAACACAAATGGTAACCATTTTTATCTTTCACTTACAACGTACTGTACTTTATTTTAAACATACTGTAGATGCCATTTACTTCAATGTATGAAGGACTGCATCTTTTGTATTAATTATGTCCCTGGCCAGAAGGTGAGTGAACTCACCCTGATGGAACCTGGGCCTGTTGTTGGCTGGCCTCCAGCCTGGGCTGTTTCCTGGTGCGCTGGTACTCCTCAAGCAGGCTGTCCAGCAATTCCTCGGCCTCCGAGTGCTCTCGCTTGTCTCCCACATTAGTTGTCACTTCACATGTTTGCCTGAAATTCCAATTTGACATAAGTCAAAACTGTAACTCATTATTGTAGACCAACAAAGGACCAATCAACCACAGAGGCAGACCAACCCTATAAGCTCAGCTGATTGACAAGTCAGCTGAGGTAAAAAGTATGATGGAAACCCTCCTAGAACTAAAGCCAACTGTACAGCAACAAACTCAGAATGGCACAGTAGAAGCAGTTAGCCAAATGTACTTTTAGAAATATTTTTGATTATGTTGCTTGTAGAGGGCACTGCATAGTTACACATTACTTACATGTGCCCTGACTTCTGGCACATTACTATGATTGTTGAGGGCTCCGCCTACGGGAACACTGCTGCACTTACAGAGGGTACTGCCCATTGACACATTTCTTATAAGGGCTCTGCCCCATGGCATACTGCTGCAATTGTCAAGTTACATGCTTGTTGGAACACAGCTGTACTTACTAAGTGTCATCTTCAGTAGCACATTACTGTACTTATCAAGGGCACTGTTCCATGTCATATTGCTGTACTTACTGAGGGCCCTGCTTGGTTGCTGCCAGCAACAGTTGCACCATCTGGTCCTCAGGGATGACAGTTAATAACTGGTCAGCATCATTCGGCGCCATTCCCCTCTTGATCAACATCTCCCGCATCTGTCCTCCTACTGAAGTTGACTGTGTCCGACTTGGACTCGCTCTCACTACTTGATCAGACCTGGCTGTTTCTGAAGCTGTCCTACCTCTCCATCCTGAAACACTTGCTGTGCCTGGACTACCTGTCCTCAGTGAAGGTTGATCCGAAATACCCGCTTCAACAGGCCTCTCTTTCCACACTGCCAGAATCTGCTTTGTCCTGAGAAGTTCTACCAATTTGGCCATTCTATATTCATGTGCTTCAGCCAACCGCTCTGCTTCCAACCTGATCAACTCTCTTTCCCTGAAAAATCGAATGAGCATGATTTAAGAGACTTAGTCTCATATTTGAGGATCCTCTTTGTCTTTTCATGTGGCTTTCCAGTATATTTGTTTGATCCTGAGTAACTGGCTATATGGACCACCCACCTTGGAATGTTTAGGGTGGGCTGAGCTGCAGGTATGTATGAGAATGCTAGTTAAACATAGAGTGGTGTATGCCAAACAGAGTAAACTCAGACATAATACTGCTAATAGTTAATTAGAATGTACAACACCTGTATACTTTAAACCCCGCAACATGTGTGTCTCTATTTAAAACTCATTTTCCTGTGCTACTTCACACCAAACAACTACAGCACTGATTCTTTTCCTTATGTATACACACACTGCAGGGTTTCTAAGCAATCTTCTTTTACAGCCAAATTTTTCCAGGACATGTCTATATGTATACACATATATTAAGTAACATTATATCATTAGTTTAGGACATTCTGAGCAACAGGTAGGCAAGAGGGCTGACAAATGGGTTCATCTGAAAACCTGATATCACACTCCATGTACAGTGGTACCTCTTTTGAGAGACTGCCCCCATGGCGGGTCAAAATGCTGTCATTCAAAACAGGTGGTCTTTCATTAGAGGTACAACAACATGGAAAAGATAGCGCAGTGTTCTGAGAGAGCGGTCTTAAAAAGATATGCGGTCTCTCATTAGAGGGGTCTCTCAAGAGAGGTACCACTGTATTTATAATTTGTGTTATACACATGTTATACACATGCACATGATAGATCTCACCTACAATTTTCAAGCTATTTCTGGGAACAATTTGAAGGTTTTGGTAACTGTTGAAATTATATTCAAAAACATTGCAGCAGATAATATTTGTCCAGTGGCCAGTCTTGGAGAGTTTCAAAGGAAAACGGTTTACAGTGGTGATTAGAACTAACTTCCCTGCCAACCACAGAAAATCGTGACTGAATGTCCTGCTTTACACGTGTTTGAAACACACTTCAAGTGTAAATATTGCTAAATTTCAAAGTATCACTTTTCTGCATTGCTGTTCTGTCTCTTTTCCAGTGCACTTATATGCATATAGATGAATTCATGTGTAATGCTTCTTCCTGTTCCCTTCACTGTTGTACATTTGTCTTAAATCCAAGCGCTTTTAAGTCTAGTAGGCATGGGATCCTCATGGATGTTTTTAACATGACAAAATGGAAATGGGGTGAAGAAGATAGGATTGCTGCAAACGATCAACGGGCACTGGGATTACCATAGACATCACTACTATTACTTTGCCTATTTACCATGACAATGCCTAAATTTAGCATATATGCCAGGTGGAGAATCACTCATGTAAGAACGAGCCAGCCAACTTGGACAAGAGCACAAATGGCTGAAGATGGTATTAAAGTTTTGCTACACAACTATCAGTAGTGTCTGGCAACAATGCAAGAGACATGGAATCATGGCCAATATTCAACATTCAGGTTGATGCAGAAAGAAAGAGTGTACAACTTGAGCTTATATGACTGACAAAATGTTGCAGTATTTTTAAGTTGATGTCTTACTGCCACACAAAAATATTAAATTTAATTAAACTGAGGGCAAATGTGCCTTGCACAATGTTTTTTTTAGCACTTTCATGGCTGAAAATTGGCAAAACAATGTAGAACCAGCAGTTAAATTGCACTCATCTCTGCCCTGCCGAGGATTGGATCACTTCTGGTAAACACTGCATGTTTGGTATCATTGGATAGTTCATACCTTCTTCTACATCAGTAAAATGCTTTCTCATTGGCTAAATGTAACTGCAATGTGGTTAATTCATGCCAAACATCACTGTTTCAAAGTTTAGACATGTTATTCAGAGGATCCCTTCTATTGGCCGATGGTGATGTAGTCAGATCGTCATATTATATATGACCTTTTGAATAATTAACGCTGAAGATCAGTTACATGGACCAACAGGTGCATGAAGATTGGCCAGACCATCACTATTCCCGGGACTTCTGCTCAGGTCCCAACAACATGCCGTTGGTGACAGCATGGATGCCAGGCATGATAAAAGCAGAAAATCTGGCTTTTTGATGAGCACTGTTAAAGTGTAAAAACTTTGATATTTTCATAGGATTAGGCCTCAGATAGTTCTTCTGAAGCTTTCTCTTATGATAATAGTAAGACATACCGTCGGATGTTTACTGCACATTTGGAACTGATGAAGGCAACGTCTTGTGACTCCATTTGCACATCAAAAGCATTATTTTGCCAAACATATCAGTTTTGCCGTCAATAAATCAACCTCTACTTGTAAAATAAGCAAGATAATAAAATTTGAGACTGTTACTTAGAAACTTTCCCATATGCCAGTTGCATCATGGGATATCTGTTGCATATCAACCTTGCCATTTTCGCTTTAGAACAGTTACATGTATTCTCATTTTATTGCAACCGACTGACCATCTCACATTAGTGCATCTGCTATTTCATGTGCAAATATGATACAGTTACATTTCTACATGTACACCATTTCTTTTTGTTCAAATGAGAAAATTTGAGCAAGGTATGAATGTGCTTCTTGGTCTTGCACTTGGAACTCTCTTCCAGTGCAACTAGAGGGCACCTAAAGTGCACTTGGAGTGAATTTAATTATGGGATGATGTGCTGTGGAGAGAAACTAGTTCTAATCACCACCGTAATTCCTTATTTCTCTAGTTGCAACTCTAGAGCAGAGCTATAACATTCAGGTAATAAACTTGCTGCAAAAAGCTCAGTGTGTGTGATGAGCAGAGCCTCATGGTTACTTCTTTTAAATGCTGGTGTTGTTCTCAAACATACAACTTTTTCCTATCATAAAACATAGGTTTTATGCAATGTATGGCTGGTATGTCAGTGTACATCTCTAGGATGACCATGCAACAATCATAATGTTAATTGAAACCACTTTGGTTGCTGACAGCATGATCTCCTCAGCTCTAAATAATCAAAACACCCCTTCAGAAGTGTTTTACTTGGAAATCAAATCCATGTGCACACCTTATAGTTAAATCTGTTCTATAGTACTCATCAGCCAGTCTCCGACGATCCCGCAGGTACAGTTCTCTCTCAATTTCTTGTCGCCGTTTGAGATCGATAATTTCCAATTCTAAATCAGACAAACGATCTCTTGTCATTGGGTCCCTGTGAGGTGGAAAGTCTGGTTCTGCCAACCGGGACCTTCTGGCATCTTCTCTGTATAATGGATCATCATAGGGATCTACTCGGCGGCCTCGGTGGAGATCACTAACCGGCAGGTACTCTTGATCGTACCTCCGTGGGACTGGGTTTTGGTCAAGATCAGGCCTCCGTGACATTGAACTTTGATCAGGATCCAACCTGTGTCGCAGCAGGTCTCGCTCGTGTGTCGAAGTAGGCAAGTCTTCTTCATCAGGGGACTTCTCCTCTTTATAGTGACCATAGTCAGCAAATCTCATCATACCAGGTAAGGCTGCAAGCACACAAAATACAAAGCTTAAAATTAAGTGCAGAATACTACTTCATCAATACATTACTTGATGCTTTCTAATGTGGTGGTGTGTCTGCTGCAAACTTTCCAAGATATGAATTTTTCTCAGTATCTTATATGCAACTTCACCTATGTCTCACAAAAGGATTTACGATTTTCTATTTAATCAAATTACATCAATAAGGAATAGCATTTGGTACATTCAAAATATGTAGTATTAAACAAAGTAACAATTGACAAGTACACAGAAGAAAAATTTGGTCAGGGTGACACACATTAAGATCTTTGACGGACTACATGCAAATAATTATATGTTATAAATTGAAGTGACCATGTGACTGATTAGACTTGCTACAGATGAACAAAATCAAAGTTGTCATGTAACTGATAAGACTTCCTACGTGTGAAACCCATAAATTAGTTTGCATTAGAATATAACAATTTTAAATGTCACCCATTTCCTAATTATAAAAAAATATTTACTTGCATTGTTCAAAAAGACAAAATAACTATGGGTATGTACCTTCTTTTACTGCCTTGGTGTAATTTGAAACTGATAAAAATATGCAAGCCAGCAACTTTCATATTTAAAATAGAATTTTAGATATATATATATATATATATATATATATATATATATATATATATATATATATATATATATATATATATATATATATATATATATATATATATATATATCTATATATATATATATATATATATCTTGCAATTTCAGCAAGTTTCTGGATTTAAAAATAGGTTCAGTATGTGCATTATAATAATTAGTATGACTTATAATTAGAACAGCTTTCGTTTGAATATCTAATTATCTTTCCAATTTTGACCCCCCACAAGGAGACCGTAGTTAAAAAACGGAAGAATTTAGAAGGGACAGATGATTTTTGAGAATATGCAAGGGTAGAAAGTTTTTCAAATTTACTCATGATGCTGATCGCCTGAGAAATTTTAGAAGCTATTTTTGAATGTGACTGTTCCAGCTTAAGTGCGTATCTATAGTTCCACCAAGAAACTTAAATTCATCCACATATTCAATGCTAACATCATCAATCTTAAGTGCAGGTGTTGACATATTTCCTTGCAGTTGATGAAAAATCATAAATTTACTTTTATTAATGTTTGGAGACAACCTATTCACCTTAAGCCAAGTATTTATCGTATTTAACAGAGTTAATGAGTGTGGACATTTCATCATTTGATCCAGACATACATGTATTAGGAGTACGCAGAGCAGTGCATCAAGTTGTCGTCTGCATACTGTGAATACATTTATTTTCAAGATTATTAATTTTCACGGTTTTCGTTTTTTGGATCTTTCACAAAAACTTCGAATTGACTACTTTTGTTGTAATTCCTATCAATGCCATGTTAAAAATATATTTCATTGGGTTATTTTCACCATTTTGAAACATCAGCAAAATAAGCGAAAATAAGAACACAGCGAAATGAAAAGAATTCACAGTATGTGATAAATTTGAAAAGAATAGAAGGTCGACTTATATTATTTACATAGACCACAAAGACAAGAGGTGCCAGGATGTCACCATGAGGAACACCCACATGAATACCTTTTGAGCCAGACTTAACTCATTCCATACTATGGTCCCAGGCCTTGGTCAGAGGTTCTGGCACTGACTTCAGACTATAGGCATGTTGGTACTTGAACCAAAGCTCTTTTTATGAAGAATTGAAAGATGCAATTGTCCTCTTAAATCTAGATAAACATACGTAAATATCAGAGACTGGTATGGAATGAGTTAAAATTATCATAGATGGCAAACTGATTTCTACTACTTCAATAGCTTTTGAAAAGATCCAAAATCCGTATCTTTGTTGATGTGGCCTGATTTCAAAAAGATCTCTTTTTGAATTGACCTGGCTTTCCTAACAAAAAAGTCATTTTTGGTCTATCAGCTGGGGTCAGCTGGTGCTATTTCTCTGGCATTCTAAAATTAGAACAACAGTAATGCTGTTCCAATTGCCATAAATACTGGCGTATGAAATGAGTTTCATTTCAATTGTGGTATCTTTGCTGTTTTCTTCATGTTTCAACACTTTCGATGTTAAAATTAAGTGGAAAATAGCTTGGAGAGGTGGCTAAGACAGTTTTTTTTTTTTAAATTAAAGGAAAAAAAATTTCTCAGAGTCAGCCAAGTATTTTTTATTTCACTTTCATATCTTTGAAAACAGGACTTACAATTATCAATCTTTGCCACTCAAATAGTGTTTTCTAAGATTCTGTTATGGTATATTCCTCATTATCCTGGGGGAATTTCCTTCAAATACACATAAAGTAGATCTCTGTTGATTATAGAACATTTAATTATTTGGGTTATCCATGGACTATCTATGTTTAGGATACTTAGCTATTCTTATGGTAAGATGTCTAGCCAAGGTAGTAACAATAGTTGTGTGTATATAGGAATAAGATTCATTATGGTCAGTATGGAGGTCTGTGCTGATATTGTCATACTGATTGGCATCAACTAATTTGTTTCTCAATTTATTTGGAGAATTGGGTTGCTGGTCCTAAACTTGGGACATATTTGGCTATTTTTTCTTGCATTTTTTTCTGCAAATATCTAAACATATAAAGTAGGGAAAGTGATCAGAGATTCTTGATATCATTATGCCAGAATTTGATTGCGAAAAACTTCTCTTGGGCAAAGTGCATTTCAAATCTTTCAAAACAGTGTTAAAATGAAATGGCGGCAAAAATGTACGTGAACAGATGTGCAAACAATCAGAGAAATAACATTATAATCGCCTTTTCCATTACCTTTCCGTAATCTCACTCCCTCCATATCAGCCTCAGCGAACATAGGACCCCCTGGAAGAAAAGCAGATAGGTACATGTATGCACATGGTAGCTCTTGACAACCTTTCCAGGATCAGCATCATCAGGGCTCTACAACTTGCATGTATGCAAGCCCAGGACAAGTCAAATTCCAATCTGAGCAAGTTAAAATCTCAAACGGACTAGCCCTAGAGGCAACCAAAAATTTTAGTTTTATGAGATTTGTACAGATGGCCAAGAAATTTTGAATGGAGGGCTAGTAAAATGCCCAAACTGCCTGCCCTGTGGATTACAGCAAACACAAACAACTGCAGGGCCCTGGTGACCCTATCTGAGACATGTTCAAATGTTTTGATAATCTGTTTGACCCTTTCAGTGCAGACTTGGAAACCCAGTCACCATTTTCCTATTTCTCCTTGAAAATATGGCCATGCTGACAGGTCTTTTCATGAGGAATTTGAACCCAGCCTTATCAAAATTCGGATAAGGATATCTTTAACTTCTATGCCACAAAAAACATCCAAAACCTTTTACACATCAGATCTACATACTACTACGGTTCATACATTGTACATGGAGATTGAAATGCACTATTGCACACATATATGTTAGAGGTGTATTGTATAACAGGAAATGGTCTAATAAAAATTTGTAAGAATTGAATCAGATGACAAATACTTTTTTGTGTTCACATATAACTATCTGTAAATCAAAAATGTGAAATTTCACAGGTCTATAAAAACGCTAAAATATCCTTTTACATGTTTCACAAATTTCCTTATTTTTCTTCCAACTAGTTCAGTGAGAAAATTGTGACTGTAAATGGCATTAGAGCATTTCTGTATCCCAATATATTTTGGGAGTTAAAATTGTAGTTCACATATTTTTGGCATCTGCAACTCTGAAAAGCCTACACAAAAATGTGATGACACTTTATAGCTAGACTGGCATTGATATGTTTTTGCAAGATATATTTGCATCAAATGATTCAGCAAATGTACTGATACACTATAAAAAAACTGTATTCATATAACACAGACCTGCCAACCTTGAGAAACAGAAAGGTGTACTCCTGGGCAAAAAATAATGTACAATTACCAAAAAAAAAAGTGTACAATGACTTGGGCACGCTTTCTCTCAAGCTATTTATTATCAAAAGTTACTTTTTATACATCAGTCTTTTTATGTTTATTGTTACATGTACTATCACATCTTCTCAATTCATAATTCATTTTGTAAATAAGTATACCTTAAACAGGGTTCATACAAGCTTCATCACCAGGGACCAGCAAGAATAGAAAATTGAGCCATGAGCCAGGGTCCAGGGCCTAAGAATAGTTTTTCCCCCAATTCCCACTCTCCTATCATATTTGGTATAACTCTCAAACTGGATTCATTGCACCAGACCCCATATGATGGAACCTACATATGTAGCTGACCCCATAATTTATCAATCATTATCATAAATATTATTATGGAAATTTGAAATAAATTGTACAATGAACTAAATATTCACTTCATCTGTGAGACAAAAATTATTCACTGCCATGGAATGCCTGGGAGTATCCAGCATCAGGACATCCTGGCCACACTGACTCAGAGACATCCTTCATGCCCTTCAAGGACAAGGCTTCATCTAATTTATAATTTGGAAGAATCCTTACACTAACATGCATAGGCCTTATCATTGCCCCATACTGTCACACCTCAATGTTTCTGTCTGATTGAATCGTTATCAAATTCTGGTGACCAGTGTCCCTTTTTGTGTGACACTTTTTTTACGTTTTATGGGCGATTAATCATACAAACAGGTTGAAGCTTTTATCAGATGTGAAATCTGTGAATCGATTTATTTTTATTCACCTCCAAAGGCTTAGCAGATTTGGAGGTGAACAAGTGACTGGCCACACTGAGAAGCCGGGTAGGACTACATCATTGATATGGTTGGTGGACACTCTTTCAGCCTGGCCTGGCACTGCCTAGTAGCCCCAGAGGTGAACAAACCAAAGTATATGACGTAAGCTTTTGGAGGAGAATTGAGACATGTTTGTATTTGTCCATCATTAACTTTCAAAAATTTGTCAGTGAGTTGCCTGCATAGACACACCCTTCTGACTGCGGGCAAGATTGTGGTACATGTGCATGCCACAGCAGGTTTTGGCATCCATTACAACAGCCCAAGTGGAGTAATACCTTTCTCTGTGGGGTCAAAGTATGGGTTGATCTCATACTTGAGTCGTATTTTCTGTCTGCCCTCTCGTTTCTCTACCCAGTGAGCTAATTCTTCAGCAGCCTGGTTGCGTGCTGAACGGCGAGTGTCTGCCATGTTTGCTAGCAGTTCATACTTGCTTGGATAGTGGTGTTTCTGAAAACAAGATAATGACAAGAAACTTACAAAAGAGAAGCAAAATGCTCGAAGTAAACAGTCGTCCACTATGTACAAAGAGGAAGGCCTAAACACTGCTGAAACCTTGTGATTACAATCAAAGGGCACACCAGTTTTCTGCACGCAGCATTTAGATACATCAATCTGAAGACTGAGTTGTTCAACTCACTACGGTACTCCTGGCAGAGCAAAGTTCCAAACCCACTCCGTCACCAACAAGTACATAAATTCAGTTTAAGTTTTTACCAGGATCCTTTGAGAGATGACACAAAATCTACCACAGTGGAGTGTTTCACGAGAAAAAGAGTTTCCAAACAAGTTAATTCTTTCAGTGCCCATTGTGACTATAGTCAAACTACCCAAGACGAACTGATCTCCATTATAATAGGGGTGCTAGATTTATATTCCTTGTGGAAAGACATTTCATTCTATTACCATCATTCCAGCATTTCCGGAAAATATAGTGCTCTGAGACGACAGCTTTCTGAGTAAAGCTGTTGACTCAATCGAAAACTTCGCACTGAAGGAGTTAAAAGATCAATATGTGTACTACTGTTAATTGCTTTATTTTTGCATGTATAAATTTTCACAGTTGTATTTTTGACATTTCATTGTTTTCGACATAATTCCTATTGAAAAAATTTTAAAATACTATTTCACTTTGTTTATTTTAATGACCCGATTTTGTGGCATCGGCAAAATAAGCAAAAATAAAGAGTACAACAAAATTAAAGCAATTTACAGTACATGTATATTTGATCCATTTACATTGTATAGGTACCATGTCACCCTAATCCCTTACCAGTGCATCTCGCTGTCAGATAGGATTAAGTAACATCAACTAATGACTGCGAACAGAAAGTCAGGGTGAACATCCAATCAGGTTTCCAAGAATCACATTGTTGCTACTTATTCCAAATTTAGGTTGCTTTGCTCTTTGACCACTTTTATACCCTCCTCATTTAACTTAATGACATAAAATGCAGTAATTTACCATACAGCATGTACACATATGTGTTGTTGTAATGGTGTAACATTGTATGGCAAGACCTGTCACCATCTTTGACACTTGTAATGCATCAAGATGATGATGATGATGATGATTATTATTTTGGTAGAGGACCAATTTACAGCAGTCTGCCCACCCCTGACATGTATGGAAAGTTCCACTCACAAAGTATCTGACCCTATGCTTGAAGCCAGTTATGTGAAGCAACACAGTCCGGGGGTCCATCTTCACCTCACACAAATCACAAACATATCTGGGCTCCTCTTTGGCATCATCTTGCTGGAATTCTGTGATGTAGTCAAGACCTGAAAGTGAAGCACATGAAGATAGAATATTTATAATCACTTCCATGCATGTACATGTATCCTTTCTGGAGAAATTTACCAAAGTGTATGTTTTTTCTTTTACTTTTTTTTTTTTTGGTTACCTAGGACCTCCAGTATTATTTGCTGTAATTATACATGGACTATATAACATGTAATATCAAAGATGATGGAAAGAGAAGCAGAACAATGAAAATAAACATGGAGTGTTAATTGCCACAAATTAATTACAAATACATTGTACATCAATTATCCGGTACAGTGGTACCACTTGCTTAAGAACATCCCTCCAGTCAACCAAAACTGGTCTCATATGGCAAGTGTTTTTTATTTACAGGTTCAGCAGTACCTGTTCTTTAAGACCATGCCTGTTGCCTGCCAATATGGTCTAACAGGTGGTCCTCTCAATTACAGGTGAAATAACAGATCGATTTTCACTACTTTTTGCACTGTGTCTCAATTTTGTAATTTCACAAATCCTTAATTTGTCCTAACACAAGATACTATATTTTACAGAGTCCAAGTCAGGCACACATTTACTTACCAACCAAAGGTTCTACACAGTTATCAATCTGTGGCTGGATGATCAAGCATTTCTTGCTTTGTGTATTTCTGGACCCAGATGTGGTGGCGACTTCCGAACTTTCTGATGTCCCAGCACCTCCCCATGCTATTACCAAGGATAAACAGAAAGAAGGGAGAAATATTTTTTAAGTCTGGTTCGTCCTGGTTTTCATCTTCCTCAGAGTTGTGCAGACTTAAATTATAAGTGAGCGAGCTCATGGCCATGCCTCCAAATTGAGTCAAAATGCCATGATTATCATTGTCCATAATTCATAATCCTCTACAACAAACCCACTTCTATGAAACCAGAAATACAGAAAAGGTCCATCTTGCAAAGTCTGCCAAAGTTACTTCAGAACATTGTGTTCGATATTATATCCCTTCACTACATGTAATTAGAGACCTCCCTTCTTGCATCATCAAAAAACTGTATACACACCCATATAATGGCTTATCATGTTGTACTAAATCTCATTTCCTACATCAATACCAAGATGTCTGCAGTATACCACACTGTTATGTATGTACTAGTTGAATGTTTATGCATAATTATGTGTCTACTTATTTAAATCCAATATCCTGTGTGTATCTTCTGGTTGCCTCTTTTCATATATTTTGTGCATAAAATCTAGGCAACTTCATTTGCAGTACATGTACAAGTATTATGTGAACTGTGCCTCTCCTAAGGTGGTCTAGGTGTTAGCATCCAAGCTGTCCTTAACTGGGGTCATCCTGACAGTTGTTAATATTCCCACAAACAATAGCATGAAACGTATATGCACTAACTTACTACATATTGTTTGTAATGTTTACTTTACCTGTATTTTCTGTCAAATAAATGAATTCTGACTCTGACTCAGCATTGCAAGAAGATTACAAATGGCAAACCAAACCACTGCTCCTGGCCTTTAACATATGAAGTGAACTGCAGTAACAGTCACTGGTTCTTGTGCTCTGCTCAGCATTTTTTTTTTTTTTTGAATGGTTCAATGGAGGTACATGTACATGTACGTGTGTGGTGTGTGAGCACTATATTCAACAGTCCTATCATAGATGGTTGTCGAACTACTTCCATCAAATGCGAATCACTGTAAACAATGTTTATACATACCAATCTTATGCATATTCCTCTTTCTTTCCATCTGAAACATATATGTTATCATTGAAAACAATTAAATACCAAAACTTGAGTATCTTCGTGTATAAGTACATGTTCACATTATTTGAAAATATGAAAACGAAACTGAGTAACTGAAAAAGAACATTAATATTATCAAATAATTGAGTGAAATACAAAATACAGAATCTGAACATCCTCATTTAGAAAACATGAAACTCCAAATAGAATGATTTTTGTTCTCTATATATGATGCCAAAATATAAACCTAATCAAGGTTCAAATCTTTGCCATGCATCATATGAAAAGCTTGATACTGACTATACCATAAGGAAAAGGTAGAAAATCTGTTAGAATTTTTAGATGCCTTGTTAACCTGTAAAATTGCAAGTACAAACATTTCATTTGCAATACAAATCTCCTCTCCCTCTCTCTCCTCTCTCTCTCTCTCTCTCTCTCTCCTCTCTCTCTCTCTCTCTCATCTCTCTCATCTCTCTCTCTCTCTCTCTCTCTTCTCTCTCTCTCTCTCTCTCTCTCCCTCTCTCTCTCTCTCTCCTCTCTCTCTCTCTCTCTCTCTCTCTCTCTCTCTCTCTCTCTCTCTCTCTCTCTCTCTCTCTCTCTCTCTCTCTCTCTCTCTCTCTCTCTCTCTCCCCGTGTCCCTCCATTTATTGTAAACTGCTTTATTTTCACATTTTGATTTTCGTGGCTTTGGTACTTTTGACATTTCACTGTATTTATTATTTCACTATTATGGACATAATTCCTATTCAAACAATGTAAAAATACTATTTCACAGTGTTTTTATTTTCACAGTTTTTCATCACTGCAAATAAGCAAAAATAAGATAACATGTACAGCGAAATTAAAGCAATTTACAGTATAAATATACACACACATAGAGTGCTCCCTTTAATGCTGGTGGAGGCTTTCACAGAGCAGACAGTGTTATAATGAAACTACCCTGCAACAAGGGGGAAGTAGTGGAAAAGTACTTTGGTGGGAGTGGGAGCCACTCCCCAGTGTACTGTGGTGACCGTAAATGAGGGAGGGACCTTTACCATGTGCTAGGGTGATTAATATTGACAGTTACCCCCCACCCATCAGTCAAGTGGTCAGTAGCTGAAAGGGAAAGAGTCAGACAACAAGAACATGAAAAGAACAGGACATCAAAAAGACCACCTGAGAAACGGCAGAGGCATCGCTCCCCAGTCTTCGATCACTACAGTACTTGCTGTGGTATATCAGAAACCACCTTCTTATGAGGACTTTTATGAAGTAAATACAATCGTGTGTGTGTGTGTGTATTTGTGTGTGTGTGTGCACACTTCATCACATATTCTGCATTAAAAAAATCTGACTAAGGAAGGCACATGAAAGCTTGAATATCATCCCTCTGACAAGGAGTACAAAAGAGGGTTACAATAAAGGTTATTCTAAAGTGGAAGTCATAGTATTGTACACATTGTTCCACAGGGATCACAACACTTAATACTACAAAGATTGAAATTTGCCAACCCTGAGCTGTGTCACTACAAATGAAATTAATAGGCTTGGATAAAATTTTGTGCTACTGATTGAAGTCTGAACAGTCATATTCCCTCCTAAAATCTCAAATACAGGTATATCTGGTCTGCCATTGCAAGTTAATTCCCCAAAAAGATGTCATTTCTATATAGTTTTGCTTACACTAATAAGAGTGTCCCCACTCTACTTTCTCAAGCCACCGATCAACTCTACACTCATAAAATCTTGTTAGTAACACTGTACAAACCTTTTGATGTTTGATGCCTGACATGTGTGCCTTGAAACTCTTGACGCCAGTGCACGTCACTTCACATATCTGCAATATCGATGTTAATGGATATTATAGAAGGGTCCCATCTTTACATCCACATAAAAATTAAAAAGCATCAGAAATATGCAATCTGTTTGACACAAATGTACCTGTTGTAATCATAATAAAATTGTATTATATGGCATGAACCCTGTATAATTTTACACTTTGCATTGGCCACATATACATTTATATAATACTAAACATGTATATATTCAGTTCCTCTACTTTGGCTGTATAAACATCAACTATATTGGTATCCTTGAAGATATTAGTCATTAACAGTAAAGATATTAAGGTCTATGAGAATTTCAATGTTCCTTTACTGAATTAATATTTTAAATAGCAATTTGTTCACACAAAACAACATTAGTCTGTAAATGTCACTTTTTAAGACAAAAAGTTTGATACTTCCCATGGAGTATGTTACTTGATACCAGAAATACTAACTTACATTTACCATGAAAACCATTTGCATTTATATAATGCCAACTCAACTGCCCCATCTCAAAGCATAAATCCACAACAGAAGTCTGACATTTCAAATATGAAGGTTGAGGAACTCTCCAGGATTCAACTTCATTTTAAGATAATCCAAATACTCTTCTTTGTGTGAGGAACCAAAGTGAAAAAAAAAAAATCTGTGTGTGACCTCACAAAAATTGTCTCATATTTTGTTAAGTATATATTCTAGCATTAATCCATGGTAGGATCCCATGGAGAATTATATATAATATATATATTTTTTTTCAAATTTTTGAGAGAGAGAGAGAGAGAGAGAGAGAGAGAGAGAGAGAGAGAGAGAGAGAGAGAGAGAGAGAGAGAGAGAGCACATAGCCAATATGTGATTTAGCAAGAGAGAGAGAGAGAGAGAGAGAGAGAGAGAGAGAGAGAGAGAGAGAGAGAGAGAGAGAGAGAGAGAGAGAGAGAGAGAGAGAGAGAGAGAGAGAGAGAGAGAGAGAGAGAGAGAGAGAGAGAGAGAGAGAGAGAGAGAGAGAGAGAGCGCACATAGCCAATATGTGATTTAGCATACGCTGCAGTTCACCTGACAGTACAATGCATTCCAAGGCGTCTTGCTGTAGTCTGTTTTTCCGCAATGTAAACTTTTATATATGTGAAAACCTGTGTTTAAAGTTTCCTTGCAGCCAGCAGTCATGCTTTCGAATCTGTGCTTTTCTAAGTGACAAGCAGCTGTAGCACCACCGATATGCTTTTCCCTCTTATCTCAACAGGACAAGGGAGGTTAAGCAATGATAATTTCATTGGAAGTCAGAAGGTTAACTTCCACAGGTGAGATGCTGGCAAGATTCTCACTTCCCAAAAATGGTGAGTCTGACTGTGTGACAAAACGCTTCCAAATATTGACACTTTTTCACTTTGTTCACACAAGTAGACATGGCATAGATACTCTCCCTGGAATTCAATGAAGGTCATGTACCCCAGAGATATAAAAGTGACACATGGAGGAGATTGCATTAAAGACCTCGGACTAGCATCACAATTAACACGCTTGGTATTTCTTTGTACGATTTAACTTATAACCAGGTAAAAAAAGCAAGGCTTAACCTTAAGGCAAGCCCTGTGGTCAAGCAAGAGTAAATTTTGTTTAGGTCAAGTACCAATTCTGAGTTATTTGGAGTTTTACCAATACTTGTCCTACAAATGATAACTAGAGGCCAAGATGGTGGTCAGACAAGTCGCTCAAACCTTGAAGCCCTGAAAAGTACTTCTATCTAATTTTTTGGGAGTTATCTTTTAAATGCTGGGGCATAATTACTTCTTTTTTTTTTTTTACTTTTCCTTTCAGTCTAAACTCTAATTTACCTTGTGTCCTCCTGCAACGTGACTGGCCCAATCTCTCTGTGTGTTTACACTTAATCACATTCCATTTTCATGTTACATAATTCCTTTCTTCCTAAGTCACATTTCCTAGTTAGTATCACAATTTGGGGCCCATGCTACTATTTATTGTTATTTACACTCCAGTGTAATCTGTTTTGTATTTACATGCACAATGCTTCAAGTCTTCGACTATTTATTTCACATAAATCTGTACCATGTATTTTGTTTGAAAAACCATACTGGAAATAAGCTGACTCTCGTCTTTGTGTACCATCATTGCATTTTTAAAAATTAAATATTATTTTATTCTGTATTGATATGTGTGTTGCTGTATTTAGCTTTGCTGTCATCATTGGGTTGAAATTTATGAATGTGGGTAATGCTTTTTGGAAGTATTAGGTGCTGAAGATAATCAAATCGAACCAACCGTCCCCACAATTACAACTAAATTATTCAAAAAGATAAAGAAATGCATGCAGAATTTCAGTTTCAATCAGAAACAAGAGGCTGTGACAGACTCTTCCCTCTTATCTCTCAGGACAAGAGAGGTCAAGTTGAGGTCAAGTTGCCCCTGTAATTCTCATGAAACTTGACATTTTTAAAACTCTAAATATTACTTTAGAGGAGAGATTTTCTCAACAATTAATTTCAAGAGTATTCACTTACATGATAATAACAGTTTCAACACAGAAGAGCACAAAGTGTTGTTCAGACACAAATATTGGGATTGGTTACCAGTTTTACATTTTACAGTAAAGGCCACACCAAGCTAAGAACACTAACCCAGAAATTAAATGAATTTCAAATGGTAAAAATAGGTCACATCTTTTTGTTTCCAAAGACAGTACCATTGTCATACATCAGGTATCTAAAGCCCTGTTCACACTGCTTAAAATTACCGCATTTAATTCGAAAGTCATCCGAAAGTGCAGTTCACACTACATATTATTTTTCCTAGATCCGTATAGAATGCGAAATCTACTTCCGAAAGTAAAACCTGCTAGGGGAGGTGGTTTTTTACCGAATGCTTACCGGTAGCATCCACATTCGGAAGTTTCTGAGCGTGTCTGAACGCGACATCCGCAAGTTTTCCCAAATGTAGAACTCGACGCATGCGCACATATGCCGACCCAGATCCAGTCACTTCCTCTCGGTTTGTAAACAAGCAAGCTCAAACCCGCCAATTCAGTATCAATTCTGTTCAGACACAAATATTGGGATTGGTTACCAGTTTTACATTTTACAGTAAAGGCCACACCAAGCTAAGAACACTAACCCAGAAATTAAATGAATTTCAAATGGTAAAAATAGGTCACATCTTTTTGTTTCCAAGGACAGTACCATTGTCATACATCAGGTATCTATGTGTCATATCCCTTTCTCCAACAAATTACATGTACTTATTTGCATACACATTCAGATTAATCAAAAAACTGTGGAGTTTTGAAATGTGCATGTTAATCTACACGCACATTCTTCCCCTAAAAAGTAATTCACATATACCGAAACCAATTTTGTAGGTGTCCATCTCCCCTTCATTTTGGGTTATACAGAAGGTAATTAACATGTATCATTGGCATATTTATATATCATGTTCATGTTCTGTGTAAGTCAACATGCCCTGGACTTGTGCCAGGAATTATTCATGAGTAGCCAATTTCACTAAAGTGAGTAAAATATATTGCCGAACTCGTATTTCTTCAGACAAACCCATCCTAAAGTTTTCAATTAGTAGGGAGATGTCACATACCAAAGTTTAAATATTAGAGCAAAACTGAGACAATATTCTTCAACCAGTTTTTAGCTAACAGATGGCAAACATCTTTGGACCAACTCCCACTTATATTAGCCTATCGCTAATCAGGCCTTCGCATTTGAAAATTAGGGTCGAGCTACGAATCACTCTTTAAAAATTATTTAGGCAAGCTATTAGGAAAGCTAATCTATAATGGGTTTTGCTTTTATGGCTATATGTGCTGGTAGAAAAACTGCTCCCTGGAACTGAGTTACTGGCAAGTGAGGGCAACTAATTGTTCACTTTCTCTCTCCTTGAAACGAAAGAAGGACTGACTAATTGAATTGGTCAACAGCTGGTGTCTGTTCATGTGCCTACTCCACTCTCACAGTCTGTTCATGTATGTCCTCATATGTTTGCCAAACGGTTTCTCTCCACAATACTGATGATCCTTTAAGTTATATTTATCCCTATGGTCCCTCAGCTCCTCATTTATATTTATGTTTGTACATCTTTCAACCTTGTGCACCCCTTGCCTGTTCCATGTCAGTCTCCCTGACATCATCCTTATCCAAGCAACATTGAGTGCAACACTGCATCCCTGTGTGGGGAAGTATAAGAAACATTACATAGACCTCGATCCAGATATTTAAATGAACATGACTGGTGCGATCGAAAATGGCTATAGAGTGGTATTTGCGGTAGGTGGCCACTGCCATGAGCAGCCACCTGCTCTTTGTGACCACACTTTTGAGGACATATAAGTCAATCTCTTTTTTAATTGACCACAGTGAAAAGTTACATGCTGCATGTGGCTACATCTTCCTGAAAGCAGGGGTGACCACATACACCAGGTTTTACTGTATTCCCACCAAACCTGTATGACGAATTGCAACTAAGTGAAAAAACAGTTTGGGATTTCTTCATTTTTCTTCAACATTTCCCCAAGACAATACAAAAAAAAAAAAAAAGAGAGAGGACTTTGTCAGTCCTGTGCTCAGCTTACCTTGTATGCAGAAACTTGGATTTTATGGAGAAGTATAATCTGGTGCAATATATGTAAAAGTGCTACTTTTAAATCTTTTCCAAATTATCACACAGAAATGATATACACAGTGATTGGGCTCTAACCTTAAAAATCAGGTCAAGGTCATCCATCTTGGAACAGATTTTACACAGGCCCACCAAAATTACATCCCCACCAAGTTTGAATTAAGACTGGTTGATAGGCCTTAAGCAAAAGAAAAATATAATTTTTATTAACCTAAATTTGACCTTTCAAGGCCATTTAAAATCAAAAGCAAAAAATTTATGCCCAAAGAAACCCTATAGGTACACTCCAATATACAACGTGTTCAATAGTAAACATGCATCTTAGAAGCACCATTACCCTGATATTGGACATTTACTTATGTGCACCTGCACAATGGCTGCTATCAAAGTTAAGCCATGAAATAGTGAATAATGGACAGACCCCTGCTCAATGAACTAACTTGATTAAAGACATAAAAACATAAACTGAATAAGTCTTTTGAAAAAAAACAAACTTCCATGCAGTCAAAGTTAAAAAAACAGCTTTACCATGAAAATAAATAAATCATCAATCATACAAACAAACAAAAATGCCCAAAATGCACCACCACCAGAGGAAAAAGGTCGTGGGGTACCTGAAAATGTCCCTATGCAATTTGTGAATGTACTCTTATCTATCATCACATAGTTTTAGAGATTTCTGATAAAAATAGGAAATAATAGTGGTGCCACAAAATGTACAAAATTGGGTCAGCCCCCTTTCCTACTAATTTTGAAGAGAATACAGTATGCATATGTGGGTTTGGAGATGTGAAAAATCACCAAAAAACACAAATTTATTCCAAAATAATAGCAAAAAACATTGAAGCAACACCTGTTGAACAAATTATGGTCTCTGGGTCCCTAGAAGTGTCCCTGTGTAATTTAAAAGCAATTGGCCAAATCTGAAAGTCACCTCACCATGACCTGTTGAACAAATTGGGAAAGACCTACCCAAGGTATCTTCCTACCAAGTTTGAAGAAAATCTGGTTAATAGATCTACAGCACAAGTCCAAAACGTAAATTGTGGATGATGGATGGACAACAGACTGATGGACAATGGACAACAGACCATCCTGAAAACTCAGCTAGCTGACACATCTGCTGAGGTGAAGAGACCAAGCACACCAAACATCAATGATAATTTGATATGCCCCATGCAAACTTGTACACTCACAGGTAGTATTTGGTGATTCCAGGCTCAATTTACATTACATGTGATATTTTACTATTTCAGGGATGCTTCTAGACATCTTTCAACTTTGTTTTACCCTGCCCTATGTTGAAGCAAGATGCATGCTTTGAATGTTGATGGTTGTGTGGTATAAGATGGAAGCCTCAAAATGGTCACATGATATGCAATACAGCTTATATTAGTCTGTGCATGCCTGGATAACGTGGATCACATGGCCCTGAGAATAGAATAGAATACCAGACTTTAAATATAAGTCAGAAACACCATAAAACTCCCTTGGATAGGGTAAAAATAATATATGATCAGGGTTCGAAAATTCCTATGATCCGACGTTCCGGGACAAGCTAAAGCTCTTCTCGGACAAGTGACTTTCAAATTCAACTTGTCCTGCGGACAAGCTAATTTTTCTTTTTTAATTGGACTGAAATTACGTCTGTTTGCATGCACGGCAACATGATGATGAGCAGTCAGAGCCTTCGCGACTCTGCATATGTTGGCAATTACTGTGGTCCGTGTGAACAGAACATAAACACAAATGCAGGCATGTGCGTGGGGACGCCAATGCGCAATAGGTGATGATAATCCCCTGGCCTAAAGTAAACAATCCAGGTTTAAACAATTACATGGTCAGCAGGTGTATTCAACAGGACTTGACTACCTACTTGATTTCTGTCAAAACAAGCAGGTATTTTGACCGTTGCGTGCATACGACGACAAGATCAAAGGTACCAGCAGTCATGCATTGGGGCGTATTGGCTTTCGCCCGTATCGGGGCAAGGTCACAGCACCTCACGCAGTCTTATCTGCCCGAACGATGACAAAGGAACATCAAAAAATTTTAAAACTTGCATGGCGAATTCTTGAGCAAATTAGCATCAAAGACAATTTCTCGGTGGGCTCTAAAAGTGTTGGAGAGATCATGTAATGGTGCCGCAAGTTGACTTCCCGGCCAAACAAAACACACATCTGCCAGTCACACGCAAGTATCCGCGTGGAGTAATCTACGGTGAACGGAGCATCATGCTGACTGATCTGTCTCACATTCGGCATTTTTCTCTATCCCCCTACCTTTGCGTATTTGCCTGTGACTCCAAATAATTGTTGCTTTAAACACTGGAATCTTTATTTTCGCATGCTGCAATTAAAAAAAAAAAAGGCTTCCCGTTTGTGTGTTCCCTCCGTAAATTACGGCATATTCACACATGTTCACTGGGCGGAAGCCATGATGAAAACACTGCAGCACGAGCCGCGATTGGCTCATTTTTGCATGTGACCCAATTGACCAATCGGGTGAAGTGTTGTGCGTCAGGCCACATGGCCAAAGCAGCTGTTTGTGTACAGTTGCAGGAAAGATGTTGACGGTGCGCACGCTCGATTTCTGATTTCAAATATTAATATTTTCGTTTGAATTTGATTTAAGAACACCGTTTATTGCGAGGAACTTGCCAATACTGTATACGCAAATTTACTACGATGTACCGATAGCGTTCATGGTAGGTACGCAAACGATATGCATCCCATCACGGCATCAGAGGCAGCGAGAAAGGATCCTGAAACCAATGCAACTATTTTAATCGGTTTTTAAGTTTAACCGGGATACGGACTCCTATCGTCCCAGAAATTACAATGTATTTTTCATCGTTAGTCACCCCATGCAAATAGCTTACTTTTTTAATTTGTATTTTTAATGTTTTGCCAGTTTCACTGTCGAACAGTTGCAGCTTGAATCGTTGTAAAATTTGACATTTTTGTGCGAATTTGCAAGCGACAATACGCGGCAAATATATTTTAGGGTAAATGGTTTGTGTAGGCCTTAGCATTGTGTTTGAAAAAAACGATGTTTATAGAAGTTTTATCAGGACAAGTGGATTTTGTATGTGGGCAAGTGGATTTTGAAATTTACTTGCCCTGCGGACAAGTGATTTTTAAAAAAATTGTCGAGCCCTGATGATGACCCCTGGTCACTTAAAAAACAGGTCAAGGTTGCTAACATCCAATGCAGCCAGGCTTCCAATGAGATGCTTTTACAGTACCAGTTTCATAATAGTAGCTTCATTTGTTAAAACTTTTTGCATAAGCAAGGATGACAATGGATGGAGAGATGAGCCCTTGCATGCACTTATTCCAATAAGGCCATGGCAGTAAAACCATGGGTGTGAGACAATATGAAGATACTAAATAGAGACTCATCCAAGGCACATCCCCACCAAATTTGCTCAGAATCAGCAAATGATAGTACTGCCACTGCTGAAAAATTTGCTGGGGTGGACCCATAATAACAAAAACCCAGAGCTGGGTATCCCCAAGTTTGAAATAGGTCTGGTTTACAACTTAATTCAACAGAAAATTACATATTTAAACATTTACCATACAATCCCCAACCATGTCAAGGTACAAATGAAGTAAATTTAAGTGTCAGGTGACCACCAAGTCTTCGGATATTGTATCCACAGACAAATGGTGAATGGATGGAACCATGGACAGTTGGACAGATGGGCCAATGGAAAACATAACATGTGCCCCCCTTGAGGTGGACCCATAACAGCGGTGACAGTTTGGAGAACAAATTGAAAAGCCCCAAAAAAACGCCAAAAAATCATAATAAATAATCAGAAGACTTGCACTGTCACCTGTTGCATAAATGTTAGGTCCATGGGTTTCCAGAAGTGTCCCAATGCAATTCTGAAGCAATAAGATACATGTATGTGGTTTCACACAAGATAATGCCAAAACTTGAACACAAAAATCTGTAAAAAAAAATTGAAAATCATTGAAGCCTAACCATTTGATTTAACTCTGCCAAGACCTATACAAAGTAGATCGCCACCAAGTATAAACAGGATCTGACTGATGAACTAAGTGAAGTCCAAAATGTAATTGTGGACGGAAGACGGACGACAGATGGACGTATGACAGATGGCTGATGGACAACAGCCAACCACCCATCCTATAAGTTCAGATGGCTGGATGGTCACCTGATTTAAATATGTGAAACAAGTTCAAATGATCTGAAATGTATTACTCCAGTTTCCATCAGATGGGACTGTTTTGGCAAAACTGGAGTTTTACGTACACGTATAACAACAAAGTACACGAATTAGATAAAATCCTAAAGAAGCTGAATCTCTATGCTGCTGGTGCAGTGTGTACCTGTAATAGCATACAACCCAACCACATGTACATGGGTAAAAGTTTACTGGACCTGCTTTTAAAGTCACTCTCACTTTTACTGAATTCAGTCTGTACACTGAAAACTTTTACCCATGCCAGTATACTCTTACTTTATTCCACAGACATACAGGTACTACAAAGTCTAGAGATTATACTTAAAATTACTAGTTATTCTCATTTCGCGGGAAGCAAGTGTCTGGTCAGGTTGCATGCTATGGCACTCTATGACCATGTCTTTCACACAATCTACAAAAGCAAAATTACACTGAATCAGTTGCAGACCAATACATACATGTGTTATGGCACCCCATCATCATCTCTTTCACACAATCTACAAATGAAAGCTATTAGTCACAGCAGCATTACTGAATTCAGCCACTTGATCATCTCACTGACAGTCAAAATCATATATTTTTTCCCCAACGTTCCTGCTGAAAATGTTGAACATTATGAGATAATTACTCCAAAATAAAGCTACATGACAATTATCTAGCAGAATATCCCATGAGATAAATACCTTGCATCTGAAGAGTTCATCACCTTGTCCTGTATCTCCAGGTGTCAGGTCCTTCTCCCGACCAGGCACCAACTTGGTATCTGGTTGAGCTGTATTTTGGGGATCTGGTGTGGGCTGCTTTTGTGTCTGTAAACAGATGCAGAAACAATCTTACTGCCAGTAGTGTTGTGTAATTCACCGTCAGCTCTGATCACTGTCAAATGGTCAAACTCATAAGAAAAAAATGAAAACTATCAGTAGTTTTTCACAATCAAATTACTGATCCAACCAGTGCTGCCCAACAGGAAATCTCTACAGAAATTCTGCAAAATTCAGATTTCCTGGAGTATTTTCTCAGCCCCTTAACACGAGAAACACTTACTTTGAAAAAAATCTGTAGTAGTTTTACATAACTGTGGAAAAAAAAGTTTGCTATAATGCTCCATCGGGATAGCCCAGCCAAGGCTTAAATTATCACATGAACTTGTACATACTTTAATACAGAGATGTTTAAGTTTAGATTACATTAATTTTAGTTTCCTAACACCTGACAATGATCAGCATTTAAGCTTCACAGGGTAACCACCAGCACTATAAACCCAGCACATGTCCAGATTATTTCATTTACTTCAGTTGATGATGGTGTACTTCAGCTCTCATTACTTGTCAGTGGTCTTAGGTGATGTCTGTATTTGATCACGTGACTCAGGAAATAAAATTTTAGCATTAGAATTGGCAAGCAAGTCTATATACTAATAACACTGAGGCTCAAGAGTTCAGTAGTCCACAACTGGTGCATAGAGTGCTTTTCTCTCTCAAGCCTTAGTATTGTGGTGTGTGACAGCCCAGGTGGAATATGGATCATGTTCTAAAATTTAGATTTGGCAGAAATGTCTGACCAGAGGTTGGTTCACAACTTTGTGTGTAATGTAATGGAAATGTTTGCTCATTCTCCTCATCAAAGTGTGTTTCCTCTGTGCTGCATGTTGCTGACCATAGCATCGCCAAGTGAGCAGATGCACAAGGTTGTTATGTTTGAAAGAACCCCCTCTAGGTGTCGTGTAACAACCTGTCACATGACTAGTTGCTATTCCAGGTTTCTAGCCTCAGGCAATAGTGACAATCCCTGGTGTCATGGGGATTTGGATCTGTATATTCCAAAGACTGTTGCTGAACTGTTAGTCTTGACCCATGGAGGTGGGCTGTTGGGTCCACCTGTTTTGTGCGACAAGGTTGAGCTGAAGCATGGCACCGGGACTGACCTCCTATAGACACTAGCTGCTCTAAGACACCGCAAAATTTTTCCAAGTCAATGTCTGAAGACATTTGCGTATCTTTCTTTCTTATATTTACCTTAAAAGATACCATCACGCATCAAGCATGTAAAGTTGGCAACATTTTTGGGGCAGGTACAGACACCAAATATCATTACGCTTTAAAAAAAGAACAAGGCTTAAAGCCTGGAGGTGGGGCTTTTTGTTGTTTTTCCTTTGTTTTCATTAGGGCATGAACATATGTTTACATGTATAATATACATATACATGTATATGAAATTTGGGTACATTTGCGAGTAAATATTCATGGCTATTATAGTAATATCTGTAAGACCTTAATTTACCGGGCTTAATATGAATATTTTGTTAACATTTCAATACATGTAGGTTTGTGTATGGTCAAACAAAAATTTATTTCTAGGGTGGGAGTGAGCGTATTTTGGAGATCGTTTATGCGCACGCATAATGTGTTATGACATATGTAAAGCAGCCACGGTGACGTATGAAAAGACCTGTTGCTGAAGCCACTGCGAAGAGGTGGAACCAGAAGAATACCTGAGGATTACTCAGTAGTTTCACAAGTAAGTGCGTGTTTTTCATATTTCGTTGTTTTACCTTGTACATATTACACGAGCGAAGATGTGTTTGTATAAAATTTGACAGGTTCTCTGCCACTTGCGGTGTCATTGCATCAATGTGGTATCTACGCGGTCATTGCCATGTTGACCATCACATGAACATTATGGCGATGTCATTCACCATCAGCACATGCTTTTGAATATCGGCGCATTGCTCGCAAATTAAACTTGATGTGTGTTTTGAAGTCTTATACTGAGTTGTTATTGTATGTCACTAAGTCTGCTTTATTGATTGCTACATTTTTAATGTTTGTCAGGGTCAACACATAGCAGGCACAATGAAAACTTGTAAGAATGACACTATTTTTTTCCAAGAAAATGAGTCAGATATCTGAATATTTCAGATTAATGAGTCAAAAAACAAAGGAACAACTTCAGTCACTTCAAATTTGTGTCATTATAATGAATATGTCAGATAACTGAGTGTCACTTTGAGTTTTCACTGTATTATTTCATTTGAGCTCCAGTACAAAAAGGTAGCCCCCTCATCACTGGAAGTGCTTCTCCTCTGGTTTAGTTTCTACCCTTGATCTGATAAAGGCCACCCTGTACATTTGATACATACAGGTTGTCATTTTCCATTCCAAGGGTATGCAGGAAGATGGACCTTAAACAAGAGGGCTGTGTGAACAGCCCGTGCCTCAGCTGATCTTGACATTCATCACACTTGCAGCTCTATGAACTTGGGAAAGGATCAAGGACACCATGTTCTGAGTAAGTCTGACCTTTATAGAAGAACACCCACACGTGCAACATCAAAGTTCAAGTAATTCTCAAGTTATAATGAAGAGTAAAATTCATGTATGTTGCACTGTGACCCCACAAACGAGGTCAAGGTCATTCATGTACTGTCTCAGCATGACCTTCATACAGAATAATTAACATGTGTAGCTAACTCAAAACAGATCTCAAGATATCAAGTAAACAGTAAATTTCGTGTCAGTTGTCCTGTGAATTAGCATTAGAATGCCCATTGACTTACATAGTAATCAATAGGAAAGCTGCATTGAACGATAAGTACCCGAATTGAAAATCCTTAAAAATCAGGAATCCAAAGCAGTGCCACCTAGTAAACAACTGTTTGACCCTTCCACAACAACATATCCATCACATTTCAGCTTAATCTGAGGGATGGTTCTGAGAACAAGTGAAAAATAGCAAATCCATACAAAAAAATTCATTAAAAAAAAATTGCAGCGCCACCTGGTGAACAAATTGGGAACTAGGTGTTCCCGGGAGTGTCTATGTACGATATCAAAGCAATTGGGTGAGCGGTTTCAGAGAAGAATTCTGAAGGTTTGCCCCCCCCCCCCCCCAAAAAAACAACAAAATTCATAAAAAATCCAAAAATCAATAGAGCGTGACCATTTGAACACACTTGGTAAAGATCCACCCAAGGCACATCCCCACCAAGTTTGAAGTAAATCTGGTCAATATTATTAAAGTTATGACCATTACAAGAAATTCCTATGTTAAGTTTTCCTATTAAAACTTTTGTAGTGATTTTTGAAAAAAAATCACAAAAAAATCCAAATTCATTGGAACATGACCATTGGAACAAACCTGGTAGACACCCACCCAAGGTACATTGCCACTAAGTTTGAAGTTAATCTGGATGATGGATTTGGAGAAGAAGTCGAAAATGTAAATTAGCATTAGAATGCCCATTGACTTACATGGTAATCAATAGGAAAGGTGCAATCACCCCAAAGCTGACTTGAAAAAATCATTAAAAATCAGGAATCCGCAGCATTCCCACACAGTGAACAACTTTGTTTGGCCCTTCCATTAGGAACATATCCACCAAGTGTAAGCTTAATCTGAGCGAATGTTCTGGAGAAGAAGTCAAAAATAACTTAGCGCACAAAAATTCACAAAAAAATTAGAAAAAAACTGCAGCGCCACCTGGTGAACAACTTAACAACAAGGAGTCCCTAGATGTCTTGTGTGACATCAAAGCATTTAGGTAAGCAGTTTCGGGGAAGAAGATTTTTTAAGATTTGTCCAAAAAAAAAAAAATCATAAAAAATCCAAAAATCACTGGAGCATGACCACATGAACATAATTGGTAGAAACCCACCCAAGGTACATTGCCACCAAGTTTGAAGTTAATCTGGATGATGGTTTTGGAGAAGAAGTCAAAAATGTGAATTAGCATTAGAATGCCCATTGACTTCCATAGTAATCAATAGGAAAGCTCCATTGACCGACCAGTACCAGAATTGAAAAAATCCTTAAAAATCAGGAATCCGCAGCATTCCCACATAGTGAACAACTTTGTTTGACCCTTCTACAAGGAACATATCCACCAAGTTTCAGCTTAATCTGAGTGATGGTTCTGGAGAAGAAGTGGAAAATAGCTATAACACACAAAAATTCATAAAAAAATTAGGAAAAAATTGCAGTGCCACCTGGTGAACAAATTAAGAACTAAGTGTCCCAGAGAGTGTTCCTGTGTGATATCAAAGCAATTGAGTGAGTGGTTTCGGAGAAGATTTTTTAAGATTTACCCAAAAAAGGACAAAAAAATTCATTAAAAATCCAAAAATCACTGGACCGTGACCATTTGAAGAAACTTGGTAGAGACCCACCCAAGGCACATCTCCACCAAGTTTGAAGTGAATCTGGCTGACGGTTTTTGAGAAGAAGTCGATAATGTGAATTGTGGACGACCGATGGACGATGGACCCTCAAAAAACCTCAGCTGACTGACAAGTCAGCTGAAGTAAAAATCACACCAAAATCCCAGCAGAAGATGGGGTTTTAATCACACTTAAAATATGCATATATATATATATATAAATATACATATATATATATACATAATATATATATATATATATATATATATATATATATATATATATAATATATATATATATATATATATATATATATATACATACATACATGCATACATACATACATTTCAACCTCTATTCAGATCGTTCAAAAAAGGCAAGTTATGAATGATTACGATGTGACAAATCTAAAGCTCAACATGTAAATGAATCAAACCAACTTTTAAATTATATAAGTTTTGCTTTGCTTTAATAATAGTTTTCACTGACGCCATTTTCCCTCCCAGTAAAACATGATCATGATCTTATCATCACACTAGTTCCCACTAAAGAAAATTGTTTATCTTACATATCTGACTGATGGCCTACAATTTAGTTAATCGACATCATACCATCATAACACAATGTTTTCACTATGGTTTTGTTTGTTGCTCAGCCATGCAGTGTTTATATATTGTCTAGGTCCATGGAGGTGCATGAATATTAATCGGTTATCCGATGCCGTTAACCACAAATTAGCGCTCATACTTGGATGCCTAACTTTATCATGGGTTGGTTTTTAGAAAGTGGAAACATGTATTCAGATTTTGAGCTCTAATCGCACATGCATATCAATTCATTGTAAGATGTGTCATAATTATCTTAAGACAACTGTGGTACATATACGCAATTAAGATCCAGGAACTTTTGCAAGTTACTATTCATTGCTTCTCTAGCGCGCGTCGTACATGGATTTTACTGCTTGCAACAATACATACTTGAATGTGCTTGTGTATTCAAAATGATGATTATGTAACAATACATGACATGTATGTTCCATCATATTCTAGGATATATGCTGAAGTACCGGTCTGCCTTGTTGTTTGATGATTTTGATGTGTACTTTGAGCTGCTGTAACATATATATCTTTTATGTACCTGCTGTCGGCTGTATTTATGTTCATAATATTCTTCACTGCCAGCTGAGGTTCACTGTGTTTCACAGCATCGATTGAGTCTTAGTGCCATAACTTCCCACATGATCTTTGGTTGACTTATCCGCGCCCAAATGTTTTGTTTTGTACACGAACTGTTGAACTTTAGTGAAGTTCTTGTAGATGTATGCTTTTACCAGTCATACTTAAATGTGATGTGTATTCAAAATGGTGTTTATGTAATAACACATGACTGTGCGCTCCATATATTAAGACATACTGAAGCACTGGTTTGCTTCTTTATTAATCGATGTCTCATAGTTTGGTGCGTAATTTGAACCACTGTAACATATATATATATATACATATATCATTCATGTACTAGTTGTCGGCTGTATGATGTGCTCATTACTTTCTTCACTGCCAATTGAGGTATAACGTAACTTACACTATGCTTCACAGCATTCGTTGTATACTGATCTTACTGCCGTAACCTACCATATGCTCTTTGGTTGCCTAATCCTCGCTCAGTTGTTGTGTTCTGCTATCTGTTGAACTTTGAGTTGAGGTCTAATACATGAACGCTGTTGCTAGTTATACCTACTCGTTTGTGATTGTGCATCCAAAATGATGCTTATGCATACATGGCTGTGTGTTCCACATACTACATGCACACTGAAGCACCGGCTTGCTTCGTTATTCGATGTCTTCGATGTACAATTTGAGTCGCCGTAACATATATATCTACTACCACTTGTTGGCTCGATCATTAACATTTGCGGTATTACCAGCTGTCATTTAATCTTAAACTTAGTTGATTGTACGTCTAACCATGGAGCCATATTGTAGCTCCATGGTCTAACCTTGAGTAAGTCATTGGGTCTTTACACACACATGTATCGATGTGATAGCATCATTAACTTGTTCCCTATCATTTATGCTCAACAACCTTGGTTATCATGTTGATTTTTTTTTTTTTTTTTTTTTTTTTTTTTTTTCTTTCTGATAATGTACAGGTGTATATAACATAGCTTGTAGACTCTTAAAGTCTGTTTACTCTTGTTTTGAGTGCATTGTCTGTACAATTGGTGATGCGCACCAACGTCATCAGGTTATTATTAGCCTAAATGCCCATGTTTGAAAACACGTGTTACTACCGATATTTGTCATTAGTTACAAACATTTCACGCCACTGATAGTACTTATTTAAACGCTTTCCATATCTAACGGATAATTATTCCAGATATTGTCTCATTTTTGAATCATGCAAGGTTTACTTACACTTGTAATGTTCATTTCATGTTTCTATCTTTTTTGTTTTTTATGTTGTTTTCTAATTGGTGCTTATGCACACGCTTCAATGTTTGTGTCAATCAGCTACATTCATCGCATATTTCATGTCACTTATGTATTATTTCCTTTTTGCATCATTCTGTTTGCCAAGTTGTGTTACGTAACTTACTTTAAATCATCTGATGTGTATCTTGTAAGCTTGAATCTATTGAACTCTGTTCGCTACTGTATTTTTGTATTTCTGCTGGTAGAATCACGCACAAAACAGGTCTCAGTAGTTGCAGTTAAGATTTTTCCCAACTCATACCGACATGGGCTGTAGTTTAGAACAATTCAGGGCGGCAATTGGGCTTTTTCACTTATCCAAATTTCTGCTGAAAGTCACAATTGAAAATTATGACGCAGACCAAGTTGGCGCAGCACTGTCGTTCCTACCTGTATTATTTCTGCTACTCTCGTACAATAATTTTCTTAGTATGCGACATGCCCTCGTGGTGTTATATTACTTCTTTTTATCAGCCATTGATATTCATACAAACCCTGGACCGCAAAGCTTAAAAAAAGTTAAACTCTGTCATATCAATATTCGTAGTCTTAAAAGTGATGGAAAGTTAGATGAAGTCCATGTCTTTGCCCAAGCCGAAGATATGGACATTATCACTTTATCCGAAACCTGGCTCGATGTGAGCTACCCGAACCAATTATTATCCATTCCAGGTTACCAGCCTCCTCTCCGACGCGACCGGGCCAGCCACGGTGGTGGTGTTGCCATATACGTCAAAGAATCCTTACCATGTACCCGCCGCTCCGAACTCGAATCGGAAAACTGTGAATGTCTCTGGGCTCAAATTGCTACAGATCGTGGCCTAGCCTTAGTTGGAGTCTACTACCGCCCACCGGGTCAACTTGCTTACGAACGTGATGCATTTCTCACTGATTTTTCGGAATCTATATCTAAAGCTATGGAATTAAATCCCAAAACTATTATTATAACCGGTGATTTTAACGATCGCTGTTCAACGTGGGACTCAGATCATGCTGGCAGCGAGCTTGGTACAAAGCTTGTTGATCTCATTGCTCGCAATAATTTATTCCAAATCATAAATGAACCAACTCGCTCAACCAAATTTTCGAATAACCTCCTTGATCTACTCATAACAGACTCACCTGGGTACATCCTAGATAGTGGTGTTCTTCCTCCAGTAGCTAATTCGGACCACTCTGTTATCTTTTGTACAATTTCTATCACCTTTCCCAATGACCAAGCTTTTAGAAGAACAGTTTGGGATTATAAACGTGGCAACTTTGATGAACTAAATGATGCTCTTTCCCATGCCCCTTGGGGCATTGGCTTTGATCTTTTCAATACGGTAGAGGAGTACGTAGATTATTGGACTCAATTGTTTATTGATACTGCAAAAGAATTCATTCCTTGTAAAGAAGTGCTCATCAGGCCTAAGGACAAACCTTGGGTAACTGGCCATACTAAACTCTTAATACGTAGACGGAACCGAGCATGGAAAAGTTATAAGAAATCTCTTAAAAAAGACAATGGCAATCCTTCCCCTGTTACCGAAAGGCTCTACCAATTTTACAAGCGCTGCCGGAATATTTCTGTTTCGGCAAACAAAAAGGCAATCCGGACCTATTTCTCCAAACTTCGGTCTGAACTAGACTGTAGAGAAATTAATGTAAAGAAGTGGTGGAATTTGTCAAAATCTATATTAGGGTGTAAGTTGCATCCTAGCATCCCACCCCTCATCGAAAATGACAACATCATCTCTAATAATTCTGAGAAAGCTGAAGTTTTTAACCAATATTTTGCTAGCCAGTGCAGAACACCCACAGACGACAACTCACCCCCATTACCTGCTTTCATGTATCGCACAGATGCCAGGCTAGACCCCTTTGTTTTGAATGAAAATGATGTCCTTAAAGTCATTACCTCGCTCAAAATTAGCTCCGCGACAGGCCCTGATGGCTTGAGCAACTTTCTTCTCAAACAAACTAGTCCAAGTATTTCCGAGCCCCTTACTAGATTATTCAACATTTCTTTAACAAATAGTAAATTTCCTACGCAGTGGAAGAAATCAAATATATGCCCGGTTCACAAGAAAGCTAATACACAATTAAAATCAAACTACCGACCAATTTCCCTATTATGCAACGTATCTAAGGTCTTCGAAAGATTAGTTTACAATAAATTGTATGAGTATTTAATGAGTAATAATCTCCTAACTAGGCGAAATTCTGGCTTCGTTTCTAATGATTCCACAATAAACCAGTTAATTAGTATAGTTCACAAAATCTACAATGGCCTAGAACTAGGCAAAGAGGCCAGAATGGTTTTCCTTGATATTTCTAAAGCCTTTGACCGCGTGTGGCATGAAGGCCTCCTTTTTAAAATGCGTCAACTGGGCATTTCCCCACCAATTATGGAATGGTTTGATAGTTATCTCAGTAATCGACACCAAAGGGTTGTCATTCATGGTCAAAGTTCTTCGTGGTTACCTATCGAGGCAGGCGTGCCCCGGGGCTCTATACTCGGGCCCCTCCTATTCTTAATTTATATCAACGATATTGTTGATAATATTACGTGTGACATCAGGCTCTTCGCCGATGACACTAGCATTCTCGAAATAATTTATGATCGTGAAGTCTCTGGGACTCGCATTAATACTGATCTCGGCCATCTCTCTATGTGGGGTCGGATCTGGCGCATGACATTTAGTGCCACTAAATCACTTTCGGTCCTGTTCTCATGCAAACGAGACAAAGTAACTCACCCAACCTTGTATCTTGGTGAGACACCCATCCCGGAGGCTACACACCACACTCACATAGGTATCACTCTCTCGCATGATTTAAAATGGCACTCACATATTAATCGCATTGTCACTGCAGCGAGTAAACGTCTATCTGTTCTAAAACGGCTTAAGTTCAAACTTTCCAGAAAAACCTTATCAAAATTGTATCTGACCATGGTTCGACCCATCCTAGAATACGGTTGTGTCCTTTTTGACAACTGCACACAAGAGTTATCTGATCTCCTAGAAGGAATACAGTATGAAGCTGCTAGAATATGTACGGGTGCTATGAAATTTTCGTCACGTGATAGACTATTGGCTGAAATTGGCTGGGAACCGCTTCACACCCGCAGACAATTTTTCAAATTAGTGTTCTTCTACAAAATGTTCAATAAGCTTACCCCCCCTTACCTATATGAATTAATCCCGAATTACGACTTACCCCCGACCGGCCGCCTCCTCCGCAGGCCCCCCCAACAAAGGCAAATTAAGTGCAGGACTGATCGTTACTTTAGTTCGTTTCTACCATCCGCCATTCGCCTTTGGAACGACTTACCTGATGATGTCAAGCTTTCCCAAACACTCTCAATCTTCAAAGTAAAACTTGCCAAAGTTCTGTTCTTTCGCCATGAAATTCCAAATTACTTCGTGTTTGGTGATCGCTTTGCAAATGTAACTCACACCCAGCTTCGCCTAGGGAGGTCTATACTTAATTCCCACTTATATGAAGTTAATATCCTGCCCTCTTCTGCCTGTTCATGCAACTACCTAAATGAAGACACGCGTCATTTTTTCCTGTTTTGCCCACTTTTTGAACAACCTAGACTTGCACTCCTGAGGTCTGTTGCAAATGTGCTTGCTCCTGGTGTACATCCTAACTTATTAGTAAATCATGTCGGCGATAGACTTCTAGAAATTATGCTGTCTGGTAGTACCAGCCTTTCGGATGTGTTAAATATTGAAATTTTTTCAGCTGTTCAATTGTACATTACCCAGACCAGACGGTTCATTAACTGATAATTGGTACCTGTTATACCTGATTGTATTCCAACTTGCAAACTGATTTGTACCGTCCTGTGTGTCTTGTATATTTATTGTGTGTTCTGTATGTCTGGAGAACCCCTCGACTAGTTATTTGTAATAGCTACTGGGTAATCCAGTTCCATTCTTGGAAATAAATACGTTTACAATACAATACAATACAACACAACTTTTCCCATCTCTCCGTGACTGTTCTGGCGGGCAGTTTCCCTATACAGTATATCAATCGAAGAAAAAATAGTTTTAGCATCAGACAAAGTGGCCTTATCGAGCGCAAGGTTGAGTGAGTACAGCACTGAGTGATAGGTCATTCAAAACGTGAACTGAAAATGTCGACAGTATCAGCATGGCAATGTTTACAAACATCCACTTCTCGCTCGGATCCATGACCTAGATCTTGATTCATCTCAGAATCCCACAATCAATTGAACGCAATCACTAAAGCAGACCAAGTGACATACAATAACAACTCAGTATAAGACTTCATAACACACATCAAGTTTAATTTGTGAGCAATGCATTGATATTCAAAAGCATGTGCTCGTGATGAGCGACATTGCCATAATGTTCATGTGATGGTCAACATGGCAATGACCACGTGGATACCACATTGATGCGATGACACCGCAAGTGGCAGGGAACCTGTCAAATTTTATACAAACACATCTTCGCTCGTGTAAAACCCACAATATAAAACAACGAAATATGAAAAACACACACTTACTTGTGAAACTACCGAGTAATCCTCACGTCTTCTTCTGGTTCCACCGATGGAACTTGAATATTCAAACAGAGCGCGGCAGGGCATTCCTGGACAACGTCATTTGGGTCATTTACATACAGATCTCACGCATGCGTACATCTTATGTTTTCCGTCTGAGACGGCTTTTCGTCTGCTTGTGCGACCAAGAAAATTACGCCACTGACAGCGAAAAGAAACGTGCCCCAGCCGCGCGTGACAAAATAAGACAGACACACACAGTTTCCATCGGTGTTGAAAATATGGAGCGATAGCGGGTTGTAAAAGAACGACAAGGTCAGCCTTGGGCGTGCAAGTGATGATGATGTCGCTACATTCATTCTGAATCTGAACAGGTCTGATGTTCAGAGCAGTGGCCAACTGTCGCACGTGCCGGAAAAAAAAAAAATCAAAGATCAAAGGAGCCGCCCATTTCTTCGAAGTCGTTATATTCAAGTCGTCATGGATACTTGATCAGTCGTGTTTGTAATCAATCGAGATTGAATTCGAATATCATTATCATATTATAACCGCTCCAGCTTGATGAACTTTTCTTTTCTTTTTCTTTTTTTTCTTTTTTTTTTTGGGGGGGGGGGGGGGAGAATGGCTAGGTAATCAAATTCATGGGACAAAAGTGCCGTTAATTAAGATCAATAAAGACGACGGCAACTTCAGAGACAAAGAGAGAGAAAAAACAACAAACAAATGGGCATATTATCTACGTTTCCCGCTAACTTCGAGATAAAATTTTGTCTGCATCGGCAGCTCTTGACTGCACATATTGCGAGGAAGACGTGCCCACGACCTCCCCTACTTATCAAGCTGTTATTGTCTACGATGTCAAAGATTTATGTTATTCTATTCGTCATCAATTTTCCTGGGGGCACCATAAAATTTTCTCATGAACTTGACTTTATCAGTTCTGTATTTCTATAAGATTGTGCAAGGTATAATGTGTGAGTTTCTTTCTTAAGACATTTGTCTGCATGCCACTTGTGTGGGAAGTTGCAATACGTTGTTCAGAGCCTCGTCCGACAGAGAATTTTACCAACATTTCTCGACGACAATATAACGAATTTATTTTGAAAAATTAGAAAGGATTGTACTTGTAATTTCACATTGCTGTGTACCACACTAGCCAAATGCATTTGCAATGGATTAGAACAAGCTTCGAACGTTGTCACCATTGACAGAACGGTATACTGCACAACGGTCTGAACGGGTCCTCGGGTGTCACACTGTGCTCGGTATAATGGCACATGCGACATGAAAATTTGATGAGGAACTGTACGTTTCGAAACATAAAATTTATTATACAAAGAAGCCTCATTCTCTCACTCTTTCGGTCACTGCCTCAGCCATATCTATCTGCTATTATCGGTCGCGACCGTATACATTCTCCGAAAACACGCACACACAAGTCCAACTAAATAACATCCCATTTTTTTGCACATGCTTCCAGCACAGAATTATCTATCGTTCTTTCTTGTAAGTCATATGCAGAACAAAAGTTGATGTACATAAACTTAAGGTATCAACAATTTTTTCCAAACAAATCATTTTAGTCAAGTAATTCAGAATTTCATCTGGTCCTTTCTAGATCTGCTTTGGGTTTTGTGTGTGTGTGTGTGTGTGTGTGTGTTTTGTTTGTTTTTTTGTTGTTGTTTGTTTGTTTGTTTTGTTTTGTTTTTGTTTGTTTTTTTTTCTTGTTTTTTTTTTTTTTTTTGTTTGTTTTGTTTTTGTTTTGCTTTGTTTTGTTGTTTTTTTTTGTTTTGTTTGTTTCTTTATCTCGCATTTTTATTTTGGTAATTTGCGATGAAAAAAAAAATACTGAGGATTTCAAATGTATCATACTATGATGCAAACTCGAAATATATGATTGCTTAATTGCATTGGAACAATCTACTATAGTGTAGATGTGGTAGGAACACCGCGAGGAAAATTATTCAGACGATAATATTGACAAGATCTAAGAAGAGAATGAGAGAAAAAAATGAAATACAGATTTTGATTTGTTA